>CM034618.1:41599595-41985089 GCA_020080225.1 Gynochthodes officinalis | reverse complement strand
ATAAGGGCCAAGAACACATAACAAGCAACTAGAGCAAACTTAACTTGCGAAACAATTACAATAAGAGAAGATTAAACCAATGGGTGAAGCATTGTCACAACCTAGAGTTCTTGTAGATTAAGAAGATTCAAAGTCAGTAGAATGTATTAGAAGTTTTTGATGTGCACCTTACGGCTAGAAGGAGCCAACAACACACAACAAGCAACTAGGCCAAACTTAACTTGCGAAACAAGTACAATCAGGCAAGGTTAGATCAACGGATGAAGCATCATCACAACCTAGGTTCTACTAGATTAATAAGATTCAAAGGGACTTGAAGGTATTAGGAATTTGTTGTGCACCGTACGGCTATAGGGAGTCAAGAACACACAACAAGCAACTAGTCCGAACTTAACTTGCGGAACAATTAAAATCAGAGAAGATTAGACCAATGGATGAAGCATCGTCACAACCTAGAGTTCTACTATATTAATATGATTCAAAGGCAGTCGAATGTTTTACGAGTTTTTGATGTGCACCTTACGGTTATAATGAGCCAACAACAAACAACAGAGAACTAGGCCAAACTTTGCGTGCGGAGCAAGTAGAATCATGGAAGACCAAACCAAGTGATAAAACGTCATCACAACTGAGTGTTCTAGTAGATTAATATGATTCAATGGCACAAAAATGTATTAGGTGTTTTGATTTGCACCTTAACACTATAAGGAGCCAACAACACACAACAAGCAACTAGGCCAAACTGAACTCGCAAAACCAGTAGAATCAGGGAAGATTAGACCAATGGATGAAACATCGTTAAAACCAAGAGTTCTACTAGATTAATAAGATTCAAAGGCACTTGAATACATTAGGAATTTCTGATATGTACCTAATGGCTAGAAGTAGCCAACAACACACAACGAGCAAGTAGGCCAAACTTAACTTGTGAAACAAGTACAATCAGGGAAGATTAGGCCAATGAATGAAATATCGTCACAACCTACGTTCTACTAGATTAATAAGATTCAAAGGCCCCAAAATGTTTTAGGAGTTTTGTTGTGCACCGTACGGCTATAAGGGCCAAGAACACATAACAAGCAACTAGAGCAAACTTAACTTGCGAAACAATTACAATAAGAGAAGATTAGACCAATGGGTGAAGCATCGTCACAACCTAGAGTTCTAGTAGATTAAGAAGATTCAAAGTCAGTAGAATGTATTAGAAGTTTTTGATGTGCACCTTACGGCTAGAAGGAGCCAACAACACACAACAAGCAACTAGGCCAAACTTAACTTGCGAAACAAGTACAATCAGGCAAGGTTAGATCAACGGATGAAGCATCATCACAACCTAGGTTCTACTAGATTAATAAGATTCAAAGGGACTTGAAGGTATTAGGAATTTGTTGTGCAAATGCGGCTATAGGGAGTCAAGAACACACAACAAGCAACTAGTCCGAACTTAACTTGCGGAACAATTATAATCAGAGAAGATTAGACCAATGGATGAAGCATCGTCGCAACCTAGAGTTCTACTATATTAATATGATTCAAAGGCAGTCGAATGTTTTACGAGTTTTTGATGTGCACCTTACGGTTCTAAGGAGCCAACAACAAACAACAGAGAACTAGGCCAAACTTTGCGTGCGGAGCAAGTAGAATCATGGAAGACCAAACCAAGTGATAAAACGTCATCACAACTGAGTGTTCTAGTAGATTAATATGATTCAAAGGCACAAAAATGTATTAGGTGTTTTGATTTGCACCTTAACACTATAAGGAGCCAACAACAAACAACAAACAACAAGGCCAAGCTGAACTCGCAAAACAAGTAGAATCAGGGAAGATTAGACCAATGGATGAAACATCGTTAAAACCAAGAGTTCTACTAGATTAATAAGATTCAAAGGCACTTGAATACATTAGGAATTTCTGATATGTACCTAATGGCTAGAAGTAGCCAACAACACACAACGAGCAAGTAGGCCAAACTTAACTTGTGAAACAAGTACAATCAGGGAAGATTAGGCCAATGAATGAAATATCGTCACAACCTACGTTCTACTAGATTAATAAGATTCAAAGGCCCCAAAATGTATTAGGAGTTTTTGTTGTGCACCATACAGCTATAAGGGCCAAGAACACATAAGAAGCAACTAGACCAATCTTAACTTAAAAAACAATTACAATAAGAGAAGATTAGACCAATGGGTGAAGCATCGTCACAACCTAGAGTTCTAGTAGATTAAAAATATTCAAAGTCAGTGGAATGTATTAGAAGTTTTTGATGTGCACCTTACGGCTAGAAGGAGCCAACAACACACAACAAGCAACTAGGCCAAACTTAACTTGCGAAACAAGTACAATCAGGCAAGGTTAGATCAACGGATGAAGCATCATCACAACCTAGGTTCTACTAGATTAATAAGATTCAAAGGGACTTGAAGGTATTAGGAATTTGTTGTGCACCGTACGGCTATAGGGAGTCAAGAACACACAACAAGCAACTAGTCCGAACTTAACTTGCGGAACAATTAAAATCAGAGAAGATTAGACCAATGGATGAAGCATCGTCACAACCTAGAGTTCTACTATATTAATATGATTCAAAGGCAGTAGAATGTTTTACGAGTTTTTGATGTGCACCTTACGGTTCTAAGGAGCCAACAACAAACAACAGAGAACTAGGCCAAACTTTGCGTGCGGAGCAAGTAGAATCATGGAAGACCAAACCAAGTGATAAAACGTCATCACAACTGAGTGTTCTAGTAGATTAATATGATTCAAAGGCACCAAAATGTATTAGGTGTTTTGATTTGCACCTTAACACTATAAGGAGCCAACAACAAAAAACAAACAACATGGCCAAACTGAACTCGCAAAACAAGTAGAATCAGGGAAGATTAGACCAATGGATGAAACATCGTTAAAACCAAGAGTTCTACTAGATTAATAAGATTCAAAGGCACTTGAATACATTAGGAATTTCTGATATGTACCTAATGGCTAGAAGTAGCCAACAACACACAACGAGCAAGTAGGCCAAACTTAACTTGTGAAACAAGTACAATCAGGGAAGATTAGGCCAATGAATGAAATATCGTCACAACCTACGTTCTACTAGATTAATAAGATTCAAAGGCCCCAAAATGTATTAGGAGTTTTTGTTGTCCACCGTACGGCTATAAGGGCCAAGAACACATAACAAGCAACTAGAGCAAACTTAACTTGCGAAACAATTACAATAAGAGAAGATTAGACCAATGGGTGAAGCATCGTCACAACCTAGAGTTCTAGTAGATTAAGAAGATTCAAAGTCAGTAGAATGTATTAGAAGTTTTTGATGTGCACCTTACGGCTAGAAGGAGCCAACAACACACAACAAGCAACTAGGCCAAACTTAACTTGCGAAACAAGTACAATCAGGCAAGGTTAGATCAACGGATGAAGCATCATCACAACCTAGGTTCTACTAGATTAATAAGATTCAAAGGGACTTGAAGGTATTAGGAATTTGTTGTGCACCGTACGGCTATAGGGAGTCAAGAACACACAACAAGCAACTAGTCCGAACTTAACTTGCGGAACAATTATAATCAGAGAAGATTAGACCAATGGATGAAGCATCGTCGCAACCTAGAGTTCTACTATATTAATATGATTCAAAGGCAGTCGAATGTATTAGAAGTTTTTGATGTGCACCTTACGGCTAGAAGGAGCCAACAACACGGTTCTACTAGAGTAATAAGATTCAAAGGGACTTGAAGGTGTTAGGAATTTTGTTGTGCAAAATGCGGCTATAGGAGTCAAGAACACACAACAAGCAACTAGTCCGAACTTAACTTGGAACAATTAAAATCGAGAAGATTAGACCAATGGATGAAGCATCGCACAACCTAGAGTTCTACTATATTAATATGATTCAAAGGCAATAGAATGTTTTACGAGTTTTGATGTGCACCTTACGGCTCTAAGGAGCCAACAACTAACAACCGAGATCAAGGCCAAACTTTACGTGTGGAGCAAGTAGAATCATGGAAGTCTATACCAATTGATATAACGTCATCACAACCGAGTGTTCTTGCAGATTAATATGTCTCAATTGCGCTAAAATGTATTAGGTGTTTTGATTTGCACATTAACACTATATGGAGCCAACAACAAACAACAAACAACAAGGTCAAACTGAACTCGCAAAACAAGTAGAGTCATGGAAGATTAGACCAATGGATGAAACATCGTTACAACCTCGAGTTCTACTATATTAATATGATTCAAAGGCACTTGAATACATTAGGAATTGCGTATAGGTACCTAATCGCGAGAAGTGGCCACCAGCACACAACGAGCAAGTAGGCCAAACTTAACTTGTGAAACAAGTACAATCAGGGAAGATTAGGCCAATGAATGAAATATCGTCACAACCTACGTTCTACTAGATTAATAAGATTCAAAGGCCCCAAAATGTATTAGGAGTTTTTGTTGTCCACCGTACGGCTATAAGGGCCAAGAACACATAACAAGCAACTAGAGCAAACTTAACTTGCGAAACAATTACAATAAGAGAAGATTAGACCAATGGGTGAAGCATCGTCACAACCTAGAGTTCTAGTAGATTAAGAAGATTCAAAGTCAGTAGAATGTATTAGAAGTTTTTGATGTGCACCTTACGGCTAGAAGGAGCCAACAACACACAACAAGCAACTAGGCCAAACTTAACTTGCGAAACAAGTACAATCAGTCAAGGTTAGATCAACGGATGAAGCATCATCACAACCTAGGTTCTACTAGATTAATAAGATTCAAAGGCACTTGAAGGTATTAGTAATTTTTGTTGTGCATCGTACGGCCATAGGGAGTGAAGAACACACAACAAGCAACTAGTCCGAACTTAACTTGCGGAACAATTATAATCAGAGAAGATTAGACCAATGGATGAAGCATCGTCGCAACCTAGAGTTCTACTATATTAATATGATTCAAAGGCAGTAGAATGTTTTACGAGTTTTTGATGTGCACCTTACGGTTCTAAGGAGCCAACAACAAACAACAGAGAACTAGGCCAAACTTTGCGTGCGAAGCAAGTAGAATCATGGAAGACCAAACCAAGTGATAAAACGTCATCACAACTGAGTGTTCTAGTAGATTAATATGATTCAAAGGCACAAAAATGTATTAGGTGTTTTGATTTGCACCTTAACACTATAAGGAGCCAACAACAAACAACAAACAACAAGGCCAAACTGAACTCGCAAAACAAGTAGAATCAGGGAAGATTAGACCAATGGATGAAACATCGTTAAAACCAAGAGTTCTACTAGATTAATAAGATTCAAAGGCACTTGAATACATTAGGAATTTCTGATATGTACCTAATGGCTAGAAGTAGCCAACAACACACAACGAGCAAGTAGGCCAAACTTAACTTGTGAAACAAGTACAATCAGGGAAGATTAGGCCAATGAATGAAATATCGTCACAACCTACGTTCTACTAGATTAATAAGATTCAAAGGCCCCAAAATGTATTAGGAGTTTTTGTTGTCCACCGTACGGCTATAAGGGCCAAGAACACATAACAAGCAACTAGAGCAAACTTAACTTGCGAAACAATTACAATAAGAGAAGATTAGACCAATGGGTGAAGCATCGTCACAACCTAGAGTTCTAGTAGATTAAGAAGATTCAAAGTCAGTAGAATGTATTAGAAGTTTTTGATGTGCACCTTACGGCTAGAAGGAGCCAACAACACACAACAAGCAACTAGGCCAAACTTAACTTGCGAAACAAGTACAATCAGGCAAGGTTAGATCAACGGATGAAGCATCATCACAACCTAGGTTCTACTAGATTAATAAGATTCAAAGGGACTTGAAGGTATTAGGAATTTGTTGTGCACCGTACGGCTATAGGGAGTCAAGAACACACAACAAGCAACTAGTCCGAACTTAACTTGCGGAACAATTATAATCAGAGAAGATTAGACCAATGGATGAAGCATCGTCACAACCTAGAGTTCTACTATATTAATATGATTCAAAGGCAGTCGAATGTTTTAGGAGTTTTTGATGTGCACCTTACGGTTCTAAGGAGCCAACAACAAACAACAGAGAACTAGGCCAAACTTTGCGTGCGGAGCAAGTAGAATCATGGAAGACCAAACCAAGTGATAAAACGTCATCACAACTGAGTGTTCTAGTAGATTAATATGATTCAAAGGCACAAAAATGTATTAGGTGTTTTGATTTGCACCTTAACACTATAAGGAGCCAACAACAAACAACAAACAACAAGGCCAAGCTGAACTCGCAAAACAAGTAGAATCAGGGAAGATTAGACCAATGGATGAAACATCGTTAAAACCAAGAGTTCTACTAGATTAATAAGATTCAAAGGCACTAGAATACATTAGGAATTTCTGATATGTACCTAATGGCTAGAAGTAGCCAACAACACACAACGAGCAAGTAGGCCAAACTTAACTTGTGAAACAAGTACAATCAGGGAAGATTAGGCCAATGAATGAAATATCGTCACAACCAATGTTCTACTAGATTAATATGATTCAAAGGCACCAAAATGTATTAGGAGTTTTTGTTGTGCACCGTACGGCTATAAGGGCCAAGAACACATAACAAGCAACTAGAGCAAACTTAACTTGCGAAACAATTACAATAAGAGAAGATTAGACCAATGGGTGAAGCATCGTCACAACCTAGAGTTCTAGTAGATTAAGAAGATTCAAAGTCAGTAGAATGTATTAGAAGTTTTTGATGTGCACCTTACGGCTAGAAGGAGCCAACAACACACAACAAGCAACTAGGCCAAACTTAACTTGCGAAACAAGTACAATCAGGCAAGGTTAGATCAACGGATGAAGCATCATCACAACCTAGGTTCTACTAGATTAATAAGATTCAAAGGGACTTGAAGGTATTAGGAATTTGTTGTGCACCGTACGGCTATAGGGAGTCAAGAACACACAACAAGCAACTAGTCCGAACTTAACTTGCGGAACAATTATAATCAGAGAAGATTAGACCAATGGATGAAGCATCGTCGCAACCTAGAGTTCTACTATATTAATATGATTCAAAGGCAGTCGAATGTTTTACGAGTTTTTGATGTGCACCTTACGGTTCTAAGGAGCCAACAACAAACAACAGAGAACTAGGCCAAACTTTGCGTGCGGAGCAAGTAGAATCATGGAAGACCAAACCAAGTGATAAAACGTCATCACAACTGAGTGTTCTAGTAGATTAATATGATTCAAAGGCACAAAAATGTATTAGGTGTTTTGATTTGCACCTTAACACTATAAGGAGCCAACAACAAACAACAAACAACAAGGCCAAGCTGAACTCGCAAAACAAGTAGAATCAGGGAAGATTAGACCAATGGATGAAACATCGTTAAAACCAAGAGTTCTACTAGATTAATAAGATTCAAAGGCACTTGAATACATTAGGAATTTCTGATATGTACCTAATGGCTAGAAGTAGCCAACAACACACAACGAGCAAGTAGGCCAAACTTAACTTGTGAAACAAGTACAATCAGGGAAGATTAGGCCAATGAATGAAATATCGTCACAACCTACGTTCTACTAGATTAATAAGATTCAAAGGCCCCAAAATGTATTAGGATTTTTCGTTGTGCACCGTACGGCTATAAGGGCGAGGAACACATAACAAGCAACTAGAGCAAACTTAACTTGCGAAACAATTACAATAAGAGAAGATTAGACCAATGGGTGAAGCATCGTCACAACCTAGAGTTCTAGTAGATTAAGAAGATTCAAAGTCAGTAGAATGTATTAGAAGTTTTTGATGTGCACCTTACGGCTAGAAGGAGCCAACAACACACAACAAGCAACTAGGCCAAACTTAACTTGCGAAACAAGTACAATCAGCCAAGGTTAGATCAACGGATGAAGCATCATCACAACCTAGGTTCTACTAGATTAATAAGATTCAAAGGGACTTGAAGGTATTAGGAATTTGTTGTGCACCGTACGGCTATAGGGAGTCAAGAACACACAACAAGCAACTAGTCCGAACTTAACTTGCGGAACAATTATAATCAGAGAAGATTAGACCAATGGATGAAGCATCGTCGCAACCTAGAGTTCTACTATATTAATATGATTCAAAGGCAGTCGAATGTTTTACGAGTTTTTGATGTGCACCTTACGGTTCTAAGGAGCCAACAACAAACAACAGAGAACTAGGCCAAACTTTGCGTGCGGAGCAAGTAGAATCATGGAAGACCAAACCAAGTGATAAAACGTCATCACAACTGAGTGTTCTAGTAGATTAATATGATTCAAAGGCACCAAAATGTATTAGGTGTTTTGATTTGCACCTTAACACTATAAGGAGCCAACAACAAACAACAAACAACAAAGCCAAACTGAACTCGCAAAACAGGTACATTCAAGGAATATTAGACCAATGGATAAAGCATCGTTAAAACCAATAGTTCTACTCGATTAATAAGATTCAATGGCACTAGAATACATTAGGAATTTCTTATATGTACCTAATTGCTAGAAGTAGCCAACAACACTCAACGAGCATGTAGGCCAAATTTAACTTGTGAAACAAGTACAATCAGGGAAGATTAGGCCAATGAATGAAATATCGTCACAACCAATGTTCTACTAGATTAATATGATTCAAAGGCACCAAAATGTATTAGGAGTTTTTGTTGTGCACCGTACGGCTATAAGGGCCAAGAACACATAACAAGCAACTAGAGCAAACTTAACTTGCGAAACAATTACAATAAGAGAAGATTAGACCAATGGGTGAAGCATCGTCACAACCTAGAGTTCTAGTAGATTAAGAAGATTCAAAGTCAGTAGAATGTATTAGAAGTTTTTGATGTGCACCTTACGGCTAGAAGGAGCCAACAACACACAACAAGCAACTAGGCCAAACTTAACTTGCGAAACAAGTACAATCAGGGAAGCTTAGATCAACGGATGAAGCATCATCACAACCTAGGTTCTACTAGATTAATAAGATTCAAAGGGACTTGAAGGTATTAGGAATTTGTTGTGCAAATGCGGCTATAGGGAGTCAAGAACACACAACAAGCAACTAGTCCGAACTTAACTTGCGGAACAATTATAATCAGAGAAGATTAGACCAATGGATGAAGCATCGTCGCAACCTAGAGTTCTACTATATTAATATGATTCAAAGGCAGTCGAATGTTTTACGAGTTTTTGATGTGCACCTTACGGTTCTAAAGAGCCAACAACAAACAACAGAGAACTAGGCCAAACTTTGCGTGCGGAGCAAGTAGAATCATGGAAGACCAAACCAAGTGATAATACGTCATCACAACTGAGTGTTCTAGTAGATTAATATGATTCAATGGCACAAATGTATTAGGTGTTTTTATTTGCACCTTAACACTATAAGGAGCCAACAACAAACAACAAACAACAAGGCCAAGTGAACTCGCAAAACAAGTAGAATCAGGGAAGATTAGACCAATGGATGAAACATCGTTAAAACCAAGAGTTCTACTAGATTAATAAGATTCAAAGGCACTTGAATACATTAGGAATTTCTGATATGTACCTAATGGCTAGAAGTAGCCAACAACACACAACGAGCAAGTAGGCCAAACTTAACTTGTGAAACAAGTACAATCAGGGAAGATTAGGCCAATGAATGAAATATCGTCACAACCTACGTTCTACTAGATTAATAAGATTCAAAGGCCCCAAAATGTATTAGGAGTTTTTGTTGTCCACCGTACGGCTATAAGGGCCAAGAACACATAACAAGCAACTAGAGCAAACTTAACTTGCGAAACAATTACAATAAGAGAAGATTAGACCAATGGGTGAAGCATCGTCACAACTTAGAGTTCTAGTAGATTAAGAAGATTCAAAGTCAGTAGAATGTATTCGAAGTTTTTGATGTGCACCGTACGGCTATAGGGAGTCAAGAACACACAACAAGCAACTAGTCCAAACTTAACTTGCGGAACAAGTACAATCAGGCAAGGTTAGATCAACGGATGAAGCATCATCACAACCTAGGTTCTACTAGATTAATAAGATTCAAAGGGACTTGAAGGTATTAGGAATTTGTTGTGCACCGTACGGCTATAGGGAGTCAAGAACACACAACAAGCAACTAGTCCGAACTTAACTTGCGGAACAATTATAATCAGAGAAGATTAGACCAATGGATGAAGCATCGTCGCACAACCTAGAGTTCTACTATATTAATATGATTCAAAGGTTAGAATGTTTTAGGAGTTTCTGGAGTGCACCTTACGGTTCTAAGGAGCCAACAACAAACAACAGAGAACTAGGCCAAACTTTGCGTGCGGAGCAAGTAGAATCATGGAAGACCAAACCAAGTGATAAAACGTCATCACAACTGAGTGTTCTAGTAGATTAATATGATTCAAAGGCACAAAAATGTATTAGGTGTTTTGATTTGCACCTTAACACTATAAGGAGCCAACAACAAACAACAAACAACAAGGCCAAACTGAACTTGCAAAACAAGTAGAATCAGGGAAGATTAGACCAATGGATGAAACATCGTTAAAACCAAGAGTTCTACTAGATTAATAAGATTCAAAGGCACTTGAATACATTAGGAATTTCTGATATGTACCTAATGGCTAGA
This sequence comes from Gynochthodes officinalis, assembly GCA_020080225.1. NCBI lineage: Eukaryota > Viridiplantae > Streptophyta > Magnoliopsida > Gentianales > Rubiaceae > Gynochthodes > Gynochthodes officinalis. Next base: position 41,974,447 of record CM034618.1, on the reverse strand, counting down.
AGTAGCCAACAACACACAACGAGCAAGTAGGCCAAACTTAACTTGTGAAACAAGTACAATCAGGGAAGATTAGGCCAATGAATGAAATATCGTCACAACCTACGTTCTACTAGATTAATAAGATTCAAAGGCCCCAAAATGTATTAGGAGTTTTTGTTGTCCACCGTACGGCTATAAGGGCCAAGAACACATAACAAGCAACTAGAGCAAACTTAACTTGCGAAACAATTACAATAAGAGAAGATTAGACCAATGGGTGAAGCATCGTCACAACCTAGAGTTCTAGTAGATTGAGTGATGAGCTCCAAAGATCCCATCATGATAACAACAAAGACAAGAACAATGAAGATCAAGTTGTGAATAATGCTTCTCAAAATGAGACTCCTTCTCGACCTCATGCACTTGATGGAATGGCCGGTCCTATGACTCGTTTAAGGAAGAAAAGGATGGAAGAATCTTTGTCTAATTTGATCATTCAAGTCCATGACAAAGAAAGGACCAATGCTACCAAAGTTCAGCCCACTTGTTACAACATTTTGCAAGTATTGGACCTAGATTCAAAAGGGGCTAATTGAGTGAGTTGTTGCTGATTCTTAACCACTTTATTTGGTCCAAAATAATGTAATTTTCGTTCAGCCCAAGTCCCAAAAGTCAGTCCACAAATCTGCCCAAAAACAGCCCAATTTCAAGTCCAAATTCAAACTACCAAGTGATGAATTTTCAAGAAAATTCAAGAAGCTTCTAAGGATAAAAAAACATGGTGAAATGGACGAATTATGAAGTATTTTGAAGGTTCCATCTGATTTCCTTGGTCAAAATTCAACTACCAAGTGTAAAGGTGAAGACTAGTCAAAGAATTCTAGAAGTCCATTTTGGCGGCTGAATTTTGGACGAATTTCCAACCATTTTTTGAAGACTTTTCAAGTTGTTTTCTGCATTTTTAATATTTAGATTAATTGTTTAAAAAGTCTTTTTAGGTCATAGAGCTTTTCTTGGTCAAAGAGTATTTATTTAATGCTAGTTTGGCCAAAAGAGTTCAGATTTACTACTTTAGTCCTTTTGTAATTTTCAACTTTGGTCCCTCTTGAAACACTATAAAAAGGGGCCTTGGTTAAGCATTTTGAATCAGATTTGAGTAATAAACTTCTTAAGGAATGTCACGTTCGTTGCTAGTTTCTTTGTGAGCTAGTTTGAGTCTTGCAAAATTGCTTGCAAAACTTACAAGGCTTATCAACTAAAACTCTTCCTTTTAGTTGTGGTGCCTCTACTCATCTTTTTCTTTTCATTTCATAATCCAAAGGTGTTAGGTTCATCCTAGTGTTGTTGGATTTGAAGATTAGAGGAGTTGGGAATAGTGAATTCTATTTAGCCTTATTATGATTCAAAGGTGATAGGTTTCATCCTATTGTTGTTGGGTCTAGTTTGGTTAGGTTGTTTTGGCTTGGAAGATTTCAAGATTTCTTTCTCCAAGTATGATTCAAAGGTGATAGGTTCATCCTATTGTTGTTGGGTTCACTTGGGATTGGTGTTTTGCCCAAGATCATTCAAGGACGATTCTACAATTAAGTTGAGTCCTTCCCGGATTCACATCAGTTTGGTATCAGAGCTAGTCTCCTTGAATTGATCATATCTTTTTTTATCTTCGTATCTCCATTTACTATTCATCATCATAATTCTTGCTATTAAATCCCTTTGTTCTGTCTTTGAAGGTTAAAGTTTGCAAGAGCTTTGAAGGTGTTGCATATCAAAAAAAAAAAAGAAAAAAAAATTGACAATAGTCCTAACACCATTTGTTTCTCTCTACTCCTATTCTCTCTTTTACTTGTTTCTTTATATGATCTTTGCATGCTATCTTTTCTTTGACCTCTTAATTTCTTTGTTGCCAAGTAAGTCACTTGTTGAGCATCTTGTAAGGTTTGAACAATTCTCACAAGAAGCTAGTGAAAGGAAAAGAGTGGTAAGAAAAGAGTGTATCTACCCCCACTATATTTAGCCAAAAACAAGTGTACAACATTCAAATTTGGGTTGAGACATATTGGGAAAAGGGGTACAAGGGTGTGAGGAATTACTAATCTTTCTTTAAAGTTTTTCTTCACAGATTACTATGGCAGATCAAGTTGATCAAACTGCACAGTTGAGAGCAATTGGTGAAGAAATTACTGCTCAATTCAATAGATCAATGGAAGCAGTTATGGCACGCATGGCACATATGGAAACTAGATTCCAAGAGCTTGGAGGAAAACCACCACCATCGGTCCATAGTGATGAAGAAGGTTCTCAATCATCAGAAGCATCATCCTTAATGAGGCGAAGGAGAAATGATGTAGGAAATGCATCACCAATAAGAGAAAGGAGAGGAAATCATAGAGGTGGCATGGATAACAATCTCATGGGTCTTAAGATGAAAGTTCCTGAATTTCATGGCAAAAGTGATCCTGAAGCTTATTTGGAATGGGAGACAAAGGTGGAGAAAATCTTTTCCATTCATGAATACTCCGACGAAAAGAAGGTAAAAGTTGCTTCACTTGAGTTGCAGTCTTTTGCTCTCACAAAGTGGGATAAGTTGGTGTCTTCTAGGAGAAGGCAGAAAGGCCTATTGAAACTTGGGAGGACATGAAGTCTATCATGAGGAAAAGGTTTATTCCCTCACATTTCTATAGAGACTTGTACAACAAATTGCAAGGAATTACCCAAGGATCCAAAACGGTGGCAGAATACTACCAAGAGATGGAAGTGGCTATGACAAGAGTTAATATTGAGGAAGATAAAGAAGCTACCATGGCTCGATTCTTAGGTGGTCTCAAGAGGGAGATAGCTGATGTTGTTGAGTTACAACATTATATGGATTTGGAAGAAATGATGCACATGGCAGAAAAGGTAGAAAAGCAATTGAAAAGAAAAGGAGGCTCAAGTAAGTTTTCTTCTAACCAATCATCTTGGAAAAACAATAGTTGGAATAAAAAGGATGTTGGTAAAAAGAAAGAAGAACCAAAGAAATTTGATTCTAAGAAGTTTGAAAATGGTGATTCAAGAAAACCCTCTTCTTCTACTTCTAAGCTCACTTGTTTTAAGTGCTTTGGGAAGGGACACATAGCCTCTCAATGTCCTAATTCCAGAACCATGGTTATGCAAGAAGATGGTTCCTATTTGAGCCAGAGTGAAGAAGAAGTGGAGGAGCCGACTATTGAAAATGAAGGTGAACAATTTGAATCAAGTGGTGATGAGATTCTAGTCACTTTGAGGGCATTGAATGCACAAGTTGGATTGGATGATAAAGAGCAAAGGAGTACTATTTTCCACACAAGATGCAAGGTTCAAAATAAGGTATGCATGCTCATCATTGATAGTGGAAGTTGTACTAATTGTGTTAGCTCTTATCTTGTTGATAAGCTTGGATTGCCTATGATAGTACATCCTAGTCCCTACCGTTTGCAATGGCTCAATGATAGTGGTGAGCTAAGGGTGAATCGGCAAGCTAAGGTAAAATTCTCAATTGGAAAATATGAGGATGAAGTTTTGTGTGATGTAGTACCAATGCATGCTGGCCATATTCTTCTTGGTCGACCATGGGAGTTTGATCATGATGCCGATCACAAGGGAAAGTCCAACAAGTATCATATTGTTCATAATCATAAAGCTTTTACTCTTGTTCCACTTTCTCCACAACAGGTGTACCAAGAACAAATGAGAATGAGAGAGAAAAGGCTAAAAGAGGAGGGTGAGAAGAAAAGGCCAAGTGAGAGTGAAAAAGCAAGAGATGAAAAGGCTAAAAGCAAAGTGAGTGAGAGTGGGAAAACAAAGGAGAAGCCGAAGGCAAGTGAGACAAAAGGCACCTTTTTTGCAAGCATGAGAGATGTAGATAGGGCCCTGAATTCTCACAAGCCAATCATCATGCTTTTGTGCAGTGATGAATGTCTTGTCCTTGATGAGTTACCTAACAATTTGCCTTTAGAAATTGTTGCTGTTTTGAATGAATTTGCAGATGTGCTGCTCGATGAAGCACCTAAAGGATTGCCTCCAATTCGAGGGATTGAACATCAAATTGATTTCCTGCCCGGAGCTACCATCCCAAATAGGCCAGCATATCGTGCAAATCCGGAGGAAACCAAGGAACTTCAAAGGCAAGTTGATGAGTTGCTAAGCATAGGACATATTCGTGAGTCTCTTAGCCCTTGTGCTGTTCCTGTGATTTTAGTTCCTAAAAAAGATGGTTCATGGCGCATGTGTATTGATTGTAGGGCTGTGAACAAAATCACCATTAAGTATCGCCATCCTATTCCTAGATTAGATGATATGCTTGATGAGTTGCATGGTGCTAAGTTATTCACAAAAATTGATTTGAAATCTGGTTATCATCAAATAAGAATAAAAGAGGGTGATGAATGGAAAACGGCCTTCAAAACAAAATTTGGTCTTTATGAGTGGCTTGTTATGCCTTTTGGATTAACTAATGCTCCCAGCACTTTTATGAGACTAATGAATCATGTATTGAGACGTTTCATTGGAAAATTTGTTGTTGTCTATTTTGATGATATCTTGATTTATAGTAAGAGCATGGATGAACATGTTGAACATCTTAAGATTGTTCTTGCTACTTTGCGCGAGGAAAAACTAGTTGCAAACTTGAAAAAGTGTACTTTTTGTGTTGAAGAAGTTATCTTTCTTGGCTATATTGTGAATTCTAATGGTCTACAAGTTGATGAAGCAAAGGTGACAGCAATTCTTGAATGGCCAATTCCCACAAATGTGACTGAGGTAAGATCTTTCCATGGGCTAGCAAGTTTTTATAGGAGGTTTGTTAGAGATTTCTCAACAAAGGCAGCCCCGCTTAATGAATTGGTAAAGAAAAATGTGAAATTTGAATGGGGAGATTCTCAACAAAAGGCTTTTGAACAATTGAAGCATGATTTAACTAATGCTCCAGTTTTAGCATTGCCTGATTTTTCTAAAACTTTTGAAGTTGAATGTGATGCTTCAGGAATTGGGATTGGAGCGGTGTTGCTTCAAGAAGGCCGACCTATTTCCTACTTTAGTGAGAAGCTGAATGGAGCAACTTTGAATTACCCAACATATGACAAAGAGCTTTATGCCGTTGTGAGAACTTTGGAGACATGGCAGCACTACCTTCTTCCAAGAGAGTTTGTGATCCACACTGATCATGAATCTATCAAGTATCTCAGGGGACAAAAGAATTTGCACAAAAGACATGCCAAGTGGATTTCATTCATTGAAACTTTTCCATACGTGGTAAAATACAAGAAAGGTAAAGAGAATATTGTGGCTGATGCACTCTCTCGAAGGTACACTCTGATTACTTCTGCCAATGCTACTATCATGGGATTTGAGTACATTAAGGAGTTGTATGATAAGGATCATGATTTTTCCCTTGTATTTGCTGCATGTGAAAAGGGTTCTTTTAATAAGTTTTATCGGCATGAAGGATTTCTGTTCAAAGAAGATAAAATGTGTATTCCTTATTGTTCACTTAGAGAGCTTTTGGTGCGTGAAGCACATTGTGGAGGTTTGATGGGCCATTTTGGTGTTTTAAAGTCTTTGGATATTCTGAATGAACATTTTTATTGGCCTAACATGAAAAGGGATGTTGAGAAAATTTGTGCAACTTGTCTTGATTGTAAGAAAGCAAAATCTAAATCCCTTCCTCATGGATTGTACACTCCACTCCCTGTTCCTCAATCTCCTTGGACTGACATTTCTATGGATTTTGTTCTTGGTTTGCCTAGGTCTCAAAGAGGAATGGACTCAATTTTTGTTGTTGTTGACAGATTCTCAAAGATGGCTCATTTTATTGCTTGTAGAAAAACCGATGATGCAAAGCATGTGGCTGATTTGTTCTTCAAGGAAGTTGTCCGTCTGCATGGAGTCCCTAGGACCATTGTTTCTGATAGGGATGTGAAGTTTTTGAGTTATTTCTGGAAAACACTTTGGGGAAAATTGGGAACAAAACTTTTGTTTTCAACTACAAGTCACCCACAAACTGATGGCCAAACGGAAGTAACTAATAGAACTTTGGGTGTTTTACTAAGGGCCATAATTAAGAAGAACTTGAAGAGTTGGGAGGAGTGTTTACCAATTGCTGAATTTGCATACAATCGCACACTACACACTTCTACTAATTTTTCTCCTTTTGAATTGGTGTATGGTTTTAATCCTTTGACTCCATTAGACTTATCTCCTTTACCTATACAAGATCAAGTGAGTTTGGATGGTAAAAAGAAAGCTGAAGTTGTGAAGAAGTTGCATGAGCAAGCTCGCACAAACATTGAGAAGAAAAATGAGCAAAATGCCAAGAATGCTAACAAAGGGCGTAAGGAGGTTGTATTTAAACCTGGTGATTGGGTTTGGGTACACATGAGGAAAGAGAGATTTCCAGCCTCAAGAAGAACTAAATTACACCCCCGTGGAGATGGACCATTCCAAGTTGTGGCACGAGTCAATGATAATGCCTACAAGCTTGATCTTCTCGGAGACTATGGTATAAGTTCTACTTTTAATGTCTCTGATTTATCTCCTTTTGTCTTTGATGCAGATCCTTTGGATTCGAGGACGAATCCTTTCCAAGAGAGAGAGGATGATGAGCTCCAAAGATCCCATCATGATAACAACAAAGACAAGAACAATGAAGATCAAGTTGTGAATAATGCTTCTCAAAATGAGACTCCTTCTCGACCTCATGCACTTGATGGAATGGCCGGTCCTATGACTCGTTTAAGGAAGAAAAGGATGGAAGAATCTTTGTCTAATTTGATCATTCAAGTCCATGACAAAGAAAGGACCAATGCTACCAAAGTTCAGCCCACTTGTTACAACATTTTGCAAGTATTGGACCTAGATTCAAAAGGGGCTAATTGAGTGAGTTGTTGCTGATTCTTAACCACTTTATTTGGTCCAAAATAATGTAATTTTCGTTCAGCCCAAGTCCCAAAAGTCAGTCCACAAATCTGCCCAAAAACAGCCCAATTTCAAGTCCAAATTCAAACTACCAAGTGATGAATTTTCAAGAAAATTCAAGAAGCTTCTAAGGATAAAAAAACATGGTGAAATGGACGAATTATGAAGTATTTTGAAGGTTCCATCTGATTTCCTTGGTCAAAATTCAACTACCAAGTGTAAAGGTGAAGACTAGTCAAAGAATTCTAGAAGTCCATTTTGGCGGCTGAATTTTGGACGAATTTCCAACCATTTTTTGAAGACTTTTCAAGTTGTTTTCTGCATTTTTAATATTTAGATTAATTGTTTAAAAAGTCTTTTTAGGTCATAGAGCTTTTCTTGGTCAAAGAGTATTTATTTAATGCTAGTTTGGCCAAAAGAGTTCAGATTTACTACTTTAGTCCTTTTGTAATTTTCAACTTTGGTCCCTCTTGAAACACTATAAAAAGGGGCCTTGGTTAAGCATTTTGAATCAGATTTGGAGTAATAAACTTCTTAAGGATTTTTCCTTTCTTTGCTAGTTTCTTTGTGAGCTAGTTTGAGTCTTGCAAAATTGCTTGCAAAACTTACAAGGCTTATCAACTAAAACTCTTCCTTTTAGTTGTGGTGCCTCTACTCATCTTTTTCTTTTCATTTCATAATCCAAAGGTGTTAGGTTCATCCTAGTGTTGTTGGATTTGAAGATTAGAGGGGTTGGGAATAGTGAATTCTATTTAGCCTTATTATGATTCAAAGGTGATAGGTTTCATCCTATTGTTGTTGGGTCTAGTTTGGTTAGGTTGTTTTGGCTTGGAAGATTTCAAGATTTCTTTCTCCAAGTATGATTCAAAGGTGATAGGTTCATCCTATTGTTGTTGGGTTCACTTGGGATTGGTGTTTTGCCCAAGATCATTCAAGGACGATTCTACAATTAAGTTGAGTCCTCCCGGATTCACATCATTGAGAAGATTCAAAGTCAGTAGAATGTATTAGAAGTTTTTGATGTGCACCTTACGGCTAGAAGGAGCCAACAACACACAACAAGCAACTAGGCCAAACTTAACTTGCGAAACAAGTACAATCAGGCAAGGTTAGATCAACGGATGAAGCATCATCACAACCTAGGTTCTACTAGATTAATAAGATTCAAAGGGACTTGAAGGTATTAGGAATTTGTTGTGCACCGTACGGCTATAGGGAGTCAAGAACACACAACAAGCAACTAGTCCGAACTTAACTTGCGGAACAATTATAATCAGAGAAGATTAGACCAATGGATGAAGCATCGTCGCAACCTAGAGTTCTACTATATTAATATGATTCAAAGGCAGTCGAATGTTTTACGAGTTTTTGATGTGCACCTTACGGTTCTAAGGAGCCAACAACAAACAACAGAGAACTAGGCCAAACTTTGCGTGCGGAGCAAGTAGAATCATGGAAGACCAAACCAAGTGATAAAACGTCATCACAACTGAGTGTTCTAGTAGATTAATATGATTCAAAGGCACAAAAATGTATTAGGTGTTTTGATTTGCACCTTAACACTATAAGGAGCCAACAACAAACAACAAACAACAAGGCCAAGCTGAACTCGCAAAACAAGTAGAATCAGGGAAGATTAGACCAATGGATGAAACATCGTTAAAACCAAGAGTTCTACTAGATTAATAAGATTCAAAGGCACTAGAATACATTAGGAATTTCTGATATGTACCTAATGGCTAGAAGTAGCCAACAACACACAACGAGCAAGTAGGCCAAACTTAACTTGTGAAACAAGTACAATCAGGGAAGATTAGGCCAATGAATGAAATATCGTCACAACCTACGTTCTACTAGATTAATAAGATTCAAAGGCCCCAAAATGTATTAGGAGTTTTTGTTGTGCACCGTACGGCTATAAGGGCCAAGAACACATAACAAGCAACTAGAGCAAACTTAACTTGCGAAACAATTACAATAAGAGAAGATTAGACCAATGGGTGAAGCATCGTCACAACCTAGAGTTCTAGTAGATTAAGAAGATTCAAAGTCAGTAGAATGTATTAGAAGTTTTTGATGTGCACCTTACGGCTAGAAGGAGCCAACAACACACAACAAGCAACTAGGCCAAACTTAACTTGCGAAACAAGTACAATCAGGCAAGGTTAGATCAACGGATGAAGCATCATCACAACCTAGGTTCTACTAGATTAATAAGATTCAAAGGGACTTGAAGGTATTAGGAATTTTTGTTGTGCACCGTACGGCTATAGGGAGTCAAGAACACACAACAAGCAACTAGTCCGAACTTAACTTGCGGAACAATTAAAATAAGAGAAGATTAGACCAATGGATGAAGCATCGTTACAACCTAGAGTTCTACTATATTAATATGATTCAAAGGCAGTAGAATGTTTTAGGAGTTTTTGATGTGCACCTTACGGTTCTAAGGAGCCAACAACAAACAACAGAGAACTAGGCCAAACTTTGCGTGCGAAGCAAGTAGAATCACGGAAGACTAAACCAATAGATAAAACGTCATCACAACTGAGTGTTTTACTTGATTAATATGATTCAAAGGCACCAAAATGTTTTAGGTGTTTTGATTTGCAGCTTAACACTATAAGGAGCCAACAACAAACAACAAACAACAAGGCCAAACTGAACTCGCAAAACAAGTAGAATCAAGGAAGATTAGACCAATGGATGAAACATCGTTAAAACCAAGAGTTCTACTAGATTAATAAGATTCAAAGGCACTAGAATACATTAGGAATTTCTGATATGTACCCAATGGCTAGAAGTAGCCAACAACACACAACGAGCAAGTAGGCCAAACTTAACTTGTGAAACAAGTACAATCAGGGAAGATTAGGCCAATGAATGAAATATCGTCACAACCTACGTTCTACTAGATTAATATGATTCAAAGGCACCAAAATGTATTAGGAGTTTTTGTTGTGCACAGTACGGCTATAAGGGCCAAGAACACATAACAAGCAACTAGAGCAAACTTAACTTGCGAAACAAATACAATAAGAGAAGATTAGACCAATGGGTGAAGCATTGTCACAACCTAGAGTTCTTGTAGATTAAGAAGATTCAAAGTCAGTAGAATGTATTAGAAGTTTTTGATGTGCACCTTACGGCTAGAAGGAGCCAACAACACACAACAAGCAACTAGGCCAAACATAACTTGCGAAACAAGTACAATCAGGCAAGGTTAGATCAACAGATGAAGCATCATCACAACCTAGGTTCTACTAGATTAATAAGATTCAAAGGGACTTGAAGGTATTAGGAATTTTTGTGCAGATACGGCTATAGGGAGTCAAGAACACACAACAAGCAACTAGTCCGAACTTAACTTGCGGAACAATTATAATCAGAGAAGATTAGACCAATGGATGAAGCATCGTCGCAACCTAGAGTTCTACTATATTAATATGATTCAAAGGCAGTCGAATGTTTTACGAGTTTTTGATGTGCACCTTACGGTTCTAAGGAGCCAACAACAAACAACAGAGAACTAGGCCAAACTTTGCGTGCGGAACAAGTAGAATCATGGAAGACCAAACCAAGTGATAAAACGTCATCACAACTGAGTGTTCTAGTAGATTAATATGATTCAAAGGCACAAAAATGTATTAGGTGTTTTGATTTGCACCTTAACACTATAAGGAGCCAACAACAAACAACAAACAACAAGGCCAAGCTGAACTCGCAAAACAAGTAGAATCAGGGAAGATTAGACCAATGGATTAAACATCGTTAAAACCAAGAGTTCTACTAGATTAATAAGATTCAAAGGCACTAGAATACATTAGGAATTTCTGATATGTACCTAATGGCTAGAAGTAGCCAACAACACTCAACGAGCAAGTAGGCCAAATTTAACTTGTGAAACAAGTACAATCAGGGAAGATTAGGCCATTAATGAAATATCGTCACAACCAATGTTCTACTAGATTAATATGATTCAAAGGCACCAAAATGTATTAGGAGTTTTTGTTGTGCACCGTACGGCTATAAGGGCCAAGAACACATAACAAGCAACTAGAGCAAACTTAACTTGCGAAACAATTACAATAAGAGAAGATTAGACCAATGGGTGAAGCATTGTCACAACCTAGAGTTCTTGTATATTAAGAAGATTCAAAGTCAGTAGAATGTATTCGAAGTTTTTGATGTGCACCTTACGGCTAGAAGGAGGAAACAACACACAACAAGCAACTAGGCCAAACTTAACTTGCGAAACAAGTACAATCAGGGAAGATTAGTCCAATGGATGAAATATCGTCACAATCTATGGTTCTACTAGATTAATAAGATTCAAAGACACTTGGAGGTATTAGGAATTTTTGTTGTGCACCGTACGGCTATAGGGAGTGAAGAACACACAACAAACAACTAGTCCGAACTTAACTTGCGGAACAATTAAAATAAGAGAAAATTAGACCAATGGATGAAGCATCGTTACAACCTAGAGTTCTACTATATTAATATGATTCAAAGGCAATAGAATGTTTTAGGAGTTTTTGATGTGCACCTTACGGCTCTAAGGAGCCAACAACAAACAACAGAGAACTAGGCCAAACTTTGCGTGCGGAGCAAGTAGAATCATGGAAGACTAAACCAATTGATAAAACGTCATCACAACTGAGTGTTCTAGTAGATTAATATGATTCAATGGCACCAAAATGTATTAGGTGTTTTGATTTGCACCTTAACACTATAAGGAGCCAACAACAAACAACAAACAACAAACAACAAGGCCAAACTGAACTCGCAAAACAAGTAGAATCAGGGAAGATTAGACCAATGGATGAAACATCGTTAAAACCAGGAGTTCTACTAGATTAATAAGATTCAAAGGCACTAGAATACATTAGGAATTTCTGATATGTACCTAATGGCTAGAAGTAGCCAACAACACAAAACGAGCAAGTAGGCCAAACTTAACTTGTGAAACAAGTACAATCAGGGAAGATTAGGCCAATGAATGAAATATCGTCACAACCTAGGTTCTACTAGATTAATAAGATTCAAAGGGACTTGAAGGTATTTGGAGTTTTTGTTGTGCACCGTACGGCTATAAGGGCCAAGAACACATAACAAGCAACTAGAGCAAACTTAACTTGCGAAACAATTACAATAAGAGAAGATTAAACCAATGGGTGAAGCATTGTCACAACCTAGAGTTCTTGTAGATTAAGAAGATTCAAAGTCAGTAGAATGTATTAGAAGTTTTTGATGTGCACCTTACGGCTAGAAGGAGCCAACAACACACAACAAGCAACTAGGCCAAACTTAACTTGCGAAACAAGTACAATCAGGCAAGGTTAGATCAACGGATGAAGCATCATCACAACCTAGGTTCTACTAGATTAATAAGATTCAAAGGGACTTGAAGGTATTAGGAATTTTTGTTGTGCACCGTACGGCTATAGGGAGTCAAGAACACACAACAAGCAACTAGTCCGAACTTAACTTGCGGAACAATTAAAATCAGAGAAGATTAGTCCAATGGATGAAGCATCGTCACAACCTAGAGTTCTACTATATTAATATGATTCAAAGGCAGTAGAATGTTTTAGGAGTTTTTGATCTGCACCTTACGGCTCTAAGGAGCCAACAGCAAACAACAGAAAACTAGGCCAAACTTTGCTTGCGAAACAAGTTGAATCATGTAAAACTAAACCAATAGATAAAACGTCATCACAACTGAGTGTTCTACTAAATTATTATGATTCAAAGGCACCAAAATGTATTAGGTGTTTTGATTTGCAGCTTAAGACTATAAGGAGCCAACAACAAACAACAAACAACAAGGCCAAACTGAACTCGCAAAACAAGTAGAATCAGGGAAGATTAGACCAAGGGATGAAACATCGTTAAAACCAAGAATTCTATTAGATTAATAAGATTCAAAGGCACTAGAATACATTAGGATTTTCTGATATGTACCTAATGGCCAGAAAGAGCCAACAACACACAACGAGCAAGTAGGCCAAACTTAAATTGTGAAACAAGGACAATCAGGGAAGATTAAGCCAATGAACGAAATATCGTCACAACCTACGTTCTACTAGATTAATAAGATTCAAAGGCACTTGAATGTATTAGGAGTTTTTGTTGTGCACCGTACGGCTATAAGAGCCAAGAACACATAACAAGCAACTAGACCAAACTTAACTTGCGAAATAATTACAATAAGAGAAGATTAGACCAATGGGTGAAGCATCGTCACAACCTAGAGTTCTAGTAGATTAAAAATATTCAAAGTCAGTAGAATGTATTAGAAGTTTTTGATGTGCACCTTACGGCTAGAAGGAGCCAACAACACACAACAAGCAACTAGGCCAAACTTAACTTGCGAAACAAGTACAATCAGGCAAGGTTAGATCAACGGATGAAGCATCATCACAACCTAGGTTCTACTAGATTAATAAGATTCAAAGGGACTTGAAGGTATTAGGAATTTTTGTTGTGCACCGTACGGCTATAGGGAGTCAAGAACACACAACAAGCAACTAGTCCGAACTTAACTTGCGGAACAATTAAAATCAGAGAAGATTAGACCAATGGATGAAGCATCGTCACAACCTAGAGTTCTACTATATTAATATGATTCAAAGGCAGTAGAATGTTTTAGGAGTTTTTGATGTGCACCTTACGGCTCTAAGGAGCCAACAACAAACAACAGAGAACTAGGCCAAACTTTGCGTGCGAAGCAAGTAGAATCATTGAAGACTAAACCAATAGATAAAACGTCATCACAACTGAGTGTTCTACTAGATTAATATGATTCAACGGCACCAAAATGTATTAGGTGTTTTGATTTGCAGCTTAACACTATAAGGAGCCAACAACAAACAACAAACAACAACGCCAAACTGAACTTGCAAAACAAGTAGAATCAGGGAAGATTAGACCAATGGATGAAACATCGTTAAAACCAAGAGTTCTACTGGATTAATAATATTCAAAGGCACTAGAATACATTCGGAGTTTCTGATATGTACCTAATGGCTAGAAGAAGCCATCAACACACAACAAGCAAGTAGGCCAAACTTAACTTGTGAAACAAGTACAATCAGGGAAGATTAGGCCAATGGATGAAATATCGTCACAACCTAGGTTCTACTAGATTAATAAGATTGAAAGGCACTTGCATGTATTAGGAGTTTTTGTTGTTCACCGTACGGCTATAAGGGCCAAGAACACATAACAAGCAACCAGACTAAACTTAACTTGCGAAACAATTAGAATAAGAGAAGATTAGACCTATGGATGAAGCATTGTCACAACCTAGAGTTCTAGTAGATTAAGAAGATTCAAAGTGAGTAGAATGTATTAGAAGTTTTTGATGTGCACCTTACGGCTAGAAGGAGCCAACAACACACAACAAGCAACTAGGCCAAACTTAACTTGTGAAGAAAGTACAATCAGGCATGGTTAGATCAACGGATGAAGCATCATCACAACCTAGAGTTATAGTAGATTAATAAGATTGAAAGGCAGTAGAATCTATTAGAAGTTTTTGATGTGCACCTTACGGCTAGACAGAGCCAACAACACACAACAAGCAACTAAGCGAAACTTAACTTGCGAAACAAGCAGAATTAGGGTAGATTAGGCGAATGGATGAAACATTGTCACAACCTAGGGTTCTACTAGATTATTGAGATTGAAAGGCACTTGAATGTATTTGGAGTTTTTGTTGTGGACCGTACGGCTATAAGGAGCCAAGAACACACAACAAGCACCTAGGCCAAACTTAACTTGGGAACCATTAAAATCAGAAAAGATTAGACCAATGGATGAAGCTTTATCACACACTAGAGTTCTACTATATTAATATGATTCTAAGGCACTAGTATGTTTTAGGAGTTTTTGACGTTCACCTTACGGCTACAAGGAGCGAACAACACACAACAAGCAATTAGGCCGAACTTAATTTGCGAAAAAAGTAGAATCGGAAAAAATTAGACCAATGGATGAAGCATCCTCGCAACCAAGACTTCTACTATATTAATAAGATTCAAAGCCACTACAATCTATTAGGAGTTTTTGAAGTGCACCTTACGGCTATAAGGAGCCAACAAAAAGCAACGAGGAACTAGGCCAAACATTACATGCGAAACAAGTAGAATCAGAGAAGATTCGACAAATGGATGATGCATCGTCACAACCAAGAGTTCTACTATATTAATATGATTCAAAGGCACAAGAATATATTAAGAGTTTCAAATGTGCACCTAACTGCTAGAAGGAGCCAACAACACACAACAAGCAACTAGGCCAAACTTAACTTTCGAAATAAGTACAATCAGGGAAGATTAAGCCAATGGATGAAATATCGTCACAACCTCGGGTTCTACTAGTTTAATAAAATTCAAAGGCACTTGAAGGTATTAGGAGTTTTGTTGTGCACCGTACTGCTATAGGGAGTCAAGAACACACAACAAGCAACTAGGCCAAACTTAACTTGTGAGACAATTGGAATCAGAGAAGATTAGAGCAATGGCTGAAGCATCGTCACTTCCTAGAAATCTACTATATTAATATGATTCAACGGCACTAGAATGTTTTAGGAGTTTTTGATGCGCACCTTACGGCTCTAAGGAGCCAACAACAAACAACAGATAACTAGGCTGAACTTAACTTGCAAAACAAGTAGAATCAGGGAAGATTAATCCAATGGATGAAATATCGTCACAACCTAGAGTTCTACTCGATTAATAAGATTCAAAGGCACTTAAATGTATTATGAGTTTTTTATGTGCACTGCACGGCTACATGGAGCTGAAACACACAACAAGCAACTAGGCCAAACTTAACTTGCGTAACAATTAGAATCAGAGAAGATTCGACAAATGGATGAAGCATCGTCACAACCTAGAGTTCTACTACATTAATAGGATTCAAAGGCATTAGAATGTTTTAGGAGTTTTTGATGTGCACCTTACGGCTCTAAGGTGCCAACAACACACAAACAACAAGTAGGCCAAACTTAACTTGCGAAACAAGTAGAACCAGAGAAGATTGGACCAATGGATGAAGCATCCTCACAACCAAGACTTCTACTATATTAATAGGATTCAAAGGCACTAGAATATATTAGGAGTTTTTGATGTGCACCTAACGGCTACAAGAAGCCAGCAACACACAGCAATGAACTAGCCAAACTTACCTTGCGAAACAGGTACAATCAAGGTAGATTGGACAAATGGATGAATAATCGCCACAACCTAGAGTTCTACTACATTAATTAGATTTAAAGGTAGTAGAATGTATTAAAAGTTTTGGATGTGCACCTTACGGCAAGAAGAAGCCGACAACACAAACAAGCAACAAGGCCAAACTTAACTTGCGAAATAATTAGAATCAGAGAAGATTACACCAATGGATGAAGCATCGTCACAACCTAGAGTTCTAGTAGATTAAGAAGATTCAAAGTAAGTAGAATGTATTAGAAGTTTTTGATGTGCACCTTATGGCTAGAAGGAGCCAACAAC
Organism: Gynochthodes officinalis; assembly: GCA_020080225.1. Classification (NCBI taxonomy): domain Eukaryota; kingdom Viridiplantae; phylum Streptophyta; class Magnoliopsida; order Gentianales; family Rubiaceae; genus Gynochthodes; species Gynochthodes officinalis. Next base: position 41,958,017 of record CM034618.1, on the reverse strand, counting down.
ACACAACAAGCAACTAGGCCAAACTTAACTTGCGAAACAAGTACAATCAGGGAAGATTAGGCCAATGGATGAAATATCGTCACAATCTACGGTTCTACTAGATTAATAAGATTCAAAGACACTTGGAGGTATTAGGAATTTTTGTTGTGCACCGTACGGCTATAGGGAGTGAAGAACACACAACAAACAACTAGTCCGAACTTAACTTGCGGAACAATTAAAATAAGAGAAGATTAGACCAATGGATAAAGCATCGTCACAACCTAGAGTTCTACTATATTAATATGATTCAAAGGCAGTAGAATGTTTTAGGAGTTTTTGATGCGCACCTTACGGCTCTAAGGAGCCAACAACACACAACGACCAAGTAGGCCAAACTTAACTTGTGTAACCAGTAGAATCAAAGAAGATTAGAACAATGGATGAAGCATCGTCACAACCAAGAGTTCTACTAGATTAATAAGATTCAAAGGCACTAGAATGTATTAGGAGTTTTTGATGTGCATCTAATGGCTAGAAGAAGCCAACACACAACAAGCAACTAGGCAAACTTAACTTGCGAAACAAGTACAATCACGGAAGATTAGACCAATGGGTGAAGCATCGTCACAACCTAGGGTTCTAGTAGATTAAGAAGATTCAAAGCCAGTAGAATGTATTAGATGTTTTTGATGTGCACATTACGACTAGAAGGAGCCAACAACACACAACAAGCAACTAGCCCAAACTTAACTTGCGAAACAAGTACAATCAGGCAAGGCTAGATCAACGGATGAAGCATCATCACAACCTAGGTTCTAGTAGATTAAGAAGATTCAAAGTCAGTAGAATGTATTAGAAGTTTTTGATCTGCACCTTATAACTAGAAGGAGCCAACAACAAACAAGAAGCAACTAGGCCAAACTTAACTTCCGAAACAAGTACAATCAGGGAAGATTAGGCCAATGGATGAAATATCGTCACAACCAATGGTTCTACTAGATTAATAAGATTCAAAGGCACTTGAAGGTATTAGGAATTTTTGTTGTGCACCGTACGGCTATAGGGAGTCAAGAACACACAACAAGCAACTAGTCCGAACTTAACCTGCGGAACAATTAAAATCAGAGAAGATTAGTCCAATGGATGAAACATCGTCACAACCTAGAGTTCTACTATATTAATATGATTCAAAGGCAGTAGAATGTTTTAGGAGTTTTTGATCTGCACCTTACGGCTCTAAGGAGCCAACAGCAAACAACAGAAAACTAGGCCAAACTTTGCTTGCGAAACAAGTTGAATCATGTAAAACTAAACCAATAGATAAAACGTCATCACAACTGAGTGTTCTACTAAATTATTATGATTCAAAGGCACCAAAATGTATTAGGTGTTTTGATTTGCAGCTTAAGACTATAAGGAGCCAACAACAAACAACAAACAACAAGGCCAAACTGAACTCGCAAAACAAGTAGAATCAGGGAAGATTAGACCAATGGATGAAACATCGTTAAAACCAAGAGTTCTATTAGATTAATAAGATTCAAAGGCACTAGAATACATTAGGAGTTTCTGATATGTACCTAATGGCCAGAAGGAGCCAACAACACACAACGAGCAAGTAGGCCAAACTTAACTTGCGAAACAAGTACAATCAGGGAAGATTAAGCCAATGAATGAAATATCGTCACAACCTACGTTCTACTAGATTAATAAGATTCAAAGGCACTTGAATGTATTAGGAGTTTTTGTTGTGCACCGTACGGCTATAAGGGCCAAGAACACATAACAAGCAACTAGACCCAACTTAACTTGCGAAACAATTACAATAAAGAAGATTAGACCAATGGGTGAAGCATCGTCACAACCTAGAGTTCTAGTAGATTAAGAAGATTCAAAGTCAGTAGAATGTATTAGAAGTTTTTGATGTGCACCTTACGGCTAGAAGGAGCCAACAACACACAACAAGCAACTAGGCCAAACTTAACTTGCGGAACAAGTACAATCAGTCAAGGTTAGATCAACGGATGAAGCATCATCACAACCTAGGTTCTACTAGATTAATAAGATTCAAAGGGACTTCAAGGTATTAGGAATTTTTGTTGTGCAAATGCGGCTATAGGGAGTCAAGACACACAACAAGCAACTAGTCCGAACTTAACTTGCGGAACAATTAAAATCAGAGAAGATTAGTCCAATGGATGAAGCATCGTCACAACCTAGAGTTCTACTATATTAATATGATTCAAAGGCAGTAGAATGTTTTAGGAGTTTTTGATGTGCACCTTACGGCTCTAAGGAGCCAACAGCAAACAACAGAGAACTAGGCCAAACTTTGCTTGCGAAACAAGTAGAATCATGTAAAACTAAACCAATAGATAAAACGTCATCACAACTGAGTGTTCTACTAGATTATTATGATTCAAAGGCACCAAAATGTATTAGGTGTTTTGATTTGCAGCTTAAGACTATAAGGAGCCAACAACAAACAACAAACAACAAGGCCAAACTGAACTCGCAAAACAAGTAGAATCAGGGAAGATTAGACCAATGGATGAAACATCGTTAAAACCAAGAGTTCTATTAGATTAATAAGATTCAAAGGCACTAGAATACATTGGGAGTTTCTGATATGTACCTAATGGCTAGAAGAAGCCGACAACACACAACAAGGAAGTAGGCCAAACTTAAGTTGTGAAACAAGTACAATCAGGGAAGATTAGGCCAATGGATGAAGCATCGTCAGAACCTAAGGTTCTAGTAGATTAAGAAGATTCAAAGTCAGTAGAATGTATTAGAAGTTTTTGATGTGCACCTTACGGCTAGAAGGAGCCAACAACACACAACAAGCAACTAGGCCAAACTTGCGAAACAAGTACAATCAGGCAAGGTTAGATCAACGGATGAAGCATCATCACAACCTAGGTTCTACTGGATTAATAAGATTCAAAGGGACTTTAAGGCATTAGGAATTTCTGTTGTGCACCGTACGGCTATAGGGAGTCAAGAACACACAACAAGCAACTAGTCCGAACTTAACTTGCGAAATAATTAGAATCAGAGAAGATTAGACCAATGGATGAAAAATCGTCACAACCTACTGTTCTACTATATTAATATGCTTCAAAGGTACTAGAATGTTTTAGGAGTTTTTGAGGTGCACCTTACGGCTCTAAGGAGCCAACAGCAAACAACAGAGAACTAGGCCAAACTTTGCTTGCGAAACAAGTAGAATCATGTAAGACTAAACCAACAGATAAAACGTCATCACAACTGAGTGATCTACTAGATTAATATGATTCAAAGGCACCAAAATGTATTAGGTTTTTTGATTTGCACCTTAACACTATAAGGAGCCAACAACAAACAACAAACAACAAGGCCAAACTGAACTCGCAAAACAAGTAGAATCAGGGAAGATTAGACCAATGGATGAAACATCGTTAAAACCAGGAGTTCTACTAGATTAATAAGATTCAAAGGCACTAGAATACATTAGGAATTTCTGATACGTACCTAATGGCTAGAAGTAGTGATGTGAATCCGGGAGGACTCAACTTAATTGTAGAATCGTCCTTGAATGATCTTGGGCAAAACACCAATCCCAAGTGAACCCAACAACAATAGGATGAACCTATCACCTTTGAATCATACTTGGAGAAAGAAATCTTGAAATCTTCCAAGCCAAAACAACCTAACCAAACTAGACCCAACAACAATAGGATGAAACCTATCACCTTTGAATCATAATAAGGCTAAATAGAATTCACTATTCCCAACCCCTCTAATCTTCAAATCCAACAACACTAGGATGAACCTAACACCTTTGGATTATGAAATGAAAAGAAAAAGATGAGTAGAGGCACCACAACTAAAAGGAAGAGTTTTAGTTGATAAGCCTTGTAAGTTTTGCAAGCAATTTTGCAAGACTCAAACTAGCTCACAAAGAAACTAGCAAAGAAAGGAAAAATCCTTAAGAAGTTTATTACTCAAATCTGATTGAAAATGCTTAACCAAGGCCCCTTTTTATAGTGTTTCAAGAGGGACCAAAGTTGAAAATTACAAAAGGACTAAAGTAGTAAATCTGAACTCTTTTGGCCAAACTAGCATTAAATAAATACTCTTTGACCAAGAAAAGCTCTATGACCTAAAAGACTCTTTAAACAATTAATCTAAATATTAAAAATGCAGAAAACAACTTGAAAAGTCTTTAAAAAATGGTTGGAAATTCGTCCAAAATTCAGCCAAACTGGACTTCTAGAATTCTTTGACTAGTCTTCACCTTTACACTTGGTAGTTGAATTTTGACCAAGGAAATCAGATGGAACCTTCAAAATACTTCATAATTTCGTCCATTTCACCATGTTTTTGATCCTTAGAAGCTTCTTGAATTTTCTTGAAAATTCATCACTTGGTGGGTTGAATTTGGACTTGAAATTGGGCTGTTTTTGGGCAGATTTGTGGACTGACTTTTGGGACTTGGGCTGAACGAAAATTGCATTATTTTGGACCAAATAAAGTGGTTAAGAATCAGCAACAACTCACTCAATTAGCCCCTTTTGAATCTAGGTCCAATACTTGCAAAATGTTGTAACAAGTGGGCTGAACTTTGGTAGCATTGGTCCTTTCTTTGTCATGGACTTGAATGATCAAATTAGACAAAGATTCTTCCATCCTTTTCTTCCTTAAACGAGTCATAGGACCGGCCATGCCATCAAGTGCATGAGGAGGAGAAGGAGTCTCATTTTGAGAAGCATTATTCACAACTTGATCTTCATTGTTCTTGTCTTTGTTGTTATCATGATGGGATCTTTGGAGCTCATCATCCCCTCTCTCTTGGAAAGGATTCGTCCTCGAATCCAAAGGATCTGCATCAAAGACAAAAGGAGATAAATCAGAGACATTAAAAGTAGAACTTATACCATAGTCTCCGGGAAGATCAAGCTTGTAGGCATTATCATTGACTCGTGCCACAACTTGGAATGGTCCATCTCCACGGGGGTGTAATTTAGTTCTTCTTGAGGCTGGAAATCTCTCTTTCCTCATGTGTACCCAAACCCAATCACCAAGTTTAAATACAACCTTCTTACGCCCTTTGTTAGCATTCTTGGCATTTTGCTCATTTTTCTTCTCAATGTTTGCGCGAGCTTGCTCATGCAACTTCTTCACAACTTCAGCTTTCTTTTTACCATCCAAACTCACTTGATCTTGTATAGGTAAAGGAGATAAGTCTAATGGAGTCAAAGGATTAAAACCATACACCAATTCAAAAGGAGAAAAATTAGTAGAAGTGTGTAGTGTGCGATTGTATGCAAATTCAGCAATTGGTAAACACTCCTCCCAACTCTTCAAGTTCTTCTTAATTATGGCCCTTAGTAAAACACCCAAAGTTCTATTAGTTACTTCCGTTTGGCCATCAGTTTGTGGGTGACTTGTAGTTGAAAACAAAAGTTTTGTTCCCAATTTTCCCCAAAGTGTTTTCCAGAAATAACTCAAAAACTTCACATCCCTATCAGAAACAATGGTCCTAGGGACTCCATGCAGACGGACAACTTCCTTGAAGAACAAATCAGCCACATGCTTTGCATCATCGGTTTTTCTACAAGCAATAAAATGAGCCATCTTTGAGAATCTATCAACAACAACAAAAATTGAGTCCATTCCTCTTTGAGACCTAGGCAAACCAAGAACAAAATCCATAGAAATGTCAGTCCAAGGAGATTGAGGAACAGGGAGTGTACAATCCATGAGGAAGGATTTAGATTTTGCTTTCTTACAATCAAGACAAGTTGCACAAATTTTCTCAACATCCCTTTTCATGTTAGGCCAATAAAAATGTTCATTCAGAATATCCAAAGACTTTAAAACACCAAAATGGCCCATCAAACCTCCACAATGTGCTTCACGCACCAAAAGCTCTCTAAGTGAACAATAAGGAATACACATTTTATTTTCTTTGAACAGAAATCCTTCATGCCGATAAAACTTATTAAAAGAACCCTTTTCACATGCAGCAAATACAAGGGAAAAATCATGATCCTTATCATACAACTCCTTAATGTACTCAAATCCCATGATAGTAGCATTGGCAGTAGTAATCAGAGTGTACCTTCGAGAGAGTGCATCAGCCACAATGTTCTCTTTACCTTTCTTGTATTTTACCACGTATGGAAAAGTTTCAATGAATGAAATCCACTTGGCATGTCTCTTGTGCAAATTCTTTTGTCCCCTGAGATACTTGATAGATTCATGATCGGTGTGGATCACAAACTCTCTTGGAAGAAGGTAGTGCTGCCATGTCTCCAAAGCTCTCACAACGGCATAAAGCTCTTTGTCATATGTTGGGTAATTCAAAGTTGCTCCATTCAGCTTCTCACTAAAGTAGGAAATAGGTCGGCCTTCTTGAAGCAACACCGCTCCAATCCCAATTCCTGAAGCATCACATTCAACTTCAAAAGTTTTAGAAAAATCAGGCAATGCTAAAACTGGAGCATTAGTTAAATCATGCTTCAATTGTTCAAAAGCCTTTTGTTGAGAATCCCCCATTCAAATTTCACATTTTTCTTTACCAATTCATTAAGCGGGGCTGCCTTTGTTGAGAAATCTCTAACAAACCTCCTATAAAAACTTGCTAGCCCATGGAAAGATCTTACCTCAGTCACATTTGTGGGAATTGGCCATTCAAGAATTGCTGTCACCTTTGCTTCATCAACTTGCAGTCCATTAGAATTCACAATATAGCCAAGAAAGATAACTTCTTCAACACAAAAAGTACACTTTTTCAAGTTTGCAAACAACTTTTCCTCACGCAAAGTAGTAAGAACAAGCTTAAGATGTTCAACATGTTCATCCATGCTCTTACTATAAATCAAGATATCATCAAAATAGACAACAACAAATTTTCCAATGAAACGTCTCAAAACATGATTCATTAGTCTCATAAAAGTGCTGGGAGCATTAGTTAATCCAAAAGGCATAACAAGCCACTCATAAAGACCAAATTTTGTTTTGAAGGCCGTTTTCCATTCATCACCCTCTTTTATTCTTATTTGATGATAACCAGATTTCAAATCAATTTTTGTGAATAACTTAGCACCATGCAACTCATCAAGCATATCATCTAATCTAGGAATAGGATGGCGATACTTAATGGTGATTTTGTTCACGGCCCTACAATCAATACACATGCGCCATGAACCATCTTTTTTAGGAACTAAAATCACAGGAACAGCACAAGGGCTAAGAGACTCACGAATATGTCCTATGCTTAGCAACTCATCAACTTGCCTTTGAAGTTCTTTGGTTTCCTCCGGATTTGCACGATATGCTGGCCTATTTGGGATGGTAGCTCCGGGCAGGAAATCAATTTGATGTTCAATCCCTCGAATTGGAGGCAATCCTTCAGGTGCTTCATCGAGTAACACATCTGCAAATTCATTCAAAACAGCAACAATTTCTAAAGGCAAATTGTTAGGTAACTCATCAAGGACAAGACATTCATCTCTGCACAAAAGCATGATGATTGGCTTGTGAGAATTCAGGGCCCTATCTACATCTCTCATGCTTGCAAAAAAGGTGCCTTTTGTCTCACTTGCCTTCGGCTTCTCCTTTGTTTTCCCACTCTCACTCACTTTGCTTTTAGCCTTTTCATCTCTTGCTTTTTCACTCTCACTTGGCCTTTTCTTCTCACCCTCCTCTTTTAGCCTTTTCTCTCTCATTCTCATTTGTTCTTGGTACACTGTGGAGAAAGTGGAACAAGAGTAAAAGCTTTATGATTATGAATAATATGATACTTGTTGGACTTTTCCTTGTGATCGGCATCATGATCAAACTCCCATGGTCGGCCAAGAAGAATATGGCCAGCATGCATTGGTACTACATCACACAAAACTTCATCCTCATATTTTCCAATTGAGAATTTTACCTTAGCTTGCCGATTCACCCTTAGCTCACCACTATCATTGAGCCATTGCAAACGGTAGGGACTAGGATGTACTATCATAGGCAATCCAAGCTTATCTACAAGATAAGAGCTAACACAATTAGTACAACTTCCACTATCAATGATGAGCATGCATACCTTATTTTGAACCTTGCATCTTGTGTGGAAAATAGTACTCCTTTGCTCTTTATCATCCAATCCAACTTGTGCATTCAATGCCCTCAAAGTGACTAGAATCTCATCACCACTTGATTCAAATTGTTCACCTTCATTTTCAATAGTCGGCTCCTCCACTTCTTCTTCACTTTGGCTCAAATAGGAACCATCTTCTTGCATAACCATGGTTCTGGAATTAGGACATTGAGAGGCTATGTGTCCCTTCCCAAAACACTTAAAACAAGTGAGCTTAGAAGTAGAAGAAGAGGGTTTTCTTGAATCACCATTTTCAAACTTCTTAGAATCAAATTTCTTTGGTTCTTCTTTCTTTTTACCAACATCCTTTTTATTCCAACTATTGTTTTTCCAAGATGATTGGTTAGAAGAAAACTTACTTGAGCCTCCTTTCCTTTTCAATTGCTTTTCTTCCTTTTACGCCATGTGCATCATTTCTTCCAAATCCATATAATGTTGTAACTCAACAACATCACCTACCTCCTCTTGAGACCACCTAAGAATCGTGCCATGGTAGCTTCTTTATCTTCCTCAATATTAACTCTTGTCATAGCCACTTCCATCTCTTGGTAGTATTCTGCCACCGTTTTGGATCCTTGGGTAATTCCCTGCAATTTGTTGTACAAGTCTCTATAGAAATGTGAGGGAATAAACCTTTTCCTCATGATAGACTTCATGTCCTCCCAAGTTTCAATAGGCCTTTCTCGGTTCCTTCTCCTAGAAGACACCAACTTATCCCACCATGTTAGAGCATAAGACTGAAACTCAAGTGAAGCAATTTTTACCTTCTTTTCCTCGGAGTATTCATGAATGGAAAAGATTTTCTCCACCTTTGTCTCCCACTCCAAATAAGCTTCAGGATCACTTTTGCCATGAAATTCAGGAACTTTCATCTTAAGACCCATGAGATTGTTATCCATGCCACCTCTATGATTTCCTCTCCTTTCTCTTATTGGTGATGCATTTCCTACATCATTTCTCCTTCGCCTCATTAAGGATGATGCTTCTGATGATTGAGAACCTTCTTCATCACTATGGACCGATGGTGGTGGTTTTCCTCCAAGCTCTTGGAATCTAGTTTCCATATGTGCCATGCGTGCCATAACTGCTTCCATTGATCTATTGAATTGAGCAGTAATTTCATCACCAATTGCTCTCAATCATGCGCTTTGATCAACTTGATCTGCCATGTGAATCAAAAACTTTGAAGAAAGATTAGTAATTCCTCACACCTTTGTACCCCTTTTCCCAATATGTCTCAACCCAAATTTGAATGTTGTACACTTGTTTTTGGCTAAATATAGTGGGGGGTAGATACACTCTTTTCTTACCACTCTTTTCCTTTCACTAGCTTCTGGTGAGAATTGTTCAAACCTTACAAGATGCTCAACAAATGGCTTACTTGGCAACAAAGAAATTAAGAGGTCAAAGAAAAGATAGCATGCAAAGATCATATAAAGAAACAAGTAGAAGAGAGAATAGGAGTAGAGAGAAACAAATGGTGTTAGGACTATTGTCAATTTTTTTTTCTTTTTTTTTTTTGATAAGCAACACCTTCAAAGCTCTTGCAAACTTTAACCTTCAAAGACAGAACAAAGGGATTTAATAGCAAGAATTATGATGATGAATAGTAAATGGAGATACGAAGATAAAAAAAGATATGATCAATTCAAGGAGACTAGCTCTGATACCAAACTGATGTGAATCCGGGAGGACTCAACTTAATTGTAGAATCGTCCTTGAATGATCTTGGGCAAAACACCAATCCCAAGTGAACCCAACAACAATAGGATGAACCTATCACCTTTGAATCATACTTGGAGAAAGAAATCTTGAAATCTTCCAAGCCAAAACAACCTAACCAAACTAGACCCAACAACAATAGGATGAAACCTATCACCTTTGAATCATAATAAGGCTAAATAGAATTCACTATTCCCAACCCTTTAGTCTTCAAATCCAACAACACTAGGATGAACCTAACACCTTTGGATTATGAAATGAAAAGAAAAAGATGAGTAGAGGCACCACAACTAAAAGGAAGAGTTTTAGTTGATAAGCCTTGTAAGTTTTGCAAGCAATTTTGCAAGACTCAAACTAGCTCACAAAGAAACTAGCAAAGAAAGGAAAAAATCCTTAAGAAGTTTATTACTCAAATCTGATTGAAAATGCTTAACCAAGGCCCCTTTTTATAGTGTTTCAAGAGGGACCAAAGTTGAAAATTACAAAAGGACTAAAGTAGTAAATCTGAACTCTTTTGGCCAAACTAGCATTAAATAAATACTCTTTGACCAAGAAAAGCTCTATGACCTAAAAAGACTCTTTAAACAATTAATCTAAATATTAAAAATGCAGAAAACAACTTGAAAAGTCTTCAAAAAAATGGTTGGAAATTCGTCCAAAATTCAGCCGCCAAAATGGACTTCTAGAATTCTTTGACTAGTCTTCACCTTTACACTTGGTAGTTGAATTTTGACCAAGGAAATCAGATGGAACCTTCAAAATACTTCATAATTTCGTCCATTTCACCATGTTTTTGATCCTTAGAAGCTTCTTGAATTTTCTTGAAAATTCATCACTTGGTGGGTTGAATTTGGACTTGAAATTGGGCTGTTTTTGGGCAGATTTGTGGACTGACTTTTGGGACTTGGGCTAAACGAAAATTGCATTATTTTGGACCAAATAAAGTGGTTAAGAATCAGCAACAACTCACTCAATTAGCCCCTTTTGAATCTAGGTCCAATACTTGCAAAATGTTGTAACAAGTGGGCTGAACTTTGGTAGCATTGGTCCTTTCTTTGTCATGGACTTGAATGATCAAATTAGACAAAGATTCTTCCATCCTTTTCTTCCTTAAACGAGTCATAGGACCGGCCATGCCATCAAGTGCATGAGGAGGAGAAGGAGTCTCATTTTGAGAAGCATTATTCACAACTTGATCTTCATTGTTCTTGTCTTTGTTGTTATCATGATGGGATCTTTGGAGCTCATCAAGTAGCCAACAACACAAAACGAGCAAGTAGGCCAAACTTAACTTGTGAAACAAGTACAATCAGGGAAGATTAGGCCAATGGATGAAATATCGTCACAAACTAGGTTCTCCTAGATTAATAAGATTCAAAGGCACTTGAATGTATTAGGAGTTTTTGTTGTGCACCGTACGGCAATAAGGGCAAAGAACACATAACAAGCAACTAGACCAAACTTAACTTGCGAAACAATTAGAATTAGAGAAGATTAGGCCTATGGGTGAAGCATCGTTACAACCTAGAGTTCTAGTAGATTAAGAAGATTCAAAGTCAGTAGAATGTATTAGAAGTTTTTGATGTGCAGCTTACGGCTAGAAGGAGCCAACAACACACAACAAGCAACTAGGCCAAACATAACTTGCGAAACTAGGACAATCAGGAAAGATTAGGCCAATGGATGAAGCATCATCACAACCTAGGTTCTACTAGATTAATAAGATTCAAAAGGGACTTGAAGGTATTAGGAATTTTTGTTGTGCACCGTACGGCTATAGGGAGTCAAGAACACACAACAAGCAACTAGTCCAAACTTAACTTGCGGAACAATTAAAATAAGAGAAGATTAGACCAATGGATGAAACATCGTTACAACCTAGAGTTCTACTATATTAATATGATTCAAAGGCAGTAGAATGTTTTAGGAGTTTTTGATGTGCACCTTACGGTTCTAAGGAGCCAACAACAAACAACAGAGAACTAGGCCAAACTTTGCGTGCGAAGCAAGTAGAATCACGGAAGACTAAACCAATAGATAAAACGTCATCACAACTGAGTGTTTTACTTGATTAATATGATTCAAAGGCACCAAAATGTATTAGGTGTTTTGATTTGCACCTTAACACTATAAGGAGCCAACAACAAACAACAAAAAACAAGGCCAAACTGAACTTGCAAAACAAGTAGAATTAGGGAAGATTAGACCAATGGATGAAACATCGTTAAAACCAAGAGTTCTACTAGATTAATAACATTCAAAGGCACTAGAATACATTAGTAGCTTCTGATATGTACCTAATGGCTAGAAGAAGCCAACAACACACAACAAGTAAGTAGGCCAAACTTAACTTGTGAAACAAGTACAATCAGGGAAGATTAGGCCAATGAATGAAATATCGTCACAACCTACGTTCTACTAGATTAATAAGATTCAAAGGCACTTGAATGTATTTGGAGTTTTTGTTGTGCACCGTATGGCAATAAGGGCCAAGAACACATAACAAGCAACTAGACCAAACTTAACTTGCGAAACAATTACAATAAGAGCAGATTAGACCAATGGGTGAAGCATCGTCTCAACCTAGAGTTCTAGTAGATTAAGAAGATTCAAAGTCAGCAGAATGTATTAGATGTTTTTGATGTGCACCTTACGACTAGAAGGAGCCAACAACACACAACAAGCAACTAGGCCAAACTTACCTGGCGAAATGAGTACAATCAGACATGGTTAGATCAACGGATGAAGCACCAACACAACCTAGGTTCTACTAGAATAATAAGATTCAAGGGGACTAGAAGGTTTTAGGAATTTTTGTTGTGCACATTAGGCTAGACAGAGCCAACAACACACAACAAGCAACTAGGCCAAACTTAACTTGCGAAACAAGTAGAATCAGGGAAGATTAGACCAATGGATGAAGCATTATCAGAAACTAGGGTTGCACTAGATTAATAAGATTCAAAAGCACTTGAATGTATTAGGAATTTTTGTTGTGCACCTTACGGCTCTAGGGAGTCAAGAACACACAACAAGCAACTAGGCCAAACTTAACTTGGGAACCATTAGAATCAAGGAAGATTAGACCAATGGATGAAGCTTTATCACAACCTAGAGTTCTACTATATTAATATGATTCAAAGGCACTAGAATGTTTTAGGACTTTTTGATGTGCACCTTACGGCTATAAGGAGCCAACAACACACAACAAGCAATTAGGCCAACTTAATTTGCAAAACAAGTAGAATCGGAAAAAATTAGACCAATGGATGAAGCATCCTCGCAACCAAGACCTCTACGATATTAATAAGATTCAAAGCCATTACAATCTATTAGGAGTTTTTGAAGTGCACCTTACGGCTATAAGGAGCCAACAAAAAGCAACAAGGAACTATGCCAAACATTACATGCGAAACAAGTAGAATCAGAGAAGATTCAACAAATGGATGATGCATCGTCACAACCTAGAGTTCTACTATATTAATATGATTCAAAGGCACTAGAATATATTAGGAGTTTCTAATGTGCACCTAACCGCTAGAAGGAGCCAACAACACACAACAAGCAACGAGGCCAAACTTAACTTACGAAATAAGTACAATCAGGGAAGATTAGGCCAATGGATGAAATATCGTCACAACCTAGGTTTCTACTAGATTAATAAGATTCAAAGGGACTTGAAGGTATTAGGAATTTTTGTTGTGCACCGTACGGCTATAGGGAGTCAAGAACACACAACAAGCAACTAGGCCAAACTTAACTTGTGAGACAATTGGAATCAGAGAAGATTAGAGCAATGGCTGAAGCATCGTCACTTCCTAGAAATCTACTATATTAATATGATTCAACGGCACTAGAATGTTTTAGGAGTTTTTGATGTGCACCTTACGGCTCTAAAGAGCCAACAACAAACAACAGATAACTAGGCTAAATTTAACTTGCAAAACAAGTAGAATCAGGGAAGATTAATCCAATGGATGAAATATCCTCACAACCTATAGTTCTACTCGATTAATAAGATTCAAAGGCACTTGAACGTATTATGAGTTTTTTATGTGCACTGCACGGCTACATGGAGCTGAGAACACACAACAAGCAACTAGGCCAAACTTAACTTGCGTAACAATTAGAATCAGAAAAGATTCGACAAATGGATGAAGCAACGTCACAACCTAGAGTTCTACTATATTAATAGGATTCAAAGGCATTAGAATGTTTTAGGAGTTTTTGATGTGCACCTTATGGCTCTAAGGTGCCAACAACACACAACAAACAAATAGGCCAAACTTAACTTGCGAAACAAGTAGAACCAGAGAAGATTGGACCAATGGATGAAGCATCCTCACAACCAAGACTTCTACTATATTAATAGGATTCAAAGGCACTAGAATATATTAGGAGTTTTTGATATGCACCTAACGGATACAAGAAGCCAAAGAACACACAAAGAACAACTAGCCAAACTTAACTTGCGAAACAAGTACAATCAAGGAAGATTAGACCAATGGATGAATAATCGCCACAACCTAGAGTTCAAGTAGATTAATTAGATTTAAAGGTAGTAGAATGTATTAAAAGTTTTGGATGTGCACCTTACGGCAAGAAGAAGCCAACAACACAAACAAGCAACAAGGCCAAACTTAACTTGCGAAATAATTAGAATCAGAGAAGATTACACCAATGGATGAAGCATCATCACAACCTAGGTTCTAGTAGATTAAGAAGATTCAAAGTCAGTAGAATGTATTAGAAGTTTTTGATCTGCACCTTATAACTAGAAGGAGCCAACAACAAACAACAAGCAACTAGGCCAAACTTAACTTCCGAAACAAGTACAATCAGGGAAGATTAAGCCAATGGATGAAATATCGTCACAACCAATGGTTCTACTAGATTAATAAGATTCAAAGGCACTTGAAGGTATTAGGAATTTTTGTTGTGCACCGTACGGCTATAGGGAGTGAAGAACACACAACAAACAACTAGTCCAAACTTAACTTGCGGAACAAGTAAAATAAGAGAAGATTAGACCAATGGCTGAAGCATCGTCACAACCTAGAGTTCTAGTAGATTAAAAATATTCAAAGTCAGTGGAATGTATTAGAAGTTTTTGATCTGCACCTTACGGCTCGAAGGAGCCAACAACACACAACAAACAACTAGGCCAAATTTAACTTGCTTAACAAGCAGAATCAGAGACTATTAGACCAACGGATGAAGCATCGTCACAAACTAGGGTTCTAGTAGATTAATAAGATTCAATGGCACTTGAATGTATTAGGAGTTTTGATGTGCATCTAATGGCAAGAACCAACAACACACAAGCAACTAGGCCAAACTTAACTTGTGAAACAAGTACAATCACGGAAGATTAGACCAATGGGTGAAGCATCGTCACAACCTAGGGTTCTAGTAGATTAAGAAGATTCAAAGCCAGTAGAATGTATTAGATGTTTTTGATGTGCACATTACGACTAGAAGGAGCCAACAACACACAACAAGCAACTAGCCCAAACTTAACTTGCGAAACAGGTACAATCAGGCAAGGCTAGATCAACGGATGAAGCATCATCACAACCTAGGTTCTAGTAGATTAAGCAGATTCAAAGTCAGTAGAATGTATTAGAAGTTTTTGATCTGCACCTTATAACTAGAAGGAGCCAACAACAAACAACAAGCAACTAGGCCAACGTTAACTTGTAAAATAGTACAATCGGGAAGATTAGGCCAATGGATGAAATATCATCACAACCTATGGTTCTACTAGATTTATAAGATTCAAAGGCACTTGAAGGTATTAGGAATTTTTGCTGTGCACCGTACGGCTATAGGGAGTCTAGTACACACTACAAGCAACAAGTCCGAACTTAACTTGCGAACAATTAAAATCGAGAGAAGATTAGACCAACGGATGAATCATCGTCACAACATAGAGTTCTACTATATTAATATGATTCAAAGGGAGTAGAATGTTTTAGGAGTTTTTGATGCGCACCTTACGGCTCTAAGGAGCCAACAACAAACAACAGAGAACTAGGCCAAACTTTGCGTGCGAAGCAAGTGGAATCATGGAAGACTAAACCAATAGATAAAACGCCATCACAACTGAGTGTTCTACTAGATTAATATGATTCAAAGGCACCAAATGTATTAGGTGTTTCCATTTGCACCTTAACACTATAAGTAGCCAACAACAAACAACAAACAACAAGGCCAAACTGAACTCGCAAAACAAGTAGAATCAGGGATGATTAGACCAATGGATGGAACATCGTTAAAACCAAGAGTTCGATTAGATTAATAAGATTCAAAGGCACTAGAATACATTAGGAGTTTCTGATATGTACCTAATGGCCAGAAGGAGCCAACAACACACAACGAGCAAGTAGGCCAAACTTAACTTGCGAAACAAGTACAACCAGGGAAGATTAAGCCAATGAATGAAATATCGTCACAACCTACGTTCCACTAGATTAATAAGATTCAAAGGCACTTGAATGTATTAGGAGTTTTTGTTGTGCACCGTACGGCTATAAGGGCCAAGAACACATAACAAACAGCTAGACCCAACTTAACTTGCGAAACAATTACAATAAAGAAGATTAGACCAATGGGTGAAGCATCGTCACAACCTAGAGTTCTAGTAGATTAAAAAGATTCAAAGTCACTAGAATGTATTAGAAGTTTTTGATGTGCACCTTACGGCTAGAAGGAGCCAACAACACACAACAAGCAACTAGGCCAAACTTAACTTGCGAAACAAGTACAATCAGGCAAGGTTAGATCAACGGATGAAGCATCATCACAACCTAGGTTCTACTAGATTAATAAGATTCAAAGGGACTTCAAGGTATTAGGAATTTTTGTTGTGCACCGTACGGCTATAGGGAGTCAAGAACACACAACAAGCAACTAGTCCGAACTTAACTTGCGAAACAATTAAAATCAGAGAAGATTAGACCAACGGATGAATTATCGTCACAACCAAGAAATCTACTATATTAATATGATTCAAAGGCAGTAGAATGTATTAGGAGTTTTTGATGTGCACCTTATGGCTCTAAGGAGCCAACAGCAAACAACAGAGAACTAGGCCAAACTTTGCTTGCGAAACAAGTAGAATCACGTAATACTAAACCAATAGATAAAACGTCATCACAACTGAGTGTTCTACTAGATTATTATGATTCAAAGGCACCAAAATGTATTAGGTGTTTTGATTTGCAGCTTAAGACTATACGGAGCCAACAACAAATAACAAACAACAACGCCAAACTGAACTTGCAAAACAAGTAGAATCCGGGAAGATTAGACCAATGGATGAAACATCGTTAAAACCAAGAGTTCTACTGGATTAATAATATTCAAAGGCACTAGCATACATTCGGAGTTTTTGATATGTACCTAATGGCTGGAAAAAGCCATCAACACACAACAAGCAAGTAGGCCAAACTTAACTTGTGAAACAATTACAATAAAGAAGATTAGACCAATGGGTGAAGCATCGTCACAACCTAGAGTTCTAGTACATTAAGAAGATTCAAAGTCAGTAGAATGTATTAGAAGTTTTTGATGTGCACCTTACGGCTAGAAGGAGCCAACAACACACAACAAGCAACTAGGCCAAACTTAACTTGCGAAACAAGTACAATCAGGCAAGGTTAGATCAACGGATGAAGCATCATCACAACCTAGGTTCTACTAGATTAATAAGATTCAAAGGGACTTCAAGGTATTAGGAATTTTTGTTGTGCACCGTACGGCTATAGGGAGTCAAGAACTCACAACAAGCAACTAGTCCGAACTTAACTTGCGAAACAATTAAAATCAGAGAAAATTAGACCAATGGATGAAGCATCGTCACAACCTAGAGTTCTACTATATTAATATGATTCAAAGGCAGTAGAATGTTTTAGGAGTTTTTGATGTGCACCTTACGGCTCTAAGGAGCCAACAGCAAACAACAGAGAACTAAGCCAAACTTTGCTTGCGAAGCAAGTAGAATCATGGAAGACTAAACCAATTGATAAAACGTCATCACAACTGAGTGTTCTACTAGATTAATATGATTCAAAGGCACCAAAATGTATTAGGTTTTTTGATTTGCACCTTAACACTATAAGGAGCCAACAACAAACAACAAACAACAAGGCCAAACTGAACTCGCAAAACAAGTAGAATCAGGGAAGATTAGACCAATGGATGAAACATCGTTAAAACCAGGAGTTCTACTAGATTAATAAGATTCAAAGGCACTAGAATACATTAGGAATTTCTGATACGTACCTAATGGCTAGAAGTAGCCAACAACACAAAACGAGCAAGTAGGCCAAACTTAACTTGTGAAACAAGTACAATCAGGGAAGATTAGGCCAATGGATGAAATATCGTCACAAACTAGGTTCTACTAGATTAATAAGATTCAAAGGCACTTGAATGTATTAGGAGTTTTTGTTGTGCACCGTACGGCTATAAGGGCAAAGAACATATAACAAGCAACTAGACCAAACTTAACTTGCGAAACAATTAGAATTAGAGAAGATTAGGCCTATGGGTGAAGCATCATCACAACCTAGAGTTCTAGTAGATTAAGAAGATTCAAAGTCAGTAGAATGTATTAGAAGTTTTTGATGTGCAGCTTACGGCTAGATGGAGCCAACAACACACAACAAGCAACTAGGCCAAACTTAACTTGCGAAATTAGTACAATCAGGCAAGGTGAGATCAACGGATGAAGCATCATCACAACCGAGGTTCTACTAGATTAATAAGATTCAAAGGGACTTGAAGGTTTTATGAATTTTTGTTGTGCACCGTACGGCTATAGGGAGTCAAGAACACACAACAAGCAACTAGTCCGAACTTAACTTGCGGAACAATTAAAATCCGTGAAGATTAGACCAATGGATGAAGCATCGTTACAACCTAGAGTTCTACTATATTAATATGATTCAAAGGCAGTAGAATGTTTTAGGAGTTTTTGATGTGCACCTTACGGCTCAAAGGAGCCAACAACAAACAACAGAGAACTAGGCCAAACATTGCGTGCAAAGCAAGTAGAATCATTGAAGACTAAACCAATAGATAAAACGTCATCACAACTGAGTGTTCTACTAGATTAATATGATTCAACGGCACCAAAATGTATTAGGTGTTTTGATTTGCAGCTTAACACTATAAGGAGCCAACAACAAACAACAAACAACAACGCCAAACTGAACTTGCAAAACAAGTAGAATCAGGGAAGATTAGACCAATGGATGAAACA
Organism: Gynochthodes officinalis; assembly: GCA_020080225.1. Lineage (NCBI taxonomy): Eukaryota > Viridiplantae > Streptophyta > Magnoliopsida > Gentianales > Rubiaceae > Gynochthodes > Gynochthodes officinalis. The sequence continues at coordinate 41,938,914 of CM034618.1, read as the reverse complement.
TCGTTAAAACCAAGAGTTCTACTGGATTAATAATATTCAAAGGCACTAGAATACATTCGGAGTTTCTGATATGTACCTAATGGCTAGAAGAAGCCATCAACACACAACAACCAAGTTGGCCAAACTTAACTTGTGAAACAAGTACAATCAGGGAAGATTAGGCCAATGGATGAAATATCGTCACAACCTAGGTTCTACTAGATTAATAAGATTGAAAGGCACTTGCATGTATTAAGAGTTTTTGTTGTGCACCGTATGGCTATAAGGGCCAAGAACACATAACAAGAAACCAGACCAAACTTAACTTGCGAAACAATTAGAATAAGAGAAGATTAGACCTATGAAACATCGTCACAACCTAGAGTTCTAGTAGATTAAGAAGATTCAAAGTGAGTAGAATGTATTAGAAGTTTCTGATGTGCACCTTACGGCTTGAAGGAGCCAACAACACACAACAAGCAACTAGGCCAAACTTAACTTGTGAAACAAGTACAATCAGGCATGGTTAGATCAACGGATGAAGCATCATCACAACCTAGAGTTATAGTAGATTAATAAGATTGAAAGGCAGTAGAATCTATTAGAAGTTTTTGATGTGCACATTACGGCTAGACAGAGCCAACAACACACAACAATTAACTAAGCGAAACTTAACTTGCGAAACATGCAGAATTAGGGTAGATTAGGCCAATGGATGAAACATTGTCACAACCTAGGGTTCTACTAGATTATTGAGATTGAAAGGCACTTGAATGTATTTGGAGTTTTTGTTGTGGACCGTACGGCTATAAGGAGCCAAGAACACACAACAAGCAACTAGGCCGAACTTAACTTGGGAACCATTAGAATCAGAAAAGATTAGACCAATGGATGAAGCTTTATCACACGCGAGAGTTCTACTATATTAATATGATTCTAAGGCACTAGTATGTTTTAGGAGTTTTTGATGTTCACCTTACGGCTACAAGGAGCGAACAACACACAACAAGCAATTAGGCCGAACTTAATTTGCGAAAAAAGTAGAATCGGAAAAAATTAGACCAATGGATGAAGCATCCTCGCAACCAAGACTTCTACTATATTAATAAGATTCAAAGCCACTACAATCTATTAGGAGTTTTTGAAGTGCACCTTACGGCTATAAGGAGCCAACAAAAAGCAACGAGTAACTGGGCCAAACATTACATGCGAAACAAGTATAATCAGAAAAGATTCGACAAATCGATGATGCATCGTCACAACCTAGAGTTCTACTATATTAATATGATTCAAAGGCACAAGAATATAGGAGTTTCAAATGTGCACCTAACCGCTAGAAGGAGCCAACAACACACAACAAGCAACTAGGCCAAACTTAACTTACGAAATAAGTACAATCAGGGAAGATTAGGCCAATGGATGAAATATCGTCACAACCTCGGGTTCTACTAGATTAATAAAATTCAAAGGCACTTGAAGGTATTAGGAGTTTTGTTGTGCACCGTACGGCTATAGGGAGTCAAGAACACACAACAAGCAACTAGGCCAAACTTAACTTGCGAGACAATTGGAATCAGAGAAGATTAGAGCAATGGCTGAAGGATCGTCACTTCCTAGAAATCTACTATATTAATATGATTCAACGGCACTAGAATGTTTTAGGAGTTTTTGATGCGCACCTTACGGCTCTAAGGAGCCAACAACAAACAACAGATAACTAGGCTGAACTTAACTTGCAAAACAAGTAGAATCAGGGAAGATTAATCCAATGGATGAAATATCGTCACAACCTAGAGTTCTACTCGATTAATAAGATTCAAAGGCACTTAAATGTATTATGAGTTTTTTATGTGCACTGCACCGCTACATGGAGCTGAAACACACAACAAGCAACTAGGCCAAACTTTACTTGCGTAACAATTAGAATCAGAGAAGATTCGACAAATGGATGAAGCCTCGTGGCGTGAACCCTTGGATAACTTGTTCCAAAAACTCACTACACAAGTTCTTCCCCTTGGATCAACCCAACTGAAATCTTTCCTTGGAGATGGTATGTTCCTTGAAGGTGGAATAGGTCCTCAACCCCTAGATAACCTGTACCTAGAAACCTTGGAATCAATTGATGGATGGAATCCGAATTTCCTAGGGAACAAATCTAGGAAATCAAGAACAACAAACACACAAATTCCGAATTTGTGTAATTTGCAAGTAATTACAGAAACTAGAGAGCAATTCTCTCAAGCTTGTAATGTCAAGAACCAAATTTTCATTTCATCAAATCTGCCCTCAAGAATGGCCGACGGCCACTATAAAGATACAAGCTAGGTTGCACAAATTAGGGTTGCTCAAGCTAGGGTTTCTTTAGAGCCAATTGGGCTACATAACTATTTGGGCTACATGACTCAAATTACCATATAATTAAGACTAAGCCCAATGTTCCTAAGGGGTTCTAAGAAAAATAATAGTCAAGCCAAACCCATTATGGTTACAACTTGGAATTTGGCTCCAAAGTCTAATTAATAAGACCCAATTACACTTAGTACATTAATAATCATGGTCTTGTCAATCTTGGTCTTCTCCCCATCCTTTTGGGCCGTTTGGATGAGTCCATTCAAGGCTTCCTTCATTTTCTTTGTTCTAGCCCTTGTCATTGGTCCACCAAGACCTTGGAGTGGATCCGAGCTTGTTCTGGAGACCTTGCTATTGTCATCATGCTTCGGGTTCGAAGTCTCTTCAATGCTTGTTGGATTCATATCAGTCCCCCCTTCTTCGAGAGGATTCGTCCTCGAATCCAGATCATCATATTCTGCAACGTCAAAAGGAGACAAATCAGCAACATTGAATGTAGTACTTACATTGTACTTACCTGGAAGGTCGATCTTGTAAGCATTGTCATTGATTTTTGCGACAACTTGGAAAGGTCCATCTCCACGTGGATGCAATTTTGTCGATCTCTGCACTGGAAACCTTTCCTTGCGCATATGAACCCACACCCAATCTCCTGGTTCAAAAGTGACTTTCTTTCGACCCTTGTTTGCATTTCGAGCATAGGATTCATTCCTCTTCTCAATATTCAGCCGCACCTGCTCATGTAACTTCTGGACAAAGTCAGCCTTGCGCTTGCCATCTAAATTAAGCTGCTCCTTGATTGGCAAAGGTGAAAGATCTAAAGGTGTCAAAGGATTAAAGCCATACACAACTTCAAAGGGAGAATGGTTAGTAGCAGTGTGAAGAGTTCTATTGTAAGCAAACTCACAAATAGGTAAACATTCCTCCCAATTTTTAAGATTCTTTTGCACAATGGCCCGAAGTAAAGTCCCAAAGTGCGATTAGTTACCTCAGTTTGGCCATCCGTTTGTGGATGACTCGTGGTAGAAAACAACAATTTAGTCCCTAACTTACCCCATAAAGTTTTCCAAAAATAACTAAGGAACTTTACATCACGATCACTGACAATACTTCTCGGTATTCCATGTAGTCGAACTATCTCCTTAAAGAACAAATCAGCGACATGCTTTGCGTCATCAGATTTCCTGCAAGGTATGAAATGCGACATCTTAGAAAACCGATCAACAACCACAAAAATGGAGTCATTACCTCGCTGACTCCTTGGAAGTCCAAGGATAAAATCCATGGAAATTTCTGTCCAAGGTGAAGTCGGAACCGGTAATGGATGATACAATCCATGTGGCTTGACTGTAGACTTAGCTTGCCTGCAGGCAACACAATTAGCACAAATTCTTTCAACTTCCACTTTCATCTTAGGCCAATAGAAATGCTCACGCAGAATCTCGTAAGTCTTTAAGACACCAAAATGTCCCATTAAACCAACAGTTCACGTGTGGAGTTCCTCGGAAAACACAACCTGTTTTCTTTGAACAAGAAACCTTCAAATCGGAAAAATTTGTTGAAAGCACCGTGTTCACAAGCAAAATAGACACTAGAAAACTCAGGGTCAGTTGCATATAATTCCTTCATCAATTCAAAACCCAAAATTTTAGTGCCTAAGGTAGTAATAAGTGCAAACCTTCTAGACAAAGCATCGGCAACAACATTGTCCTTGCCTTTCTTATATTTGATAACATAGGGAAAAGTGTCAATAAAAGAAACCCACTTAGCATGACGCTTACCTAAGTTAACTTGTCCCTTCAAGTGCTTGAGGGATTCATGATCGGTATGGATGATGAACTCCTTGGGATAAAGATAATGTTGCCAAGTCTCTAGAGCCCTTACCACCGCATACATCTCTTTATCATATGTAGGATAGTTCAAGGCTGCTCCATTTAGCTTCTCACTAAAGTACGCAATTGGACGTCCCTCTTGTTGAAGCACTGCTCCAATGCCTATCCCGGAAGCATCACAATCAATTTCAAACATTAGGTCAAAGTTAGGTAATGCTAAAATAGGTGAATGTGTTAACTCATGCTTAAGTAAATCAAACGCCTCTTGCTGCTTTTCACCCCATTCAAATTTCACATCTTTCTTAACTAACTCATTCAGGGGCGCGGCCTTTGTGGAAAAATCCTTCACAAACCTCCTATAGAAGCTTGCAAGGCCGTGAAAACTTCGAACGTCAGATGCCGAAGTAGGAATTGGCCAAGATCGAATGGCCTCCACTTTTTGCTCATCAACTTTAATTCCCTGTGCACTAACAACAAAACCAAGAAAAACAACTTCCTCTACACAGAATGAGCACTTAGCTAAATTAGCAAAAAGCTTTTCTTTTCGCAAAGTCATTAAAACAAGTTTCAAATGTTCAACATGCTCATTAATGTCTTTGCTATACACCAATATGTCATCAAAGTATACCACAACAAATTTATTTTGAAAAGAACGTAGGACATGATTCATGAGACGCATAAAGGTACTAGGAGCATTTGTCAAACCAAAAGGCATAACAAGCCACTCATACAAACCAAACTTGGTCTTAAAAGCTGTCTTCCATTCATCACCCTCTCTAATTCGAATTTGGTGGTATCCAGATTTTAAATCAATTTTGGTGTACACCTTTGAACCATGCAGCTCATCCAACATGTCATCTAAACGTGGAATTGGGTGCCTATACTTAATGGTGATTTTATTAACAGCACGACAATCAGTACACATACGCCATTCACCAGTTTTCTTAGGCACAAGAATGACAGGAACCGCACATGGGCTCAAAGATTCCCTTACCTGACCGCGAACTAAAAGATCTTCAACTTGTCGTTGTAGTTCTTTGGTCTCTTCAGGGTTGGACCGATATGCCGGTCGATTTGGTATGTTTGTGCCCGGTATGAAATCAATTTGATGCTCAATTCCTCTTTTGGGTGGCAATCCTGCGGGCAACTCGTCAGGAAATACATCTTGGAATTCCTGCAATATGTTAGAAATCTCAACCGGTAGGTTGGATGGCAAGTCAGCACTAAGTAGAACATTAGATTCACAACAAATAAGAAGAAACAAACCACGATTAGTATGCAGACAATTATCAACATGTCGGACATTTGCATAAAAATTCGGCTGCTTCTTATTTACTTGACTCACTTTCTTCCTCTCAATATGTTCTACTTCATCATTTAACTCAATTTGCTTAGGTGTAGAATTTTCAAATTTTCCTTCTTTTCTCACGGGTAGTGCAGAATGCAATTTCATCATTTGCTCAAATTCGCCCTTTAAATGCAATTGAGTTTCATAAACTTGAGTAGGCGACAAAGGCAGTAAAGTAGTTTTTCTACCATTAACAAGGAAAGTGTACCTATTACTTCGTCCACTGTGGGAAGCATCCCTGTCAAATTGCCAAGGTCTACCGAGCAATAGATGACCAGCTTGCATAGGAGCCACATCACACAAAACTTCATCTTTGTATTTGTTGACTGAAAAATGTACCAAGACTTGTCTTGTGACTTTCACTTCTCCACTCTCATTGAACCATTGCAACGTGTATGGATGTGGATGCCGAAGTGTGGGCAATTTTAGTTTATCTACAAGTAAAGTCGAAGCAATGTTAGTACAACTACCACTGTCAATAACAAGTATACATACCTTCTCACTGATGGTGCATTTAGTGTGGAAGATATTCTGGCGTTGAACATTGTTCTCCTCCTTAATCTGAACATTTAAAGATCGCATAGTCACCAAAGATGGTCCTTCATCAGGACCAAAAACATCTTCATCAGATTCACCATTTTGTACAAGTGCTGGCATATCATCATGGTCACTTTCATGTTCGCTCTCACTTTCGATCATGCCATCATCTCTGACAACCATAATTCGAGCATTAGGACACTCTCGTGCATAATGTCCCTTGCCTTGGCACTTAAAGCATGTAACCTCCCTGGTTGGTTTTCTCACTTCAATTGATTTTTGATTGTTTGGAACCACGGTTGGAGAATTTTTTTGAGGTACTAGGAGTTGCGGCCTTTTTGAAGTCGGTGCTTAAATCCTTCTTAGGCCATGTAGACTTCAAAGTGTTTGAATTTGAAGTCTGTGGGGTTGAAAAGGTTCGGGTACCCCTCTCCTTAAGCTGCCTCTCAGCTTTCATTGCCTTGTGATACATCTCATTGAGATCTTCATACTCTTGCATCTCTACAATGTGGGCAATATCCTTCCTTAGTCCTCCTAGGAATCGAGCCATAGTAGCTTCACTGTCTTCTTGAATGTTGACTCGAAGCATCGTAGTCTCCAACTCTTGGTAATAATCCTCCACAGTCCTATTTCCTTGGGTGATCTTTTGTAATTTGTTGAACATCTCCCTGTAGTATTGGTGTGGAACGAATCGCTTTTTCATGAGCTTTAATTCATCCCAAGTCTGAGCAGGCCCTTCTTCATCACGCCTCCTTTCTGCCTGAATTTTAGTCCACCAGTTACGGGCATAACCAGCAAACTCAACCACAGCTAGCTTGACCTTCTTTTCCTCCGAATAGTTGTGCACTGTAAAAATACTTTCAATTTTATCAGACCATTCAAAGAAAGCTTCAGGATCTTGCTTACCAAAGAATTGAGGAATTTTCATTTTAATACATCCTAAATTGGAATCAATTCTAGAGTGCAGTGGTATTGACTTCCCTGAAATGCCTCAAAGGCTTCGTCATCATTGTCATTGCCATATGTGGTCTTTGTAGATCGAGAGGATTCGGCTCTCTCAGCTTTGAGCTCTTTGACTTCCTGTTGCAAACCTGAAACCAAAGTGTAAAATTTTGCTAACATCTCCTCATAGGATTCTTTAGAACCCGGTGGTGGTGGTGGTTGTCTCTCCATTATAGCTGCAAAGGTTAGCAAAGGAAATAAAACAGTTTATAAGTCCTCACTTCCCTTCCCAATTCCCCAAATTCACTCACCAAGTGTTTGAGTACTCTCGGGCTTGTATAAGTGAAGGGACGGATTCACACCACTCAATTTGCTCTTCCGTTTCTATTCTTACTCAAACAATGTTACACAAAGGAATTTACAACAAGTTAATGCAGCTGGACAATGAGATTAGAATGAATTCTAAGGAACCAATGAAAACAGTACCAAAGTCAATGAAAACAGTACCAAAAATACAAGAATTCAATTTTTTTGGTAAGGAATTTGGACAAACTGAATGCAAAAACAGAATCTACACGAAAAATCAGTGAGACACACAAAATTTCAGAATTTTCGGACCACAACTCAATATTACACAAAGGAATTTACAACAAGGTGATGTAAGTGGACAATGGGATTAGAATGAATCTAAGGAATACAATGAAAACAGTACCAAAAACACAAGAATTCGAATTTTTGGCAAGGAATTCGGACAAACTGATTGTAAAATCAGAATCTACACGAAAAATCAGTGAAACACACAAAATTTCAGAATTTTTGGATCACAATAATTTCAGAATTTTCGGATCACAATTCAAGACACTTGAACAAAGGAAATTTGGACAAAGTAGCTTGCATTAGTGGTCGGTTTCAGCCCTTCCAAATTCTGGAATTGATCAAGGACTTTTCTGGGTTCAAAATATGGTAGAAGGGATGTATTTGGATAAGTAGAAGGCTAATCACAAACTGGAAACAATCCAAAGTACAATCTGAATTTGAGAGGCTTGAAAGGAAAAATCTGTTTTTCCGAAATCAGAAAAGGATTTTTGGCATGGTAACTTCAAAAGGTCATAACTTTCTACTCCGATATCGGATTTTGCTCCGTAAGTACTCAAATCGAAGCTCTCGGAGAGATCTACAAGCAGACGGCCAAAGGCGGTCCGTTGGGACTTTGGGGGTCAAAAAATAACGCTAAGACCACCTACTGTCCGCCTCAAATTTTCTGCTCAAGTTCCAACAAAGAACTCGATTTTTGCCCAACAATTTCTTCTTCTCTTTTTTTTTTTTTTTATCTATCCTTTTTTTTTCTTCAACTTCAGCAAGGCATAAACAACAATAATATATGGAAATAACAGAAGTAAGGCCGCAAGGGTATGGATTTATCAAGAGAGCAAAGATACGGATTTATCAAGAGAGCAAAGATACGGATTTATCAAAAAAAGCCGAAACCAACACACGAATAAGAACAGAATTTCAGCAAGGCATAAACAACAATTGGATAAGCAAAGGTACGGATTTGTCTAAGATGGAAGCAAGCCGAAACCAACACATCAATACAAGAACAGAATTTGCTTCATCAATACAAGAACATACCAATGATGATGATATTCAAAACAACAAGAAGATTGAGGAGATAAAGAACATACCAATGATGATGATTTTTTTTTTTTGTTCGGTAAAAGAAAAGATATGAACAGCTTGGGAACCAAGACTGCTCTGATACCAAAAACTGGCGTGAACCCTTGGATAACTTGTTCCAAAAACTCACTACACAAGTTCTTCCCCTTGGATCAACCCAACTGAAATCTTTCCTTGGAGATGGTATGTTCCTTGAAGGTGGAATAGGTCCTCAACCCCTAGATAACCTGTACCTAGAAACCTTGGAATCAATTGATGGATGGAATCCGAATTTCCTAGGGAACAAATCTAGGAAATCAAGAACAACAAACACACAAATTCCGAATTTGTGTAATTTGCAAGTAATTACAGAAACTAGAGAGCAATTCTCTCAAGCTTGTAATGTCAAGAACCAAATTTTCATTTCATCAAATCTGCCCTCAAGAATGGCCGACGGCCACTATAAAGATACAAGCTAGGTTGCACAAATTAGGGTTGCTCAAGCTAGGGTTTCTTTAGAGCCAATTGGGCTACATAACTATTTGGGCTACATGACTCAAATTACCATATAATTAAGACTAAGCCCAATGTTCCTAAGGGGTTCTAAGAAAAATAATAGTCAAGCCAAACCCATTATGGTTACAACTTGGAATTTGGCTCCAAAGTCTAATTAATAAGACCCAATTACACTTAGTACATTAATAATCATGGTCTTGTCAATCTTGGTCTTCTCCCCATCCTTTTGGACCGTTTGGATGAGTCCATTCAAGGCTTCCTTCATTTTCTTTGTTCTAGCCCTTGTCATTGGTCCACCAAGACCTTGGAGTGGATCCGAGCTTGTTCTGGAGACCTTGCTATTGTCATCATGCTTCGGGTTCGAAGTCTCTTCAATGCTTGTTGGATTCATATCACCTCGTCACAACCTAGAGTTCTACTACATTAATAGGATTCAAAGGCATTAGAATGTTTTAGGAGTTTTTGATGTGCACCTTACAGCTCTAAGGTGCCAACAACACACAAACAACAAGTAGGCCAAACTTAACTTGCGAAACAAGTAGAACCAGAGAAGATTGGACCAATGGATGAAGCATCCTCACAACCAAGACTTCTACTATATTAATAGGATTCAAAGGCACTAGAATATATTAGGAGTTTTTGATGTGCACCTAACGGCTACAAGAAGCCAGCAACACACAGCAAGGAACTAGCCAAACTTACCTTGCGAAACAGGTAAAATCAAGGTAGATTGGACAAATGGATGAATAATCGCCACAACCTAGAGTTCTACTACATTAATTAGATTTAAAGGTAGTAGAATGTATTAAAAGTTTTGGATGTGCACCTTACGGCAAGAAGGAGCCGACAACACAAACAAGCAACTAGGCCAAACTTAACTTGCGAAATAATTAGAATCAGAGAAGATTACACCAATGGATGAAGCATCGTCACAACCTAGAGTTCTAGTAGATTAAGAAGATTCAAAGTAAGTAGAATGTATTAGAAGTTTTTGATGTGCACCTTATGGCTAGAAGGAGCCAACAACACACAACAAGCAACTAGGCCAAACTTAACTTGCGAAACAAGTACAATCAGGGAAGTTAGGCCAATGGATAAAATATCGTCACAACCTATGGTTCTACTAGATTAATAAGATTCAAAGGCACTTGAAGGTATTAGGAATTTTTGTTGTGCACCGTACGGCTATAGGGAGTGAAGAACACACAACAAACAACTAGTCCAAACTTAACTTGCGGAACAATTAAAATAAGAGAAGATTAGACCAGTGGATGAAACATCGTCACAACCTAGAGTTGTACTATATTAATATGATTCAAAGGCAGTAGAATGTTTTAGGAGTTTTTGATGTGCACCTTACGGCTCTAAGGTGCCAACAACACACAATAAACAAGTAGGCCAAACTTAACTTGCGAAACAAGTAGAACCAGAGAAGATTGGACCAATGGATGAAGCATCCTCACAACCAAGACTTCTACTATATTAATAGGATTCAAAGGCACTAGAATATATTAGGAGTTTTTGATGTGCATCTAACGGCTGCAAGAAGCCAGCAACACACAGCAAGGAACTAGGCAAACTTACCTTGCGAAACAGGTACAATCACGGAAGATTAGACAAATGGATGAATAATCGCCACAACCTAGAGTTCTAGTACATTAAATAGATTTAAAGGTAGTAGAATGTATTAAAAGTTTTGGCTGTACACTTTACGGCAAGAAGGAGCCGACAACACACAACAGGCAACTAGGCCAAACTTAACTTGCGAAATAATTAGAATCTGAGAAGATTACACCAATGGATGAAGCATCGTCACAACCTAGGTTCTAGTAGATTAAGCAGATTCAAAGTCAGTAGAATGTATTAGAAGTTTTTGATCTGCACCTTATAACTAGAAGGAGCCAACAACAAACAACAAGCAACTAGGCCAACGTTAACTTCCGAAACAAGTACAATCAGGGAAGATTAAGCCAATGGATGAAATATCGTCACAACCAATGGTTCTACTAGATTAATAAGATTCAAAGGCACTTGAAGGTATTAGGAATTTTTGTTGTGCACCGTACGGCTATAGGGAGTCAAGTACACACAACAAGCAACTAGTCCGAACTTAACTTGCGGAACAATTAAAATCAGAGAAGATTAGACCAACGGATGAATCATCGTCACAACATAGAGTTCTACTATATTAATATGATTCAAAGGGAGTAGAATGTTTTAGGAGTTTTTGATGCGCACCTTACGGCTCTAAGGAGCCAACAACAAACAACAGAGAACTAGGCCAAACTTTGCGTGCGAAGCAAGTGGAATCATGGAAGACTAAACCAATAGATAAAACGCCATCACAACTGAGTGTTCTACTAGATTAATATGATTCAAAGGCACCAAATGTATTAGGTGTTTCCATTTGCACCTTAACACTATAAGTAGCCAACAACAAACAACAAACAACAAGGCCAAACTGAACTCGCAAAACAAGTAGAATCAGGGATGATTAGACCAATGGATGGAACATCGTTAAAACCAAGAGTTCAACTAGATTAATAAGATTCAAAGGCACTAGAATACATTAGGAATTTCTGATATGTACCTAATGGCTAGAAGTAACCAACAACGCACAACGAGCAAGTAGGCCAAACTTAACTTGTGAAACCAGTACAATCAGGGAAGATTAGGCCAATGAATGAAATATCGTCACAACCTACGTTTTACTAGATTAATAAGATTCAAAGGCACTTGAATGTATTTGGAGTTTTTGTTGTGCACCGTACGGCTATAAGAGCCAAGAACACATAACAAGCAGCTAGACCAAACTTAACTTGCGAAACAATTACAATAAAGAAGATTCGACCAATGGGTGAAGCGTCGTCACAACCTAGAGTTCTAGTAGATTAAGAAGATTCAAAGTCAGTAGAATGTATTAGAAGTTTTTGATGTGCACCTTACGGCTAGAAGGAGCCAACAACACACAACAAGCAACTAGGCCAAACTTAACTTGCGAAACAAGTACAATCAGGCAAGGTTAGATCAACGGATGAAGCATCATCACAACCTAGGTTCTACTAGATTAATAAGATTCAAAGGGACTTCAAGGTATTAGGAATTTTTGTTTTGCACCGTACGGCTATAGGGAGTCAAGAACACACAACAAGCAACTAGTCCGAACTTAACTTGCGAAACAATTAAAATCAGAGAAGATTAGACCAACGGATGAAGTATCGTCACAACCTAGAGTTCTACTATATTAATATGATTCAAAGGCAGTAGAATGTTTTTGGAGTTTTTGATGTGCACCTTACGGCTCTAAGGAGCCAACAGCAAATAACAGAGAACTATGCCAAACTTTGCTTGCAAAACAAGTAGAATCATGTAAGACTAAACCAATAGATAAAACGTAATCACAACTGAGTGTTCTACTAGATTATTATGATTCAAAGGAACCAAAATGTATTAGGTGTTTTGATTTGCAGCTTAAGACTATAAGGAGCCAACAACAAATAACAAACAACAACGCCAAACTGAACTTGCAAAACAAGTAGAATCCGGGAAGATTAGACCAATGGATGAAACATCGTTAAAACCAAGAGTTCTACTGGATTAATAATATTCAAAGGCACTAGCATACATTCGGAGTTTTTGATATGTACCTAATGGCTGGAAAAAGCCATCAACACACAACAAGCAAGTAGGCCAAACTTAACTTGTCAAACAATTACAATAAAGAAGATTAGACCAATGGGTGAACCATCGTCACAACCTAGAGTTCTAGTACATTAAGAAGATTCAAAGTCAGTAGAATGTATTAGAAGTTTTTGATGTGCACCTTACGGCTAGAAGGAGCCAACAACACACAACAAGCAACTAGGCCAAACTTAACTTGCGAAACAAGTACAATCAGGCAAGGTTAGATCAACGGATGAAGCATCATCACAACCTAGGTTCTACTAGATTAATAAGATTCAAAGGGACTTCAAGGTATTAGGAATTTTTGTTGTGCACCGTACGGCTATAGGGAGTCAAGAACTCACAACAAGCAACTAGTCCGAACTTAACTTGCGAAACAATTATAATCAGAGAAGATAAGACCAATGGATGAAGTATTGTCACAACCTAGAGTTCTACTATATTAATATGATTCAAAGGCAGTAGAATGTTTTAGGAGTTTTTGATGTGCACCTTACGGCTCTAAGGAGCCAACAGCAAACAACAGAGAACTAGGCCAAACTTTGCTTGCGAAACAAGTAGAATCATGTAAGACTAAACCAATAGATAAAACGTAATCACAACTGAGTGTTCTACTAGATTATTATGATTCAAAGGCACCAAAATGTATTAGGTGTTTTGATTTGCAGCTTAAGACTATAAGGAGCCAACAACAAATAACAAACAACAACGCCACACTGAACTTGCAAAACAAGTAGAATCCGGGAAGATTAGACCAATGGATGAAACATCGTTAAAACCAAGAGTTCTACTGGATTAATAATATTCAAAGGCACTAGAATACATTCGGAGTTTTTGATATGTACCTAATGGCTGGAAGAAGCCATCAACACACAACAAGCAAGTAGGCCAAACTTAACTTGTGAAACAAGTACAATCAGGGAAGATTAGGCCAATGGATGAAATATCGTCACAACCTAGGTTCTACTAGATTAATAAGATTGAAAGGCAGTTGCATGTATTAGGAGTTTTGTTGTGCACTGTACGGCTATAAGGGCCAAGAACACATAACAAGCAACCAGACCAAACTTAACTTACGAAACAATTAGAATAAGAGAAGATTAGACCTATGGATGAAGCATCGTCACAACCTAGAGTTTAAGTAGATTAAGAAGTTTCAAAGTGAGTAGAATGTATTAGAAGTTTTTGATGTGCACCTTACGGCTAGAAGGAGCCAACAACACACAACAAGCAACTAGGCCAAACTTAAGTTGTGAAACAAGTACAATCAAGCAAGGTTAGATCAACGGATGAAGCATCATCACAACCTAGAGTTATAGTAGATTAATAAGATTGAAAGGCAGTAGAATCTATTAGAAGTTTTTGATGTGTACCTTACGGCTAGACAGAGCCAACAACACACAACAAGCAACTAAGCGAAACTTAACTTGCGAAACAAGCAGAATTAGGTTAGATTAGGCCAATGGATGAAACATTGTCACAACCTAGGGTTCTACTAGATTATTGAGATTGAAAGGCACTTGAATGTATTTGGAGTTTTTGATGTGAATCCGGGGAGGACTCAATTTAATTGTAGAATCGTCCCTGAATGATCTAGTGCAAAACATCAATCTCAAATGAACCCAACAACAATAGGATGAACCTATCACCTTTGAATCATACTTGGAGAAAGAAGTCTTGAAATCTTCCAAGCAAAAACAACCAAACCAAACTAGACCCAACAACAATAGGATGAAACCTATCACCTTTGAATCATAATAAGGCTAAATTGAATTCACTATTCCCAACCCCTCTAATCTTCAAATCCAACAACACTAGGATGAACCTAACACCTTTGGATTATGAAAGGAAAAGAAAAAGCTGAGTAGAGGCGCCACAACTAAAAGGAAGAGTTTTAGTTGATAAGCCTTGTAAGTTTTGCAAGCAATTTTGCAAGACTCAAACTAGCTTACTAAGAAACTAGTAAAGAAAGGAAAAATCCTTAAAAGTTTATTACTCAAAATCTGATTCTAAATGCTTAACCAAGGTCCCTTTTTATAGTGTTTCAAGAGGGACCAAGGTTGAAAATTACAAAAGGATTAAAGTAGTAAATCTGAACTTTTTGGTCAAGACTAGCATTAAATCTTCTCTTTGACCAAGAAAAGCTCTATGACCCAAAAAGACTCTTGGACTTAAAACACTTAATCTGAACATTAAAAATGCAGAAAACAACTTGAAAAGTCTTCAAAAAAAGGCTGGAAATTCGTCCAAAAATTCAGCCCCAAAATGACCTTCAAACTTCTAACTTTAATTCTTTGACTAGTCTTCACCCATTCACTTGCTAGTTGAATTTTGACCAAGGAAATCAGATGAGACCTTCAAAATACTCCATAATTTTGTGCATTTCACCATGCTTTTGATGCTTAGAAGCTTCTTGAATTGTCTTGAAAATTCATCACTTGGTGGGTTGAATTTGGACTTGAAGTGTGGGCTGTTTTGGGCAAATTTGTTGACTGACTTTTGGGACTTGGGCTGAACCAAAATTGCATTATTTTGGACCAAAAAAAGTGGTTAAGAATCAGCAACAACTCACTTAATTAGCCCCTTTTGAATCTAGGTCCAAGACTTGCAAAATGCTGAACTTTGGTAGCATTGGTCATTTCTTTGTCATGGACTTCAATGATCAAATTAGACAAAGATTCTTCCATCCTTTTCTTTCTTAAACGAGTCATAGGACCAGCCATGCCATCAAGTACATGAGGTGGAGAAGTCTCATTTTGAGAAGCATTATTCACAACTTGATCTTCATTGTTCTTATCTTTGTTGTTATCATGATGGGATCTTTGGAGCTCATCAGTTTTTGTTGTGGACCGTACGGCTATAAGGAGCCAAGAACACACAACAAGTACCTAGACCGAACTTTACTTGCGAAACAATTAGAATCAGAAAAGATTAGACCAATGGATGAAACTTTATCACACCCTAGAGTTCTACTATATTAATATGATTCTAAGGCACTAGTATGTTTTAGGAGTTTTTGATGTTCACCTTACGGCTACAAGGAGCGAACAACACACAACAAGCAATTAGGCCGAACTTAATTTGCGAAAAAAGTAGAATCGAAAAAAATTAGACCAATGGATGAAGCATCCTCGCAACCAAAACTTCTACTATATTAATAAGATTCAAAGCCACTACAATCTATTAGGAGTTTTTGAAGTGCACCTTACGGCTATAAGGAACGTAGGTTGTGACGATATTTCATTCATTGGCCTAATCTTCCCTGATTGTACTTGTTTCGCAAGTTAAGTTTGTCCTAGTTGCTTGTTGTTTGTTGCTGGCTCCTTCTAGTTATAAGGTGCACATCAAAAACTTCTAATACATTCTACTTACTTTGAATCTTCTTAATCTACTAGAACTCTAGTGATGTGAATCCGGGAGGACTCAATTTAATTGTAGAATCGTCCTTGAATGATCTTGTGCAAAACACCAATCTCAAGTGAACCCAACAACAATAGGATGAACCTATCACCTTTGGATCATTCTTGGAGAAAGAAATCTTGAAATCTTCCAAGCCAAAACAACCTAACCAAACTAGATCCAACAACAATAGGATGAAACCTATCACCTTTGAAACATAATAAGGCTAAATTGAATTCACTATTCCCAACCCCTCTAATCTTCAAATCCAACAACACTAGGATGAACCTAACACCTTTGGATTATGAAAGGAAAAGAAAAAGCTGAGTAGAGGCACCACAACTAAAAGGAAGAGTTTTAGTTGATAAGCCTTGTAAGTTTTGCAAGCAATTTTGCAAGACTCAAACTAGCTCACTAAGAAACTAGGAAAGAAAGGAAAAATCCTTGAAAGTTTATCACTCAAATCTGATTGAAAATGCTTAACCAAGGCCCCTTTTTATAGTGTTTCAAGAGGGACCAAAGTTGAAAATTACAAAAGGACTAAAGTAGTAAATCTGAACTTTTTTGGCCAAACTAGCATTAAATATTCTCTTTGACCAAGAAAAGCTCTATGACCTAAAAAGGACTCTTAAACAATTAATCTAAATATTAAAAATGCAGAAAACAACTTGAAAGTCTTCAAAAAAATGTGTGGAAATTCGTTCAAAATTCAGCCGCCAAAATGGACTTCTAGAATTCTTTGACTAGTCTTCACCCTTCCACTTGGTAGTTGAATTTTGACCAAGGAAATCAGATTAGACCTTCAAAATACTTCATAATTTCGTCCATTTCACCATGTTTTTGATCTTTAGAAGCTTCTTGAATTTTCTTGAAAATTCATCACTTGGTTGGGTTGAATTTGGACTTGAGATTGGTGTTTTGCACAAGATCATTCAAGGACGATTCTACAATTAAATTGAGTCCTCCCGGATTCACATCAGTTTGGTATCAGAGCTAGTCTCCTTGAATTGATCATATCTTTTTTTATCTTCGTATCTCCATTTATTATTCATCATCATAATTCTTGCTATTAAATCCCTTTGTTCTGTCTTTGAAGGTTAAAGTTTGCAAGAGCTTTGAAGGTGTTGCTTATCAAAAAAAAAAAAGAAAAAAAAAATTGACAATAGTCCTAACACCATTTGTTTCTCTCTACTCCTATTCTCTCTTCTACTTGTTTCTTTATATGATCTTTGCATGCTATCTTTTCTTTGACCTCTTAATTTTCTTTGTTGCCAAGTAAGCCATTTGTTGAGCATCTTGTAAGGTTTGAACAATTCTCACCAGAAGCTAGTGAAAGGAAAAGAGTGGTAAGAAAAGAGTGTATCTACCCCCCACTATATTTAGCCAAAAACAAGTGTACAACATTCAAATTTGGTTGAGACATATTGGGAAAAGGGGTACAAAGGTGTGAGGAATTACTAATCTTTCTTCAAAGTTTTTGATTCACATGGCAGATCAAGTTGATCAAACTGCACAGTTGAGAGCAATTGGTGATGAAATTACTGCTCAATTCAATAGATCAATGGAAGCAGTTATGGCACGCATGGCACATATGGAAACTAGATTCCAAGAGCTTGGAGGAAAACCACCACCATCGGTCCATAGTGATGAAGAAGGTTCTCAATCATCAGAAGCATCATCCTTAATGAGCCGAAGGAGAAAGGATGTAGGAGATGCATCACCAATAAGAGAAAGGAGAGGAAATCATAGAGGTGGCATGGATAACAATCTCATGGGTCTTAAGATGAAGGTGCCTGAATTTCATGGCAAAAGTGATCCTGAAGCTTATTTGGAGTGGGAGACAAAGGTGGAGAAAATCTTTTCCATTCATGAATACTCCGAGGAAAAGAAGGTAAAAATTGCTTCACTTGAGTTTTAGTCTTATGCTCTAACATGGTGGGATAAGTTGGTGTCTTCTAGGAGAAGGAACCGAGAAAGGCCTATTGAAACTTGGGAGGGCATGAAGTCTATCATGAGGAAAAGGTTTATTCCCTCACATTTCTATAGAGACTTGTACAACAAATTGCAGGGAATTACCCAAGGATCCAAAACGGTGGCAGAATACTACCAAGAGATGGAAGTGGCTATGACAAGAGTTAATTTGAGGAAGATAAAGAAGCTACCATGGCACGATTCTTAGGTGGTCTGAAAAGGGAGATAGCTGATGTTGTTGAGTTACAACATTATATGGATTTGGAAGAAATGATGCACATGGCAGAAAAGGTAGAAAAGCAATTGAAAAGAAAAGGAGGCTCAAGTAAGTTTTCTTCTAACCAATCATCTTGGAAAAACAATAGTTGGAATAAAAAGGATGTTGGTAAAAAGAAAGAAGAACCAAAGAAATTTGATTCTAAGAAGTTTGAAAATGGTGATTCAAGAAAACCCTCTTCTTCTACTTCTAAGCTCACTTGTTTTAAGTGTTTTGGGAAGGGACACATAGCCTCTCAATGTCCTAATTCCAAAACCATGGTTATGCAAGAAGATGGTTCCTATTTGAGCCAGAGTGAAGAAGAAGTGGAGGAGCCGACTATTGAAAATGAAGGTGAACAATTTGAATCAAGTGGTGATGAGATTCTAGTCACTTTGAGGGCATTGAATGCACAAGTTGGATTGGATGATAAAGAGCAAAGGAGTACTATTTTCCACACAAGATGCAAGGTTCAAAATAAGGTATGCATGCTCATCATTGATAGTGGAAGTTGTACTAATTGTGTTAGCTCTTATCTTGTTGATAAGCTTGGATTGCCTATGATAGTACATCCTAGTCCCTACCGTTTGCAATGGCTCAATGATAGTGGTGAGCTAAGGGTGAATCGGCAAGCTAAGGTAAAATTCTCAATTGGAAAATATGAGGATGAAGTTTTGTGTGATGTAGTACCAATGCATCTGGTCATATTCTTCTTGGCCGACCATGGAGTTTGATCATGATGCCGATCACAAGGAAAGTCCAACAAGTATCATATTGTTCATAATCATAAAGCTTTTACTCTTGTTCCACTTTCTCCACAACAGGTGTACCAAGAACAAATGAGAATGAGAGAGAAAAGGCTAAAAGAGGAGGGTGAGAAGAAAAGGCCAAGTGAGAGTGAAAAAGCAAGAGATGAAAAGGCTAAAAGCAAAGTGAGTGAGAGTGGGAAAACAAAGGAGAAGCAAGGCAAGTGAGACAAAAGGCACCTTTTTGCAAGCATGAGAGATGTAGATAGGGCCTGAATTCTCACAAGCCAATCATCATGCTTTGTGCAGATAAATGTCTTGTCCTTGATGAGTTACCTAACAATTTGCCTTTAGAAATTGTTGCTGTTTTGAATGAATTTGCAGATGTGTTACTCGATGAAGCACCTCAAGGATTGCCTCCAATTCGAGGGATTGAACATCAAATTGATTTCCTGCCCGGAGCTACCATCCCAAATAGGCCAGTATATCGTGCAAATCCGGAGGAAACCAAGGAACTTCAAAGGCAAGTTGATGAGTTGCTAAGCATAGGACATATTCGTGAGTCTCTTAGCCCTTGTGCTGTTCCTGTGATTTTAGTTCCTAAAAAAGATGGTTCATGGCGCATGTGTATTGATTGTAGGGCTGTGAACAAAATCACCATTAAGTATCGCCATCCTATTCCTAGATTAGATGATATGCTTGATGAGTTACATGGTGCAAAGTTATTCACAAAAATTGATTTGAAATCTGGTTATCATCAAATAAGAATAAAAGAGGGTGATGAATGGAAAACGGCCTTCAAAACAAAATTTGGTCTTTATGAGTGGCTTGTTATGCCTTTTGGATTAACTAATGCTCCCAGCACTTTTATGAGACTAATGAATCATGTTTTGAGACGTTTCATTGGAAAATTTGTTGTTGTCTATTTTGATGATATCTTGATTTATAGTAAGAGCATGGATGAACATGTTGAACATCTTAAGCTTGTTCTTGCTACTTTGCGTGAGGAAAAACTGTTTGCAAACTTGAAAAAGTGTACTTTTTGTGTTGAAGAAGTTATCTTCCTTCGCTATATTGTGAATTCTAATGGTCTACAAGTTGATGAAGCAAAGGTGACAGCAATTCTTGAATGGCCAATTCCCACAAATGTGACTGAGGTATGATCTTTCCATGGGCTTGCAAGTTTTTATAGAAGGTTTGTTAGAGATTTCTCAACAAAGGCAGCCCCACTTAATGAATTGGTAAAGAAAAATGTGAAATTTGAATGGGGAGATTCTCAACAAAAGGCTTTTGAACAATTGAAGCATGATTTAACTAATGCTCCAGTTTTAGCATTGCCTGATTTTTCTAAAACTTTTGAAGTTGAATGTGATGCTTCAGGAATTGGGATTGGAGCGGTGTTGCTTCAAGAAGGCCGACCTATTTCCTACTTTAGTGAGAAGCTGAATGGAGCAACTTTGAATTACCCAACATATGACAAAGAGCTTT
The DNA here is from genome assembly GCA_020080225.1 of Gynochthodes officinalis. Taxonomy (NCBI): domain Eukaryota; kingdom Viridiplantae; phylum Streptophyta; class Magnoliopsida; order Gentianales; family Rubiaceae; genus Gynochthodes; species Gynochthodes officinalis. The sequence goes on along the minus strand of CM034618.1, from coordinate 41,918,211 downwards.
ATGCCGTTGTGAGAGCTTTGGAGACATGGCAGCACTACCTTCTTCCAAGAGAGTTTGTGATCCACACCGATCATGAATCTATCAAGTATCTCAGGGGACAAAAGAATTTGCACAAGAGACATGCCAAGTGGATTTCATTCATTGAAACTTTTCCATACGTGGTAAAATACAAGAAAGGTAAAGAGAACATTGTGGCTGATGCACTCTCTCGAAGGTACACTGATTAATACTGCCAATGCTTCTATCATGGGATTTGAGTACATTAAGGAGTTGTATGATAAGGATCATGATTTTTCCATTGTATTTGCTGCATGTGAAAAGGGTTCTTTTAATAAGTTTTATCGGCATGAAGGATTTCTGTTCAAAGAAGATAAAATGTGTATTCCTTATTGTTCACTTAGAGAGCTTTTGGTGCGTGAAGCACATTGTGGAGGTTTGATGGGCCATTTTGGTGTTTTAAAGTCTTTGGATATTCTGAATGAACATTTTTATTGGCCTAACATGAAAAGGGATGTTGAGAAAATTTGTGCAACTTGTCTTGATTGTAAGAAAGCAAAATCTAAATCCCTTCCTCATGGATTGTACACTCCACTCGCTGTTCTGAATCTCCTTGGGTGACATTTCTATGGATTTTGTTCTTGGTTTGCCTAGGTCTCAAAGAGGAATGGACTCAATTTTTGTTGTTGTTACAGATTCTCAAAGATGGCTCATTTTATTGCTTGTAGAAAACCGGTGATGCAAAGCATGTGGTGATTTGTTCTTCAAGGAAGTTGTCCGTCTGCATGGAGTCCCTAGGACCATTGTTTCTGATAGGGATGTGAAGTTTTTGAGTTATTTCTGGAAAACACTTTGGGGAAAATTGGGAACAAAACTTTTGTTTTCAACTACAAGTCACCCACAAACTGATGGCCAAACGGAAGTAACTAATAGAACTTTGGGTGTTTTACTAAGGGCCATAATTAAGAAGAACTTGAAGAGTTGGGAGGAGTGTTTACCAATTGCTGAATTTGCATACAATCGCACACTACACACTTCTACTAATTTTTCTCCTTTTGAATTGGTGTATGGTTTTAATCCTTTGACTCCATTAGACTTATCTCCTTTACCTATACAGGATCAAGTGAGTTTGGATGGTAAAAAGAAAGCTGAAGTTGTGAAGAAGTTGCATGAGCAAGCTCGTGCAAACATTGAGAAGAAAAATGCGCAAAATGCCAAGAATGCTAACAAAGGGCGTAAGAAGGTTGTATTTAAACACGTGATTGGGTTTGGGTACACATGAGGAAAGAGAGATTTCGACCAATTTCAAGAAGAACTAAATTACACCCCCGTGGAGATGGACCATTCCAAGTTGTGGCACGAGTCAATGATAATGCCTACAAGCTTGATCTTCCCGGAGACTATGGTATAAGTTCTACTTTTAATGTCTCTGATTTATCTCCTTTTGTCTTTGATGCAGATCCTTTGGATTCGAGGACGAATCCTTTCCAAGAGAGAGGGGATGATGAGCTCCAAAGATCCCATCATGATAACAACAAAGACAAGAACAATGAAGATCAAGTTGTGAATAATGCTTCTCAAAATGAGACTCCTTCTCCTCCTCATGCACTTGATGGCATGGCCGGTCCTATGACTCGTTTAAGGAAGAAAAGGATGGAAGAATCTTTGTCAAATTTGATCATTCAAGTACATGACAAAGAAAGGACCAATGCTACCAAAGTTCAGCCCACTTGTTACAACATTTTGCAAGTCTTGGACCTAGATTCAAAAGAGGCTAATTGAGTGAGTTGTTGCTGATTCTTAACCACTTTATTTGGTCCAAAATAATGCAATTTTCGTTCAGCCCAAGTACCAAAAGTCAGTCCACAAATCTGCCCAAAAACAGCCCAATTTCAAGTCCAAATTCAACCCAACCAAGTGATGAATTTTCAAGAAAATTCAAGAAGCTTCTAAAGATCAAAAACATGGTGAAATGGACGAAATTATGAAGTATTTTGAAGGTCTAATCTGATTTCCTTGGTCAAAATTCAACTACCAAGTGGAAGGGTGAAGACTAGTCAAAGAATTCTAGAAGTCCATTTTGGCGGCTGAATTTTGGACGAATTTCCACACATTTTTTTGAAGACTTTCAAGTTGTTTTCTGCATTTTTAATATTTAGATTAATTGTTTAAGAGTCCTTTTAGGTCATAGAGCTTTTCTTGGTCAAAGAGAATATTTAATGCTAGTTTGGCCAAAAAAGTTCAGATTTACTACTTTAGTCCTTTTGTAATTTTCAACTTTGGTCCCTCTTGAAACACTATAAAAGGGGCCTTGGTTAAGCATTTTCAATCAGATTTGAGTGATAAACTTTCAAGGATTTTTCCTTTCTTTCCTAGTTTCTTAGTGAGCTAGTTTGAGTCTTGCAAAATTGCTTGCAAAACTTACAAGGCTTATCAACTAAAACTCTTCCTTTTAGTTGTGGTGCCTCTACTCAGCTTTTTCTTTTCCTTTCATAATCCAAAGGTGTTGGGTTCATCCTAGTGTTGTTGGATTTGAAGATTAGAGGGGTTGGGAATAGTGAATTCAATTTAGCCTTATTATGTTTCAAAGGTGATAGGTTTTATCCTATTGTTGTTGGATCTAGTTTGGTTAGGTTGTTTTGGCTTGGAAGATTTCAAGATTTCTTTCTCCAAGTATGATTCAAAGGTAATAGGTTCATCCTATTGTTGTTGGGTTCACTTGGGATTGGTGTTTTGCCCAAGATCATTCAAGGACGATTCTACAATTAAGTTGAGTCCTCTGATTCACATCGAGCTAGTCTCCTTGAATTGATCATATCTTTTTATCTACTATTCATCATCATAATTCTTGCTATTAAATTCCTTTGTTCTGTCTTTGAAGGTTAAAGTTTACAAGAGCTTTGAAGGTTGTTGCTTATCAAAAAAAAAAAAATTGAACACCATTTGTTTCTCTCTACTCCTATTCTCTCTTCTACTTGTTTCTTTATATGATCTTTGCATGCTATCTTTTCTTTGACCTCTTAATTTCTTTGTTGCCAAGTAAGTCATTTGTTGAGCATCTTGTAAGGTTTGAACAATTCTCACCAAAAGCTAGTGAAAGGAAAAGAGTGGTAAGAAATGAGTGTATCTACCCCCACTATATTTAGCCAAAAACAAGTGTACAACATTCAAATTTGGGTTGAGACATATCGGGAAAAGGGGTACAAGGGTGTGAGGAATTACTAATCTTTCTTCAAAGTTATTTTTGATTCACAGATTACTATGGCAGATCAAGTTGATCAAACTGCACAGTTGAGAGCAATTGGTGAAGAAATTATTGCTCAATTCAATAGATCAATGGAAGCAGTTATGGCACGCATGGCACATATGGAAACTAGATTCCAAGAGCTTGGAGGAAAACCACCACCATCGGTCCATAGTGATGAAGAAGGTTCTCAATCATCAGAAGCATCATCCTTAATGAGGCGAAGAAGAAATGATGTAAAAAATGCATCACCAATAAGAGAAAGGAGAGGAAATCATAGAGGTGGCATGGATAACAATCTCATGGGTCTTAAGATGAAGGTTCCTGAATTTTATGGCAAAAGTGATCCTGAAGCTTATTTGGAATGGGAGACAAAGGTGGAGAAAATCTTTTCCATTCATGATTACTCTGAGGAAAAGAAGGTAAAAATTGCTTCACTTGAGTTTCAATCTTATGCTCTAACATGGTGGGATAAGTTGGTGTCTTCTAGGAGAAGGCAGAAAGGCCTGTTGAGACTTGGGAGGACATGAAGTCTATCATGAGGAAAAGGTTTATTCCCTCACATTTCTATAGAGACTTGTACAACAAATTGCAGGGAATTACCCAAGGATCCAAAATGGTGGCAGAATACTACCAAGAGATGGAAGTAGCTATGACAAGAGTTAATATTGAGGAAGATGAAGAAGCTACCATGGCACGATTCTTAGGTGGTCTCAAGAGGGAGATAGCTGATGTTGTTGAGTTACAACATTATATGGATTTGGAAGAAATGATGCACATGGCAGAAAAGGTAGAAAAGCAATTGAAAAGAAAAGGAGGCTCAAGTAAGTTTTCTTCTAACCAATCATCTTGAAAAAGCAATAGTTGGAATAAAAAGGATGTTGGTAAAAAGAAAGAAGAACCAAAGAAATTTGATTCTAAGAAGTTTGAACATGGTGATTCAAGTAAAACCTCTTCTACTTCTAAGCTCACTTGTTTTAAGTGTTTTGGGAAGGGACACATAGCCTCTCAATGTCCTAATTCCAGAACCATGGTTATGCAAGAAAATGGTTCCTATTTGATTCAAAGTGAAGGAGAAGTGGAGGAGCCGACTATTGAAAATGAAGGTGAACAATTTGAATCAAGTGGTGATGAGATTCTAGTCACTATGAGGGCATTGAATGTACAAGTTGGATTGGATGATAAAGAGCAAAGGAGTACTATTTTCCACACGAGATGCAAGGTTCAAGATAAGGTATGCATGCTCATCATTGATAGTGGAAGTTGTACTAATTGTGTTAGCTCTTATCTTGTAGATAAGCTTGGATTGCCTATGATAGTACATCCTAGTCCCTACCGTTTGCAATGGCTCAATGATAGTGGTGAGCTAAGGGTGAATCGGCAAGCTAAGGTAAAATTCTCAATTGGAAAATATGAGGATGAAGTTTTGTGTGATGTAGTACCAATGCATGCTGGCCATATTCTTCTTGGCCGACCATGAGAGTTTGATCATGATGCCGATCACAAGGAAAAGTCCAACAAGTATCATATTGTTCATAATCATAAAGCTTTTACTCTTGTTCCACTTTCTCCACAACAAGTGTACCAAGAACAAATGAGAATGAGAGAGAAAAGGCTAAAAGAGGAGGGTGAGATGAAAAGGCCAAGTGAGAGTGAAAAAGCAAGAGATGAAAAGGCTAAAAGCAAAGTGAGTGAGAGTGGGAAAACAAAGGAGAAGCCGAAGGCAAGTGAGACAAAAGGCACTTTTTTGCAAGCATGAGAGATGTAGATAGGGCTCTGAATTCTCACAAGCCAATCATCATGCTTTGTACAAATGATGAATGTCTTGTCCTTGATGAGTTACCTAACAATTTGCCTTTAGAAATTGTTGCTGTTTTGAATGAATTTGCAGATGTGCTGACTGATGAAGCACCTAAAGGATTGCCTCCAATTCGAGGGATTGAACATCAAATTGATTTCCTGCCTGGAGCTACCATCCCAAATAGACCAGCATATCGTGCAAATCCAGAGGAAACCAAGGAACTTCAAAGGCAAGTTGATGAGTTTCTAAGCATAGGACATATTCGTGAGTCTCTTAGCCCTTGTGCTGTTCCTGTGATTTTAGTTCCTAAAAAAGATGGTTCATGGCGCATGTGTATTGATTGTAGGGCTGTGAACAAAATCACCATTAAGTATCGCCATCCTATTGCTAGATTGGATGATATGCTTGATGAGTTGCATGGTGCTAAGTTCTTCACAAAAATTGATTTGAAATCTGGTTATCATCAAATAAGAATAAAAGAGGGTGATGAATGGAAAACGGCCTTCAAAACAAAATTTGGTCTTTATGAGTGGCTTGTTATGCCTTTTGGATTAACTAATGCTCCTAGCACTTTTATGAGACTAATGAATCATGTTTTGAGACGTTTCATTGGAAAATTTGTTGTTGTCTATTTTGATGATATCTTGATTTATAGTAAGAGCATGGATGAACATGTTGAACATCTTAAGCTTGTTCTTGCTACTTTGCGTGAGGAAAAACTGTTTGCAAACTTGAAAAAGTGTACTTTTTGTGTTGAAGAAGTTATCTTTCTTGGCTATATTGTGAATTCTAATGGTCTACAAGTTGATGAAGCAAAGGTGACAGCAATTTTTGAATGGCCAATCCCCACAAATGTGACTGAGGTAAGATCTTTCCATGGGCTTGCAAGTTTTTATAGGAGGTTTGTTAGAGATTTCTCAACAAAGGCAGCCCCGCTTAATGAATTGGTAAAGAAAAATGTGAAATTTGAATGGGAAGATTCTCAACAAAAGGCTTTTGAACAATTGAAGCATGATTTAACTAATGCTCCAGTTTTAGCATTGCCTGATTTTTCTAAAACTTTTGAAGTTGAATGTGATGCTTTAGGAATTGGGATTGGAGCGGTGTTACTTCAAGAAGGCCGACCTATTTCCTACTTTAGTGAGAAGCTGAATGGAGCAACTTTGAATTACCCAACATGATGTGAATCCGGGAAGGACTCAACTTAATTGTAGAATCGTCCTTGAATGATCTTGGGCAAAACACCAATCCCAAGTGAACCCAACAACAATAGGATGAACCTATCACCTTTGAATCATACTTGGAGAAAGAAATCTTGAAATCTTCCAAGCCAAAACAACCTAACCAAACTAGACCCAACAACAATAGGATGAAACCTATCACCTTTGAATCATAATAAGGCTAAATAGAATTCACTATTCCCAACCCCTCTAATCTTCAAATCCAACAACACTAGGATGAACCTAACACCTTTGGATTATGAAATGAAAAGAAAAAGATGAGTAGAGGCACCACAACTAAAAGGAAGAGTTTTAGTTGATAAGCCTTGTAAGTTTTGCAAGCAATTTTGCAAGACTCAAACTAGCTCACAAAGAAACTAGCAAAGAAAGGAAAAATCCTTAAGAAGTTTATTACTCAAATCTGATCGAAAATGCTTAACCAAGGTCCCTTTTTATAGTGTTTCAAGAGGGACCAAAGTTGAAAATTACAAAAGGACTAAAGTAGTAAATCTGAACTCTTTTGGCCAAACTAGCATTAAATAAATACTCTTTGACCAAGAAAAGCTCTATGACCTAAAAAGGACTCTTAAACAATTAATCTAAATATTTAAAATGCAGAAAAAGTCTTCAAAAAAATGTGTGGAAATTCGTCCAAAATTCAAAGCCAAAATGGACTTCTAGAATTCTTTGACTAGTCTTCACCTTTACACTTGGTAGTTGAATTTTGACCAAGGAAATCAGATGGAACCTTCAAAATACTTCATAATTTCGTCCATTTCACCATGTTTTTTGATCCTTAGAAGCTTCTTGAATTTTCTTGAAAATTCATCACTTGGTGGGTTGAATTTGGACTTGAAATTGGGCTGTTTTTGGGTAGATTTGTGGACTGACTTTTGGGACTTGGGCTGGTCCAAAATTGCATTATTTTGGACCAAATAAAGTGGTTAAGAATCAGCAACAACTCACTCAATTAGCCCCTTTTGAATCTAGGTCCAAGACTTGCAAAATGTTGTAACAAGTGGGCTGAACTTTGGTAGCATTGGTCCTTTCTTTGTCATGGACTTGAATGATCAAATTAGACAAAGATTCTTCCATCCTTTTCTTCCTTAAACGAGTCATAGGACCGGCCATTCCATCAAGTGCATGAGGTGGAGAAGGAGTCTCATTTTGAGAAGCATTATTCACAACTTGATCTTCATTGTTCTTGTCTTTGTTGTTATCATGATGGGATCTTTGGAGCTCATCATCCCCTCTCTTGGAAAGGATTCGTCCTCGAATCCAAAGGATCTGCATCAAAGACAAAAGGAGATAAATCAGAGACATTAAAAGTAGAACTTATACCATAGTCTCCGAGAAGATCAAGCTTGTAGGCATTATCATTGACTCGTGCCACAACTTGGAATGGTCCATCTCCACGGGGGTGTAATTTAGTTCTTCTTGAGGCTGGAAATCTCTCTTTCCTCATGTGTACCCAAACCCAATCACCAGGTTTAAATACAACCTTCTTACGCCCTTTGTTAGCATTCTTGGCATTTTGCTCATTTTTCTTCTCAATGTTTGCGCGAGCTTGCTCATGCAACTTCTTCACAACTTCAGCTTTCTTTTTACCATCCAAACTCACTTGATCTTGTATAGGTAAAGGAGATAAGTCTAATGGAGTCAAAGGATTAAAACCATATACCAATTCAAAAGGAGAAAAATTAGTAGAAGTGTGTAGTGTGCGATTGTATGCAAATTCAGCAATTGGTAAACACTCCTCCCAACTCTTCAAGTTCTTCTTAATTATGGCCCTTAGTAAAACACCCAAAGTTCTATTAGTTACTTCCGTTTGGCCATCAGTTTGTGGGTGACTTGTAGTTGAAAACAAAAGTTTTGTTCCCAATTTTCCCAAAGTGTTTTCGAAATAACTCAAAACTTCACATCCCTATCGAAACAATGGTCCTAGGGACTCCATGCAGACGACAACTTCCTTGAAGAACAAATCACCACATGCTTTGCATCATCGGTTTTTCTACAAGCAATAAAATGAGCCATCTTTGAGAATCACAACAACAACAAAAATTGAGTCCATTCCTCTTTGAGACCTAGGCAAACCAAGAACAAAATCCATAGAAATATCACCCAAGGAGATTGAGGAACAGGGAGTGGAGTGTACAATCCATGAGGAAGGGATTTAGATTTTGCTTTCTTACAATCAAGACAAGTTGCACAAATTTTCTCAACATCCCTTTTCATGTTAGGCCAATAAAAATGTTCATTCAGAATATCCAAAGACTTTAAAACACCAAAATGGCCCATCAAACCTCCACAATGTGCTTCACGCACCAAAAGCTCTCTAAGTGAACAATAAGGAATACACATTTTATTTTCTTTGAACAGAAATCCTTCATGCCGATAAAACTTATTAAAAGAACCCTTTTCACATGCAGCAAATACAAGGGAAAAATCATGATCCTTATCATACAACTCCTTAATGTACTCAAATCCCATGATAGTAGCATTGGCGTGAGTAATCAAAGTGTACCTTAGAGAGAGTGAATCAGACACAATGTTCTCTTTACCTTTCTTGTATTTTACCACGTATGGAAAAGCTTCAATGAATGAAATCCACTTGGCATGTCTCTTGTGCAAATTCTTTTGTCCCCTGCGACACTTGATAGATTCATGATCTGTGGATCACAAACTCTCTTGGAAGAAGGTAGTGCTGCCATGTCTCCAAAGCTCTCACAACGGCATAAAGCTCTTTGTCATATGTTGGGTAATTCAAAGTTGCTCCATTCAGCTTCTCACTAAAGTAGGAAATAGGTCGGCCTTCTTGAAGTAACACTGCTCCAATCCCAATTCCTGAAGCATCACATTCAACTTCAAAAGTTTTAGAAAAATCAGGCAATGCTAAAACTGGAGCATTAGTTAAATCATGCTTCAATTGTTCAAAAGCCTTTTGTTGAGAATCTCCCCATTCAAATTTCACATTTTTCTTTACCAATTCATTAAGCGGGGCTGCCTTTGTTGAGAAATCTCTAACAAACCTCCTATAAAAACTTGCTAGCCCATGGAAAGATCTTACCTCAGTCACATTTGTGGGAGTTGGCCATTCAAGAATTGCTGTCACCTTAGCTTCATCAACTTGTAGACCATTAGAATTCACAATATAGCCAAGGAAGATAACTTCTTCAACACAAAAAGTACACTTTTTCAAGTTTGCAAACAGTTTTTCCTCACGCAAAGTAGCAAGAACAAGCTTAAGATGTTCAACATGTTCATCCATGCTCTTACTATAAATCAAGATATCATCAAAATAGACAACAACAAATTTTCCAATGAAACGTCTCAAAACATGATTCATTAGTCTCATAAAAGTGCTGGGAGCATTAGTTAATCCAAAAGGCATAACAAGCCACTCATAAAGACCAAATTTTGTTTTGAAGGCCGTTTTCCATTCATCACCCTCTTTTATTCTTATTTGATGATAACCAGATTTCAAATCAATTTTTGTGAATAACTTAGCACCATGCAACTCATCAAGCATATCATCTAATCTAGGAATAGGATGGCGATACTTAATGGTGATTTTGTTCACGGCCCTACAATCAATACACATGCGCCATGAACCATCTTTTTTAGGAACTAAAATCACAGGAACAGCACAAGGGCTAAGAGACTCACGAATATGTCCTATGCTTAGCAACTCATCAACTTGCCTTTGAAGTTCCTTGGTTTCTCCGATTTGCACGATATGCTGGCCTATTTGGGATGGTAGCTCTGGCAGAAATCAATTTGATGTTCAATCCTCGAATTGGAGGCAATCCTTGAGGTGCTTCATCGAGTAACACATGCAAATTCATTCAAAATAACAACAATTTCTAAAGGCAAATTGTTAGGTAACTCATCAAGGACAAGACATTCATCTCGCACAAAAGCATGATGATTGGCTTGTGAGAATTCAGGCCCTATCTACATCTCTCATGCTTGCAAAAAGGTGCCTTTGTCTCACTTGCCTTCGGCTTCTCCTTTGTTTTCCCACTCTCACTCACTTTGCTTTTTGCCTTTTCATCTCTTGCTTTTTCACTCTCACTTGGCCTTTTCTTCTCACCCTCCTCTTTTAGCCTTTTCTCTCTCATTCTCATTTGTTCTTGGTACACCTGTTGTGGAGAAAGTGGAACAAGAGTAAAAGCTTTATGATTATGAACAATATGATACTTGTTGGACTTTCCCTTGTGATCGGCATCATGATCAAACTCCCATGGTCGGCCAAGAAGAATATGACCAGCATGCATTGGTACTACATCACACAAAACTTCATCCTCATATTTTCCAATTGAGAATTTTACCTTAGCTTGCCGATTCACCCTTAGCTCACCACTATCATTGAGCCATTGCAAACGGTAGGGACTAGGATGTACTATCATAGGCAATCCAAGCTTATCAACAAGATAAGAGCTAACACAATTAGTACAACTTCCACTATCAATGATGAGCATGCATACCTTATTTTGAACCTTGCATCTTGTGTGGAAAATAGTACTCCTTTGCTCTTTATCATCCAATCCAACTTGTGCATTCAATGCCCTCAAAGTGACTAAAATCTCATCACCACTTGATTCAAATTGTTCACCTTCATTTTCAATAGTCGGCTCCTCCACTTCTTCTTCACTCTGGCTCAAATAGGAACCATCTTCTTGCATAACCATGGTTCTGGAATTAGGACATTGAGAGGCTATGTGTCCCTTCCCAAAACACTTAAAACAAGTGAGCTTAGAACTAGAAGAAGAGGGTTTTCTTGAATCACCATTTTCAAACTTCTTAGAATCAAATTTCTTTGGTTCTTCTTTCTTTTTACCAACATCCTTTTTATTCCAACTATTGTTTTTCCAAGATGATTGGTTAGAAGAAAACTTACTTGAGCCTCCTTTTCTTTTCAATTGCTTTTCTACCTTTTCTGCCATGTGCATCATTTCTTCCAAATCCATATAATGTTGTAATTCAACAACATCAGCTATCTCCCTTTTGAGACCACCTAAGAATCGTGCCATGGTAGCTTCTTTATCTTCCTCAATATTAACTCTTGTCATAGCCACTTCCATCTCTTGGTAGTATTCTGCCACCGTTTTGGATCCTTGGGTAATTCCCTGCAATTTGTTGTACAAGTCTCTATAGAAATGTGAGGGAATAAACCTTTTCCTCATGATAGACTTCATGTCCTCCCAAGTTTCAATAGGCCTTTCTCGGTTCCTTCTCCTAGAAGACACCAACTTATCCCACCATGTTAGAGCATAAGACTGAAACTCAAGTGAAGCAATTTTTACCTTCTTTTCCTCAGAGTATTCATGAATGGAAAAGATTTTCTCCACCTTTGTCTCCCACTCCAAATAAGCTTCAGGATCACTTTTGCCATGAAATTCAGGAACTTTCATCTTAAGACCCATGAGATTGTTATCCATGCCCCCTCTACGATTTCCTCTCATTTCTCTTATTGGGGATGCATTTCCTACATCATTTCTCCTTCGCCTCATTAAGGATGATGCTTCTGATGATTGAGAACCTTCTTCATCACTATGGACCGATGGTGGTGGTTTTCCTCCAAGCTCTTGGAATCTAGTTTCCATATGTGCCATGCGTGCCATAACTGCTTCCATTGATCTATTGAATTGAGCAGTAATTTCTTCACCAATTGCTCTCAATCATGCTTTGATCAACTTGATCTGCCATAGTAATCTGTGAATCAAAAACTTTAAAGAAAGATTAGTAATTCCTCACACCCTTGTACCCCTTTTCCCAATATGTCTCAACCCAAATTTGAATGTTGTACACTTGTTTTTGGCTAAATATAGTGGGGGTAGATACACTCTTTTCTTACCACTCTTTTCCTTTCACTAGCTTCTTGTGAGAATTGTTCAAACCTTACAAGATGCTCAACAAGTGACTTACTTGGCAACAAAGAAATTAAGAGGTCAAAGAAAAGATAGCATGCAAAGATCATATAAAGAAACAAGTAAAAGAGAGAATAGGAGTAGAGAGAAACAAACGGTGTTAGGACTATTGTCAATTTTTTTTTCTTTTTTTTTTTTTGATATGCAACACCTTCAAAGCTCTTGCAAACTTTATCCTTCAAAGACAGGACAAAGGGATTTAATAGCAAGAATTATGATGATGAATAGTAAATGGAGATACGAAGACAAAAAAAAAAAGATATGATCAATTCAAGGAGACTAGCTCTGATACCAAACTGATGTGAATCCGGGAAGGACTCAACTTAATTGTAGAATCGTCCTTGAATGATCTTGGGCAAAACACCAATCCCAAGTGAACCCAACAACAATAGGATGAACCTATCACCTTTGAATCATACTTGGAGAAAGAAATCTTGAAATCTTCCAAGCCAAAACAACCTAACCAAACTAGACCCAACAACAATAGGATGAAACCTATCACCTTTGAATCATAATAAGGCTAAATAGAATTCACTATTCCCAACCCCTCTAATCTTCAAATCCAACAACACTAGGATGAACCTAACACCTTTGGATTATGAAATGAAAAGAAAAAGATGAGTAGAGGCACCACAACTAAAAGGAAGAGTTTTAGTTGATAAGCCTTGTAAGTTTTGCAAGCAATTTTGCAAGACTCAAACTAGCTCACAAATAAACTAGCAAAGAAAGGAAAAATCCTTAAGAAGTTTATTACTCAAATCTGATCAAAATGCTTAACCAAGGCCCCTTTTTATAGTGTTTCAAGAGGGACCAAAGTTGAAAATTACAAAAGGACTAAAGTAGTAAATCTGAACTCTTTTGGCCAAACTAGCATTAAATAAATACTCTTTGACCAAGAAAAGCTCTATGACCTAAAAAGGACTCTTAAACAATTAATCTAAATATTTAAAATGCAGAAAAAGTCTTCAAAAAAATGTGTGGAAATTCGTCCAAAATTCAGCCGCCAAAATGGACTTCTAGAATTCTTTGACTAGTCTTCACCTTTACACTTGGTAGTTGAATTTTGACCAAGGAAATCAGATGGAACCTTCAAAATACTTCATAATTTCGTCCATTTCACCATGTTTTTTGATCCTTAGAAGCTTCTTGAATTTTCTTGAAAATTCATCACTTGGTGGGTTGAATTTGGACTTGAAATTGGGCTGTTTTTGGGTAGATTTGTGGACTGACTTTTGGGACTTGGGCTGGTCCAAAATTGCATTATTTTGGACCAAATAAAGTGGTTAAGAATCAGCAACAACTCACTCAATTAGCCCCTTTTGAATCTAGGTCCAAGACTTGCAAAATGTTGTAACAAGTGGGCTGAACTTTGGTAGCATTGGTCCTTTCTTTGTCATGGACTTGAATGATCAAATTAGACAAAGATTCTTCCATCCTTTTCTTCCTTAAACGAGTCATAGGACCGGCCATTCCATCAAGTGCATGAGGTGGAGAAGGAGTCTCATTTTGAGAAGCATTATTCACAACTTGATCTTCATTGTTCTTGTCTTTGTTGTTATCATGATGGGATCTTTGGAGCTCATCACAACATATGACAAAGAGCTTTATGCCGTTGTGAGAGCTTTGGAGACATGGCAGCACTACCTTCTTCCAAGAGAGTTTGTGATCCACACCGATCGTGAATCTATCAAGTATCTCAGGGGACAAAAGAATTTGCACAAGAGACATGCCAAGTGGATTTCATTCATTGAAACTTTTCCATATGTGGTAAAATACAAGAAAGGTAAAGAGAACATTGTGGCTGATGCACTCTCTCGAAGGTACACTCTGATTACTACTGCCAATGCTTCTATCATGGGATTTGAGTACATTAAGGAATTGTATGATAAGGATCATGGTTTTTCCCTTGTATTTGCTGCATGTGAAAAGGGTTCTTTTAATAAGTTTTATCGGCATGAAGGATTTCTGTTCAAAGAACATAAAATGTGTATTCCTTATTGTTCACTTAGAGAGCTTTTGGTGCGTGAAGCACATTGTGGAGGTTTGATGGGCCATTTTGGTGTTTTAAAGTCTTTGGATATTCTGAATGAACTTTTTTATTGGCCTAACATGAAAAGGGATGTTGAGAAAATTTGTGAACTTGTCTTGATTGTAAGAAAGCAAAATCTAAATCTCTTCCTCATGGATTGTACACTCCACTCCCTGTTCCTCAATCTCCTTGGACTGACATTTTTATGGATTTTGTTCTTGGTTTGCCTAGGTCTCAAAGAGGAATGGACTCAATTTTTGTTTTTGTTGACAGATTCTCAAAGATGGCTCATTTTATTGCTTGTAGAAAAACCGATGATGCAAAGCATGTGGCTGATTTGTTCTTCAAGGAAGTTGTCCGTCTGCATGGAGTCCCTAGGACCATTGTTTCTGATAGGGATGTGAAGTTTTTGAGTTATTTCTGGAAAACACTTTGGGGAAAATTGGGAACAAAACTTTTGTTTTCAACTACAAGTCACCCACAAACTGATGTACTAACGTAAGAAACAAAAAGAACTTTGGTTGTTTTACTAAGAGCCATAATTAAGAAGAACTTGAAGAGTTGGGAGGAGTGTTTACCAATTGCTGAATTTGCATACAATCGCACACTACACACTTCTACCAATTTTTCTCCTTTTGAATTGGTGTATGGTTTTAATCCTTTGACTCCATTAGACTTATCTCCTTTACCTATACAGGACCAAGTGAGTTTGGATGGCAAAAAGAAAGCTGAAGTTGTGAAGAAGTTGCATGAGCAAGCTCGCGCAAACATTGAGAAGAAAAATGAGCAAAATGCCAAGAATGCTAACAAAGGGCGAAAGAAGGTTTTATTTAAACCTGGTGATTGGGTTTGGATACACATGAGGAAAGAGAGATTTCCAACCTCAAGAAGAACTAAATTACACCCCCGTGGAGATGGACCATTCCAAGTTGTGGCACGAGTCAATGATAATGCCTACAAGCTTGATCTTCCCGGAGACTATGGTATAAGTTCTACTTTTAATGTCTCTGATTTATCTCCTTTTGACTTTGATGCAGATCCTTTGGATTCGAGGACGAATCCTTTCCAAGAGAGAAGGGATGATGAGCTCCAAAGATCCCATCATGATAACAACAAACACAAGAACAATGAAGAACAAGTTGTGAATAATGCTTCTCAAAATGAGACTCCTTCTCCACCTCATGCACTTGATGGCATGGCTGGTCCTATGACTCGTTTAAGGAAGAAAAGGATGGAAAAATCTTTGTCTAATTTGATCATTCAAGTCCATGACAAAGAAAGGAACAATGCTACCAAAGTTCAGCCCACTTGTTACAACATTTTGCAAGTCTTGGACCTAGATTCAAAAGGGGCTAATTAAGTGAGTTGTTGCTGATTCTTAACCACTTTATTTGGTCTAAAATAATGCAATTTTCGTTCAGCCCAAGTCCCAAAAGTTAGTCTACAAATCTGCCCAAAAACAGCCCACAATTCAAGTCCAAATTCAACCCACCAAGTGATGAATTTTCAAGACAATTCAAGAAGCTTCTAAGGATCAAAAGCATGGTGAAATGGATGAAATTATGGAGTATTTTGAAGGTCTCATCTGATTTCCTTGGTCAAAATTCAACTAGCAAGTGAAAGGGTGATGACTAGTCAAAGAATTAAAGATAGAAGTTTGAAGGTCATTTTGGGGGCTGAATTTTGGACGAATTTCCAACCATTTTTTACAAGACTTTTCAAGTTGTTTTCTGCATTTTTAATGTTCAGATTTAGTGTTTTAGAGTCTTTTTGGGTCATAGAGCTTTTCTTGGTCAAAGAGAAGATTTAATGCTAGTCTTGACCAAAACGTCGTCACAACTAAGTGTTCTACTAGATTAATATGATTCAAAGGCACCGAAATGTATTAGGTATTTTGATTTGCACCTTAAGACAATAAGGAGCCAACAACAAACAACAAACAACAGGGCCAGACTGAACTTGCAAAACAAGCAGAATCAGCGAAGATTAGACCAATGGATGAAACATCGTTAAAACCAAGAGTTCTACTAGATTAATAAGATTCAAAGGCACAAGAATACATTAGGAGTTTCTGTTATGTACGTAATGGCTAGAAGGAGCGAACAACACACAACAAGCAAGTAGGACAAACTTAACTTGTGAAACAAGTACAATCAGGGAAGATTAGGCCAATGAATGAAATATCGTCACAACCTACATTCTACTAGATTAATAAGATTCAAAGGCACTTGAATGTATTTGGAGTTTTTGTTGTGCACCGTATGGCTATAATGGCCAAGAACACATAACAAGCAACTAGACCAAACTTAACTTGCGAAACAATTACAATAAGAGAAGATTAGACCAATGGGTGAAGCATCGTCACAACCTAGAGTTCTAGTAGATTAAGAAGATTCAAAGTCAGTAGAATGTATTAGATGGTTTTGATGTGCACCTTACGACTAGAAGGAGCCAACAACACACAACAAGCAACTAGGCCAAACTTAACTTGCGAAACAAGTACAATCAGGCAAGGTTAGATCAACGGATGAAGCATCATCACAACCTAGGTTCTACTAGATTAATAAGATTCAAAAGGGACTTGAAGGTATTAGGAATTTTTGTTGTGCACCGTACGGCTATAGGGAGTCAAGAACACACAAGAAGCAACTAGTCCAAACTTAACTTGCGGAACAATTAAAATCGGAGAAGATTAGACTAATGGATGAAGGATCGTCACAACCTAGAGTTCTACTATATTAATATGATTCAAGGGCAGTAGAATGTTTTAGGAGTTTTTGATGTGCACCTTACGGCTCTAAGGAGCCAATAACAAACAACAGAGAACTAAGCCAAACTTTGCGTGCGAAGCAATTAGAATAATGGAAGACAAAACCAATAGAAAAAACGTCATCGCAACTGAGTGTTCTTCTAGATTAATATGATTCAAAGGCACCAAAATGTATTAAGTGTTTTGATTTGCACCTTAAGACAATAAGGAGCCAACAACAAACAACAAACAACAAGGCCAAACTGAACTTGCAAAAAAGCAGAATCAGCGAAGATTGACAAATGGATGAAACATCGTTAAAACCAAGAGTTCTACTAGATTAATAAGATTCAAAGGCACTAGAATACATTAGGAGTTTACGATATGTGCGTAATGGCTAGAAGGAGCGAACAACACACAACAAGCAAGTAGGCCAAACTTAACTTGTGAAACAAGTACAATCGGGGAAGATTAGGCCTATGACTGAATTATCGTCACAACCTCGGTTCTACTAGATTAATAAGATTCAAAGGCACTTGAATGTATTTGGAGTTTTTGTTGTGCACCGTATGGCTATAAGGGCCAAGAACACATAACAAGCAACTAGACCAAACTTAACTTGCGAAACAATTACAATAAGAGAAGATTAGACCAATGGGTGAAGCATCGTCACAACCTAGAGTTCTAGTAGATTAACAAGATTCAAAGTCTGTAGAATGTATTAGATGTTTTTGATGTGCACCTTACGACTAGAAGGAGCCAACAACACACAACAAGCAACTAGGCCAAACTTAACTTGCGAAACAAGTACAATCAGGCAAGGTTAGATCAACGGATGAAGCATCATCACAACCTAGGTTCTACTAGATTAATAAGATTCAAAAGGGACTTGAAGGTATTAGGAATTTTTGTTGTGCAAATGCGGCTATAGGGAGTCAAGAACACACAACAAGCAACTAGTCCAAACTTAACTTGCGGAAAAATTAAAATCAGAGAAGATTAGACTAATGGATGAAGGATCGTCACAACCTAGAGTTCTACTATATTAATATGATTCAAGGGCAGTAGAATGTTTTAGAAGTTTTTGATGTGCACCTTACGGCTCTAAGGAGCCAACAACAAACAACAGAAAACTAAGCCAAACTTTGCGTGCGAAGCAAGTAGAATAATGGAAGAAAAAACGAATAGATAAAACGTCATCACAACTGAGTGTTCTTCTAGATTAATATGATTCAAAGGCACCAAAATGTATTAAGTGTTTTGATTTGCACCTTAAGACAATAAGCAACCAGTAACAAACAACAAACAACAAGGCCAAACTGAACTTGCAAAACAAGCAGAATCAGCTAACATTAGACCAATGGATGAAACATCGTTAAAACCCAGAGTTCTACTAGATTAATAAGATTCAAAGGCACTAGAATACATTAGGAGTTTCTGATATGTACGTAATGGCTAGAAGGAGCGAACAACACACAACAAGCAAGTTGGCCAAACTTAACTTGTGAAACGAGTACAATCAGGGAAGATTAGGCCAATGATTGAAATATCGTCACAACCTACGTTCTACTAGATTAATAAGATTCAAAGGCACTTGAATGTATTTGGAGTTTTTGTTGTGCACCGTATGGCTATAAGGGCCAAGAACACATAACAAGCAACTAGACCAAACTTAACTTGCGAAACAATTACAATAAGAGAAGATTAGACCAATGGGTGAAGCATCGTCACAACCTAGAGTTCTAGTAGATTAAGCAGATTCAAAGTCAGTAGAATGTATTAGATGTTTTTGATGTGCACCTTACGACTAGAAGGAGCCAACAACACACAACAAGCAACTGGGCCAAACTTAACTTGCGAAACAAGTACAATCAGGCAAGGTTAGATCAACGGATGAAGCATCATCACAACCTAGGTTCTACTAGATTAATAAGATTCAAAAGGGACTTGAAGGTATTAGGAATTTTTGTTGTGCAAATGCGGCTATAGGGAGTCAAGAACACACAACAAGCAACTAGTCCAAACTTAACTTGCGGAACAATTAAAATCGAGAGAAGATTAGACTAATGGATGAAGGATCGTCACAACCTAGAGTTCTACTATATTAATATGATTCAAGGGGCGTAGAATGTTTTAGGAGTTTTGATGTGCACCTTACGGCTCTAAGGAGCCAACAACAAACAACAGAGAACTAAGCCAAACTTTGCGTGCGAAGCAAGTAGAATAATGGAAGACAAAACCAATAGATAAAGCGTCATCGAAACTGGCGAGTGTTCTTCTAGATTAATATGATTCAAAGGCACCAAAATGCATTAAGTGTTTTGATTAGCACCTTAAGACAATGAGGAGCCAACAACAAACAACAAACAACAAGGCCAAATGAACTTGCAAAACAAGCGAGAATCGTGAACATTAGACCAATGGATGAAACATCGCTAAAACCCAGAGTCCTACTGGATTACTAAGATTCAAAGGCACTAGAATACATCAGGAGTTTACGATATGTACGTAATGGCTAGAAGGAGCGAACAACACACAACAAGCAAGTAGGACAAAATTAACTTGTGAAACAAGTACAATCTGGGAAGATTAGGCCAATGAATGAAATATCGTCACAACCTACGTTCTACTAGATTAATAAGATTCAAAGGCACTTGAATGTATTTGGAGTTTTTGTTGTGCACCGTATGGCTATAAGGGCCAAGAACACATAACAAGCAACTAGACCAAACTTAACTTGCGAAACAATTACAATAAGAGAAGATTAGACCAATGGGTGAAGCATCGTCACAACCTAGAGTTCTAGTAGATTAAGCAGATTCAAAGTCAGTAGAATGTATTAGATGTTTTTGATGTGCACCTTACGACTAGAAGGAGCCAACAACACACAACAAGCAACTAGGCCAAACTTAACTTGCGAAACAAGTACAATCAGGCAAGGTTAGATCAACGGATGAAGCATCATCACAACCTAGGTTCTACTAGATTAATAAGATTCAAAGGGACTTGAAGGTATTAGGAATTTTTGTTGTGCAAATGCGGCTATAGGGAGTCAAGAACACACAACAAGCAACTAGTCCAAACTTAACTTGCGGAACAATTAAAATCGGAGAAGATTAGACTAATGGATGAAGGATCGTCACAACCTAGAGTTCTACTATATTAATATGATTCAAGGGCAGTAGAATGTTTTAGGAGTTTTTGATGTGCACCTTACGGCTCTAAGGAGCCAACAACAAACAACAGAGAACTAAGCCAAACTTTGCGTGCGAAGCAAGTAGAATAATGGAAGACAAAACCAATAGATAAAGCGTCATCATGGCTGAGTGTTCTTCTAGCTTAATACGATTCAAAGGCACCAAAATGTATTAAGTGTTTTGATTTGCACCTTAAGACAATAAGGAGCCAACAACAAACAACAAACAACAAGGCCAAACTGAACTTGCAAAAAAGCAGAATCAGCGAAGATTAGACCAATGGATGAAACATCGTTAAAACCAAGAGTTCTACTAGATTCATAAGATTCAAAGGCACTAGAATACATTAGGAGTTTCTGACATGTACGTAATGGCTAGAAGGAGCGAACAACACACAACAAGCAAGTAGGACAAACTTAACATGTGAAACAAGTACAATCAGGGAAGATTAGGCCAATGAATGAAATATCGTCACAACCTACATTCTACTAGATTAATAAGATTCAAAGGCATTTGAATGTATTTGGAGTTTTTGTTGTGCACCGTATGGCTATAATGGCCAAAAACACATAACAAGCAACTAGACCAAACGTAACTTGCGAAACAATTACAATAAGAGAAGATTAGACCAATGGGTGAAGCATCGTCACAACCTAGAGTTCTAGTAGATTAAAAAGATTCAAAGTCAGTAGAATGTATTAGATGTGCACCTCACGACTAGAAGGAGCCAACAACACTCAACAAGCAACTAGGCCAAACTTAACTTGCGAAACAAGTACAATCAGGCAAGGTTAGATCAACAGATGAAGCATCATCACAACGTAGGTTCTACTAGATTAATAAGATTCAAAAGGGACTTGAAGGTATTAGGAATTTTTGTTGTGCACCGTACGGCTATAGGGAGTCAAGAACACACAAAAAGCAACTAGTCCAAACTTAACTTGCGGAACAATTAAAATCGGAGAAGATTAGACTAATGGATGAAGGATCGTCACAACCTAGAGTTCTACTATATTAATATGATTCAAGGGCAGTAGAATGTTTTAGGAGTTTTTGATGTGCACCTTACGGCTCTAAAGAGCCAATAACAAACAACAGAGAACTAAGCCAAACTTTGCGTGCGAAGCAATTAGAATAATGGAAGACAAAACCAATAGAAAAAACGTCATCGCATGGCGAGTGTTTTTCTAGAGTATTATGATTCAGAGGCACCAAGATGTATTAAGTGTTTTGATTTGCACCTTAAGGCAATAAGAAGCCAACAACACACAACAAACAACAAGACCAAACTGAACTTGCAAAACAAGCGAGAATCGTGAACATTAGAAAAATGAATGAAACATCGTTAAAAAACAGAGTTCTACTAGATTAATAAGATTCAAAGGCACTAGAATACATTAGGAGTTTACGATATATGCGTAATGGCTAGAAGGAGCGAACAACACACAACAAGCAAATAGGCCAAACTTAACTTGTGAAACAAGTACAATCAGGGAAGATTAGGCCAATGAATGAAATATTGTCACAACCTACGTTCTACTAGATTAATAAGATTCAAAGGCACTTGAATGTATTTGGAGTTTTTGTTGTGCACCGTATGGCTATAAGGGCCAAGAACACATAACAAGCAACTAGACCAAACTTAACTTGCGAAACAATTACAATAAGAGAAGATTAGACCAATGGGTGAAGCATCGTCACAACCTAGAGTTCTAGTAGATTAAGCAGATTCAAAGTCAGTAGAATGTATTACATGTTTTTGATGTGCACCTTACGACTAGAAGGAGCCAACAACACACAACAAGCAACTAGGCCAGACTTAACTTGCGAAACAAGTACAATCGGGCAAGGTTAGATCAACGGATGAAGCATCATCACAACCTAGGTTCTACTAGATTAATAAGATTCAAAAGGGACTTGAAGGGATTAGGAATTTTTGTTGTGCACCGTACGGCTATAGGGAGTCAAGAACACACAACAAGCAACTAGTCCAAACTTAACTTGCGGAAAAATTAAAAACGGAGAAGATAAGACTAATGAAAGAAGGATCGACACGACCTACAGGTCTACTATATTAATATGATTCAAAGGGCAGTAGAATGTTTTAGGAGTTTTGATGTGCACCTTACGGCTCTAAGGAGCCAACAACAAACAACAGAGAACTAAGCCAAACTTTGCGTGCGAAGCAAGTAGAATAATGGAAGACAAAACCAATAGATAAAGCGTCATCATGGCTGAGTGTTCTTCTAGATTAATATGATTCAAAGGCACCAAAATGTATTAAGTGTTTTGATTTGCACCTTAAGACACTATGCAGCCAGCAACAAACAACGAACAACAACGTCAAACTGAACTTGCAAAACAAGCAGAATCAGCGAACATTAGACCAATGGATGAAACATCGTTAAAACCCAGAGTTCTACTAGATTAATAAGATTCAAAGGCACTAGAATACATTAGGAGTTTCTGATATGTACGTAATGGCTAGAAGGAGCGAACAACACCCAACAAGCAAGTTGGCCAAACTTAACTTGTGAAACGAGTACAATCAAGGAAGATTAGGCCAATGATTGAAATATCGTCACAACCTACGTTCTACTAGATTAATAAGATTCAAAGGCACATGAATGTATTTGGACTTTTTGTTGTGCACCGTATGGCTATAAGGGCCAAGAACACAAAACAAACAACTAGACCAAACTTAACTTGCGAAACAATTACAATAAGAGAAGATTAGACCAATGGGTGAAGCATCGTCACAACCTAGAGTTCTAGTAGATTAAGCAGATTCAAAGTCAGTAGAATGTATTAGATGTTTTTGATGTGCACCTTACGACTAGAAGGAGCCAACAACACACAACAAGCAACTAGGCCAAACTTAACTTGCGAAACAAGTACAATCAGGCAAGGTTAGATCAACGGATGAAGCATCATCACAACCTAGGTTCTACGAGATTAATAAGATTCAAAAGGGACTTGAAGGTATTAGGAATTTTTGTTGTGCACCGTACGGCTATAGGGAGTCAAGAACACACAACAAGCAACTAGTCCAAACTTAACTTGCGGAACAATTAAAATCGGAGAAGATTAGACTAATGAAAGAAGGATCGTCACAACCTAGAGTTCTACTATATTAATATGATTCAAGGGCAGTAGAATGTTTTAGGAGTTTTTGATGTGGACCTTACGGCTCTAAGGAGCCAATTAGAAACAACAGAGAACTAAGCCAAACTTTGCGTGCGAAGCAAGTAGAATAATGGAAGACAAAACCAATAGAAAAAACGTCATCGCAACTGAGTGTTCTTCTAGATTAATATGATTCAAAGGCACCAAAATGTATTAAGTGTTTTGATTTGCACCTTAAGACAATAAGGAGCCAACAACAAACAACAAACAACAAGGCCAAACTGAACTTGCAAAACAAGCAGAATCAGCGAACATTAGACCAATGGATGAAACATCGTTAAAACCCAGAGTTCTACTAGATTAATAAGATTCAAAGGCACTAGAATACATTAGGAGTTTCTGATATGTACGTAATGGCTAGAAGGAGCGAACAACACACAACAAGCAAGTTGGCCAAACTTAACTTGTGAAACGAGTACAATCAGGGAAGATTAGGCCAATGATTGAAATATCATCACAACCTACGTTCTACTAGATTAATAGGATTCAAAGGCACTTGAATGTATTTGGAGTTTTTGTTGTGCACCGTATGGCTATAAGAGCCAAGAACACATAACAAGCAACTAGACCAAACTTAACTTGCGAAACAATTACAATAAGAGAAGTTAGACCAATGGGTGAAGCATCGTCACAACCTAGGGTTCTAGTAGATTAAGAAGATTCAAAGTCAGTAGAATGTATTAGATGTTTTTGATATGTACATTACGACTAGAAGGAGCCAACAACACACAACAAGCAACTAGGCCAAACTTAACTTCCGAAACAAGCACAATCAAGCAAGGTTAGATCAACGGATGAAGCATCATCACAACCTAGGTTCTACTAGATTAATAAGATTCAGAAGGGACTTGAAGGTATTAGGAATTTTTGTTGTGCACCGTTCGGCTATAGGGAGTCAAGAACACACAACAAGCAACTAGTCCAAACTTAACTTGCGGAACAATTAAAATCGGAGAAGATTAGACTAATGGATGAAGGATCGTCACAACCTAGAGTTCTACTATATTAATATGATTCAAGGGCAGTAGAATGTTTTAGGAGTTTTTGATGTGGACCTTACGGCTCTAAGGAGCCAATTAGAAACAACAGAGAACTAAGCCAAACTTTGCGTGCGAAGCAAGTAGAATAATGGAAGACAAAACCAATAGAAAAAACGTCATCGCAACTGAGTGTTCTTCTAGATTAATATGATTCAAAGGCACCAAAATGTATTAAGTGTTTTGATTTGCACCTTAAGACAATAAGACCAACAACAAACAACAAACAACAAGGCCAAACTGAACTTGCAAAAAAGCAGAATCAGCGAAGATTGACAAATGGATGAAACATCGTTAAAACCGAGAGTTCTACTACATTAATAAGATTCAAAGGCACTAGAATAGATTAGGAGTTTCTGATATGTACCTAATGGCTAGAAGAAGCGAACAACACACAACAAGCAAATAGGCCAAACTTAACTTGTGAAACAAGTACAATCAGGGAAGATTAGGCCAATGAATGAAATATCGTCACAACCTACGTTCTACTAGATTAATAAGATTCAAAGGCACTTGAATGTATTTGGAGTTTTTGTTGTGCACCGTATGGCTATAAGGGCCAAGAACACATAACAAGCAACTAGACCAAACTTAACTTGCGAAACAATTACAATAAGAGAAGATTAGACCAATGGGTGAAGCATCGTCACAACCTAGAGTTCTAGTAGATTAAGCAGATTCAAAGTCAGTAGAATGTATTAGATGTTTTTGATGTGCACCTTACGACTAGAAGGAGCCAACAACACACAACAAGCAACTAGGCCAAACTTAACTTGCGAAACAAGTACAATCAGGCAAGGTTAGATCAACGGATGAAGCATCATCACAACCTAGGTTCTACTAGATTAATAAGATTCAAAAGGGACTTGAAGGTATTAGGAATTTTTGTTGAGTCAAGAACAAACAACAAGCAACTAGTCCAAACTTAACTTGTGGAACAATTAAAATCAGAGAAGATTAGACTAATGGATGAAGGATCGTCACAACCTAGAGTTCTACTATCTTAATATGATTCAAGGGCAGAAAAATGTATTAGGTGTTTTGATTTGCACCTTAACACTATAAGGAGCCGACAACAAACAACAGAGAACTAAGCCAAACTTTGCGTGCGAAGCAAGTAGAATAATGGAAGACAAAACCAATAGATAAAGCGTCATCATGGCCAGTGTTCTTCTAGATTAATATGATTCAAAGGCACCAAAATGTATTAAGTGTTTTGATTTGCACCTTAAGACAATAAGGAGCCAACAACAAACAACAAACAACAGGGCCAGACTGAACTTGCAAAACAAGCAGAATCAGCGAAGATTAGACCAATGGATGAAACATCGTTAAAACCAAGAGTTCTACTAGATTAATAAGATTCAAAGGCACAAGAATACATTAGGAGTTTCTGTTATGTACGTAATGGCTAGAAGGAGCGAACAACACACAACAAGCAAGTAGGACAAACTTAACTTGTGAAACAAGTACAATCAGGGAAGATTAGGCCAATGAATGAAACATCGTCACAACCTACGTTCTACTACATTAATAAGATTCAAAGGCAGTTGAATGTATTTGGAGTTTTTGTTGTGCACCATACGGCTATAAGGGCCAGGAACACACAACAAGCAAGTTGGCCAAACTTAACTTGCGAAACAATTACAATAAGAGAAGATTAGACCAATGGGTGAAGCATCGTCACAACCTAGAGTTCAAGTAGATTAAGAAGATTCAAAGTCTGTAGAATGTATTAGATGTTTTTGATGTGCACCTTACGGCTAGAAGGAGCCAACAACACACAACAAGCAACTAGGCCAAACTTAACTTGCGAAACAAGTACAATCAGGCAAGGTTAGATCAACGGATGAAGCATCATCACAACCTAGGTTCTACTAGATTAATAAGATTCAAAAGGGACTTGAAGGTATTAGGAATTTTTGTTGTGCTATAGGGAGTCAAGAACACACAACAAGCAACTAGTCCAAACTTAACTTGCGGAACAATTAAAATCAGAGAAGATTAGACTAATGGATGAAGGATCGTCACAACCTAGAGTTCTACTATATTAATATGATTCAAGGGCAGTAGAATGTTTTAGGAGTTTTTGATGTGCACCTTACGGCTCTAAGGAGCCAACAACAAACAACAGAGAACTAAGCCAAACTTTGCGTGCGAAGCAAGTAGAATAATGGAAGACAAAACCAATTGATAAAGCGTCATCATGGCCAGTGTTCTTCTAGATTAATATGATTCAATGGCACCAAAATGTATTAAGTGTTTTGATTTGCACCTTAAGACAATAAGGAGCCAACAACAAACAACAAACAACAAGGCCAGACGGAACTTCCAAAACAAGTAGAATCAGCGAACATTAGACCAATGGATGAAACATCGTTAAAACCAAGAGTTCTACTAGATTAATAAGATTCAAAGGCACAAGAATACATTAGGAGTTTCTGTTATGTACGTAATGGCTAGAAAGAGCGAACAACACACAACAAGCAAATAGGCCAAACTTAACTTGTGAAACAAGTACAATCAGGGAAGATTAGGCCAATGAATGAAATATCGTCACAACCTACGTTCTACTAGATTAATAAGATTCAAAGGCAGTTGAATGTATTTGGAGTTTTTGTTGTGCACCGTATGGCTATAAGGGCCAAGAACACATAACAAGCAACTAGACCAATCTTAAGTTACGAAACAATTACAATAAGAGAAGATTAGACCAATGGGTGAAGCATCGTCACAACCTAGGGTTCTAGTAGATTAAGAAGATTCAAAGCCAGTAGAATGTATTAGATGTTTTTGATGTGCACATTACGACTAGAAGGAGCCAACAACACACAACAAGCAACTAGCCCAAACTTAACTTGCGAAACAAGTACAATCAGGCAAGGCTAGATCAACGGATGAAGCATCATCACAACCTAGGTTCTAGTAGATTAAGAAGATTCAAAGGGACTTCAAGGTATTAGGAATTTTTGTTGTGCACCGTACAGCTATAGGGAGTCAAGAACACACAACAAGCAACTAGTCCGAACTTAACTTGCGGAACAATTAAAATCAGAGAAGATTAGACTAATGGATGAAGGATCGTCACAACCTAGAGTTCTACTATATTAATATGATTCAAGGGCAGTAGAATGTTTTAGGAGTTTTTGATGTGCACCTTACGGCTCTAAAAAGCCAACAACAAACAACAGAGAACTAAGCCAAACTTTGCGTGCGAAGCAAGTAGAATAATGGAAGTCAAAACCAATAGATAAAACGTCATCGCAACTGAGTGTTCTTCTAGATTAATATGATTCAAAGGCACCAAAATGTATTAAGTGTTTTGATTTGCACCTTAAGACAATAAGGAGCCAACAACAAACAACAAACAACAAGACCAAACTGAACTTGCAAAACAAGCAGAATCAGCGAACATTAGGCCAATGGATGAAACATCGTTAAAACCAAGAGTTCTACTAGATTAATAAGATTCAAAGGCACTAGAATACATTAGGAGTTTCCGATATGTACGTAATGGCTTGAAGGAGCGAACAACACACAGCAAGCAAGTAGGCCAAACTTAACTTGTGAAACAAGTACAATCAGGGAAGATTAGGCCAATGAATGAAATATTGTCACAACCTATGTTCTAGTAGATTAATAAGATTCAAAGACACTTGAATGTATTTGGAGTTTTTGTTGTGCACCGTATGGCTATAAGGGCCAAAAACACATAACAAGCAACTAGACCAAACTTAACTTGCGAAACAATTACAGTAAGAGAAGATTAGACCAATGGGTGAAGCATCGTCACAACCTAGAGTTCTAGTAGATTAAGAAGATTTAAAGTCAGTAGAATGTATTAGATGTTTTTGATGTGCACCTTACGACTAGAAGGAGCCAACAACACACAACAAGCAACTAGGCCAAACTTAACTTGTGAAAAAAGTTGAATGAGGGAAGATTAGATCAACGGATGAAGCATCATCACAACCTAGGTTCTACTAGATTAATAAGATTCAAAAGGGACTTGAAGGGATTAGGAATTTTTGTTGTGCACCGTACGGCTATAGGGAGTCAAGAACACACAACAAGCAACTAGTCCAAACTTAACTTGCGGAACAATTAAAATCAGAGAAGATTAGACTAATGGATGAAGGATCGTCACAACCTAGAGTTCTACTATATTAATATGATTCAAGGGCAGTAGAATGTTTTAGGAGTTTTTGATGTGCACCTTACGGCTCTAAGGAGCCAACAACAAACAACAGAGAACTAAGCCAAACTTTGCGTGCGAAGCAAGTAGAATAATGGAAGACAAAACCAATAGATAAAACGTCATCACAACTGAGTGTTCTTCTAGATTAATATGATTCAATGGCACCAAAATGTATTAAGTGTTTTGATTTGCACCTTAAGACAATAAGGAGCCAACAACAAACAACAAACAACAAACAACAAGGCCAGACGGAACTTACAAAACAAGCAGAATCAGCGAACATTAGACCAATGGATGAAACATCGTTAAAACCCAGAGTTCTACTAGATTAATAAGATTCAAAGGCACTAGAATACATTAGGAGTTTCTGATATGTACGTAATGGCTAGAAGGAGCGAACAACACACAACAAGCAAGTTGGCCAAACTTAACTTGTGAAACAAGTACAATAAGGGAAGATTAGGCCAATGAATGAAATATCGTCACAACCTACGTTCTACTAGATTAATAAGATTCAAAGGCACTTGAATGTATTTGGAGTTTTTGTTGTGCACCGTATGGCTATAAGGGCCAAGAACACATAACAAGCAACTAGACCAAACTTAACTTGCGAAACAATTACAATAAGAGAAGATTAGACCAATGGGTGAAGCATCGTCACAACCTAGAGTTCTAGTAGATTAAGCAGATTCAAAGTCAGTAGAATGTATTAGATGTTTTTGATGTGCACCTTACGACTAGAAGGAGCCAACAACACACAACAAGCAACTGGGCCAAACTTAACTTGCGAAACAAGTACAATCAGGCAAGGTTAGATCAACGGATGAAGCATCATCACAACCTAGGTTCTACTAGATTAATAAGATTCAAAAGGGACTTGAAGGTATTAGGAATTTTTGTTGTGCACCGTACGGCTATAGGGAGTCAAGAACACACAACAAGCAACTAGTCCAAACTTAACTTGCGGAACAATTAAAATCAGAGAAGATTAGACTAATGGATGAAGGATCGTCACAACCTAGAGTTCTACTATATTAATATGATTCAAGGGCAGTAGAATGTTTTAGGAGTTTTTGATGTGCACCTTACGGCTCTAAGGAGCCAACAACAAACAATAGAGAACTAAGTGTTCTTCTAGATTAATAGAATAATGGAAGTCAAAACCAATAGATAAAACGTCATCGCAACTGAGTGTTCTTCTAGATTAATATGATTCAAAGGCACCAAAATGTATTAAGTGTTTTGATTTGCACCTTAAGACAATAAGGAGCCAACAACAAACAACAAACAACAAGACCAAACTGAACTTGCAAAACAAGCAGAATCAGCGAACATTAGGCCAATGGATGAAACATCGTTAAAACCAAGAGTTCTACTAGATTAATAAGATTCAAAGGCACTAGAATACATTAGGAGTTTCTGATATGTACCTAATGGCTAGAAGGAGCCAACAACACACAACAAGCAAGTAGGCCAAACTTAACTTGTGAAACAAGTACAATCAGGGAAGATTAGGCCAATGAATGAAACATCGTCACAACCTACGTTCTACTACATTAATAAGATTCAAAGGCAGTTGAATGTATTTGGAGTTTTTGTTGTGCACCGTATGGCTATAAGGGCCAAGAACACATAACAAGCAACTAGACCAATCTTAACTTACGAAACAATTACAATAAGAGAAGATTAGACCAATGGGTGAAGCATCGTCACAACCTAGGGTTCTAGTAGATTAAGAAGATTCAAAGTCAGTAGAATGTATTAGATGTTTTTGATGTGCACATTACGACTAGAAGGAGCCAACAACACACAACAAGCAACTAGGCCAAACTTAACTTGCGAAACAAGTACAATCAGGCAAGGTTAGATCAACGGATGAAGCATCATCACAACCTAGGTTCTACTAGATTAATAAGATTCAAAAGGGACTTGAAGGTATTAGGAATTTTTGTTGTGCAATCAGACGGCTATAGCGAGTCAAGAACACACAACAAGCAACTAGTCCGAACTTAACTTGCGGAATAATTAAAATCAGAGAAGATTAGACCAATGGATGAAGGATCGTCACAACCTAGAGTTCTACTATATTAATATGATTCAAAGGCAGTAGAATGTTTTAGGAGTTTTTGATGTGCACCTTACGGCTCAAAGGAGCCAACAACAAACAACATAGAACTAGGCAAAACTTTGCGTGCGAAACAAGTAGAATCATGTAAGACTAAACCATTAGATAAAACGTCGTCACAACTGAGTGTTCTACTAGATTAATATGATTCAAAGGCACCAAAATGTATTAGGTGTTTTGATTTGCACCTTCAGACAATAAGCAGCCAGCACCAAACAACAAACAACAAGGCCAAACTGAACTTGCAAAACAAGCAGAATCAGCGAACATTAGACCAATGGATGAAACATCGTTAAAACCCAGAGTTCTACTAGATTAATAAGATTCAAAGGCACTAGAATACATTAGGAGTTTCTGATATGTACCTTGTGGCTAGAAAGAGCCAACAACACACAACAAGCAAATAAGCAAAACTTAACTTGTGAAACAAGTACAATCAACGAAGATTAGGCCAATGAATGAAATATCGTCACAACTTACGTGCTACTAGATTAATAAGATTTAAAGGCACTTGAATGTATTTGGAGTTTTGTTGTGCACCGTATGGCTATAAAGGCCAAGAACACATAACAAGCAACTAGACCAAACTTAACTTGCGAAACAATTACAATAAGAAAAGATTAGACCAATGGGTGAAGCATCGTCACAACCTAGAGTTCTAGTAGATTAAGAAGATTCAAAGTCAGTAGAATGTATTAGATGTTTTTGATGTGCACCTTACGACTAGAAGGAGCCAACAACACACAACAAGCAACTAGGCCAAACTTAACTTGCGAAACAAGTACAATCAGGCAAGGTTAGATCAACGGATGAAGCATCATCACAACCTAGGTTCTACTAGATTAATAAGATTCAAAAGGGACTTGAAGGTATTAGGAATTTTTGTTGTGCACCGTACGGCTATAGGGAGTCAAGAACACACAACAAGCAACTAGTCCAAACTTAACTTAACAATTAAAATCGGAGAAGATTAGACTAATGAAAGAAGGATCGTCACAACCTAGAGTTCTACTATATTAATATGATTCAAGGGCAGTAGAATGTTTTAGGAGTTTTTGA
The DNA here is from genome assembly GCA_020080225.1 of Gynochthodes officinalis. Classification (NCBI taxonomy): domain Eukaryota; kingdom Viridiplantae; phylum Streptophyta; class Magnoliopsida; order Gentianales; family Rubiaceae; genus Gynochthodes; species Gynochthodes officinalis. Next base: position 41,886,439 of record CM034618.1, on the reverse strand, counting down.
TGTGGACCTTACGGCTCTAAGGAGCCAATTAGAAACAACAGAGAACTAAGCCAAACTTTGCGTGCGAAGCAAGTAGAATAATGGAAGACAAAACCAATAGAGAAAACGTCATCGCAATGGAGTGTTCTTCTAGATTAATTTGATTCAAAGGCACCAAAATGTATTAAGTGTTTTGATTTGCTCCTTAAGACAATAAGGAGCCAACAACAAACAACAAACAACAAGGCCAAACTGAACTTGCAAAACAAGCAGAATCAGCGAAGATTAGACCAATGGATGAAACATCGTTAAAACCAAGAGTTCTACTAGATTAATAAGATTCAAAGGCACTAGAATACATTAGGAGTTTCTGATATGTACCTAATGGCTAGAAGGAGCCAACAACACACAACAAGCAAGTAGGCCAAACTTAACTTGTGAAACAAGTACAATCAGGGAAGATTAGGCCAATGGATGAAATATCATCACAACCTAGGTTCTACTAGATTAATAAGATTCAAAAGCACTTGAATGTATTTGGAGTTTTTGTTGTGCACCATATGGCTATAAGGGCCAGGAACACATAACAAGCAACTAGACCAATCTTAACTTACGAAACAATTACAATAAGAGAAGATTAGACCAATGGGTGAAGCATCGTCACAACCTAGGGTTCTAGTAGATTAAGAAGATTCAAAGTCAGTAGAATGTATTAGATGTTTTTGATGTGCACCTTACGACTAGAAGGAGCCAACAACACACAACAAGCAACTAGGCCAAACTTAACTTGCGAAACAAGTACAATCAGGCAAGGTTAGATCAACGGATGAAGCATCATCACAACCTAGGTTCTACTAGATTAATAAGATTCAAAGGGACTTGAAGGTATTAGGAATTTTTGTTGTGCGGCTTACGGCTATAGGGAGTCAAGAACACACAACAAGCAACTAGTCCAAACTTAACTTGCGGAACAATTAAAATCAGAGAAGATTAGACTAATGGATGAAGGATCGTCACAACCTAGAGTTCTACTATATTAATATGATTCAAGGGCAGTAGAATGTTTTAGGAGTTTTTGATGTGCACCTTACGGCTCTAAGGAGCCAACAACAAACAACAGAGAACTAAGCCAAACTTTGCGTGCGAAGCAAGTAGAATAATGGAAGACAAAACCAATAGATAAAACGTCATCGCAACTGAGTGTTCTTCTAGATTAATATGATTCAAAGGCGCCAAAATGTATTAAGTGTTTTTATTTGCACCTTAAGACAAGAAGGAGCCAACAACAAACAACAAAAAACAAGGCCAAACTGAACTTGCAAAACAAGTAGAATTAGGGAAGATTAGACCAATGGATGAAACATCGTTAAAACCAAGAGTTCTACTAGATTAATAAGATTCAAAGGCACTAGAATACATTAGGAGTTTCTGATATGTACGTAATGGCTAGAAGGAGCGAACAACACACAACAAGCAAGTAGGCCAAACTTAACTTGTGAAACAAGTACAATAAGGGAAGATTAGGCCAATGAATGAAATATCGTCACAACCTACGTTCTACTAGATTAATAAGATTCAAAGGCACTTGAATGTATTTGGAGTTTTTGTTGTGCACCGTATGGCTATAAGGGCCAAGAACACATAACAAGCAACTAGACCAAACTTAACTTGCGAAACAATTACAATAAGAGAAGATTAGACCAATGGGTGAAGCATCGTCACAACCTAGAGTTCTAGTAGATTAAGCAGATTCAAAGTCAGTAGAATGTATTAGATGTTTTTGATGTGCACCTTACGACTAGAAGGAGCCAACAACACACAACAAGCAACTAGGCCAAACTTAACTTGCGAAACAAGTACAATCAGGCAAGGTTAGATCAACGGATGAAGCATCATCACAACCTAGGTTCTACTAGATTAATAAGATTCAAAAGGGACTTGAAGGTATTAGGAATTTTTGTTGTGCACCGTACGGCTATAGGGAGTCAAGAACACACAACAAGCAACTAGTCCAAACTTAACTTAACAATTAAAATCGGAGAAGATTAGACTAATGAAAGAAGGATCGTCACAACCTAGAGTTCTACTATATTAATATGATTCAAGGGCAGTAGAATGTTTTAGGAGTTTTTGATGTGCACCTTACGGCTCTAAGGAGCCAACAACAAACAACAGAGAACTAAGCCAAACTTTGCGTGCGAAGCAAGTAGAATAATGGAAGACAAAACCAATAGATAAAACGTCATCGCAACTGAGTGTTCTTCTAGATTAATATGATTCAAAGGCACCAAAATGTATTAAGTGTTTTGATTTGCACCTTAAGACAATAAGCAGCCAGCAACAAACAACAAACAACAAGGCCAAACTGAACTTGCAAAACAAGCAGAATCAGCGAACATTAGACCAATGGATGAAACATCGTTAAAACCAAGAGTTCTACTAGATTAATAAGATTCAAAGGCACTAGAATACATTAGGAGTTTCTGATATGTACGTAATGGCTAGAAGGAGCGAACAACACACAACAAGCAAGTAGGCCAAACTTAACTTGTGAAACAAGTACAATCAGGGAAGATTAGGCCAATGAATGAAATATCGTCACAACCTACGTTCTACTAGATTAATAAGATTCAAAGGCACTTGAATGTATTTGGAGTTTTTGTTGTGCACCGTATGGCTATAAGGGCCAAGAACACATAACAAGCAACTAGACCAATCTTAACTTACGAAACAATTACAATAAGAGAAGATTAGACCAATGGGTGAAGCATCGTCACAACCTAGGGTTCTAGTAGATTAAGAAGATTCAAAGCCAGTAGAATGTATTAGATGTGCACCTCACGACTAGAAGGAGCCAACAACACACAACAAGCAACTAGGCCAAACTTAACTTGCGAAACAAGTACAATCAGGCAAGGTTAGATCAACGGATGAAGCATCATCACAACCTAGGTTCTACTAGATTAATAAGATTCAAAAGGGACTTGAAGGTATTAGGAATTTTTGTTGGAGTCAAGAACACACAACAAGCAACTAGTCCAAACTTAACTTGCGGAACAATTAAAATCAGAGAAGATTAGACTAATGGATGAAGGATCGTCACAACCTAGAGTTCTACTATATTAATATGATTCAAGGGCAGTAGAATGTTTTAGGAGTTTTTGATGTGCACCTTACGGCTCTAAGGAGCCAACAACAAACAACAGAGAACTAAGCCAAACTTTGCGTGCGAAGCAAGTAGAATAATGGAAGACAAAACCAATAGATAAAACGTCATCGCAACTGAGTGTTCTTCTAGATTAATATGATTCAAAGGCACCAAAATGTATTAAGTGTTTTGATTTGCACCTTAAGACAATAAGCAGCCAGCAACAAACAACGAACAACAACGTCAAACTGAACTTGCAAAACAAGCAGAATCAGCGAACATTAGACCAATGGATGAAACATCGTTAAAACCCAGAGTTCTACTAGATTAATAAGATTCAAAGGCACTAGAATACATTAGGAGTTTCTGATATGTACGTAATGGCTAGAAGGAGCGAACAACACACAACAAGCAAGTTGGCCAAACTTAACTTGTGAAACGAGTACAATCAGGGAAGATTAGGCCAATGATTGAAATATCGTCACAACCTACGTTCTACTAGATTAATAAGATTCAAAGGCACTTGAATGTATTTGGAGTTTTTGTTGTGCACCGTATGGCTATAAGGGCCAAGAACACATAACAAGCAACTAGACCAAACTTAACTTGCGAAACAATTACAATAAGAGAAGATTAGACCAATGGGTGAAGCATCGTCACAACCTAGAGTTCTAGTAGATTAAGCAGATTCAAAGTCAGTAGAATGTATTAGATGTTTTTGATGTGCACCTTACGACTAGAAGGAGCCAACAACACACATCAAGCAACTAGGCCAGACTTAACTTGCGAAACAAGTGCAATTAGGCAAGGTTAGATCAACGGATGAAGCATCATCACAACCTAGGTTCTACTAGATTAATAAGATTCAAAAGGGACTTGAAGGTATTAGGAATTTTTGTTGTGCACCGTACGACTATAGGGGGTCAAGAACACACAACAAGCAACTAGTCCAAACTTAACTTGCGGAACAATTAAAATCAGAGAAGATTAGACTAATGGATGAAGGATCGTCACAACCTAGAGTTCTACTATATTAATATGATTCAAGGGCAGTAGAATGTTTTAGGAGTTTTTGATGTGCACCTTACGGCTCTAAGGAGCCAACAACAAACAACAGAGAACTAAGCCAAACTTTGCGTGCGAAGCAAGTAGAATAATGGAAGACAAAACCAATAGATAAAACGTCATCGCAACTGAGTGTTCTTCTAGATTAATATGATTCAAAGGCACCAAAATGTATTAAGTGTTTTGATTTGCACCTTAAGACAATAAGAAGCCAACAACAAACAACAAACAACAAGACCAAACTGAACTTGCAAAACAAGCAGAATCAGCGACCATTATGCCAATGGATGAAACATCGTTAAAACCAAGAGTTCTACTAGATTAATAAGATTCAAAGGCACTAGAATACATTAGGAGTTTCTGACATGTACGTATTGGCTAGAAGGAGCGAACAACACACAACAAGCAAGTAGGCCAAACTTAACTTGTGAAACAAGTACAATCAGGGAAGATTAGGCCAATGAATGAAACATCGTCACAACCTACGTTCTACTACATTAATAAGATTCAAAGGCAGTTGAATGTATTTGGAGTTTTTGTTGTGCACCATACGGCTATAAGGGCCAGGAACACATAACAAGCAACTAGACCAATCTTAACTTACGAAACAATTACAATAAGAGAAGATTAGACCAATGGGTGAAGCATCGTCACAACCTAGGGTTCTAGTAGATTAAGAAGATTCAAAGTCAGTAGAATGTATTAGATGTGCACATTACGACTAGAAGGAGCCAACAACACACAACAAGCAACTAGGCCAAACTTAACTTGCGAAACAAGTACAATCAGGCAAGGTTAGATCAACGGATGAAGCATCATCACAACCTAGGTTCTACTAGATTAATAAGATTCAAAAGGGACTTGAAGGTATTAGGAATTTTTGTTGTGCACCGTACGGCTATAGGGAGTCAAGAACACACAACAAGCAACTAGTCCAAACTTAACTTGCGGAACAATTAAAATCAGAGAAGATTAGACTAATGGATGAAGGATCGTCACAACCTAGAGTTCTACTATATTAATATGATTCAAGGGCAGTAGAATGTTTTAGAAGTTTTTGATGTGCACCTTACGGCTCTAAGGAGCCAACAACAAACAACAGAAAACTAAGCCAAACTTTGCGTGCGAAGCAAGTAGAATAATGGAAGAAAAAACGAATAGATAAAACGTCATCACAACTGAGTGTTCTTCTAGATTAATATGATTCAAAGGCACCAAAATGTATTAAGTGTTTTGATTTGCACCTTAAGACAATAAGCAGCCAGCAACAAACAACGAACAACAACGTCAAACTGAACTTGCAAAACAAGCAGAATCAGCGAACATTAGACCAATGGATGAAACATCGTTAAAACCCAGAGTTCTACTAGATTAATAAGATTCAAAGGCACTAGAATACATTAGGAGTTTCTGATATGTACGTAATGGCTAGAAGGAGCGAACAACACACAACAAGCAAGTTGGCCAAACTTAACTTGTGAAACGAGTACAATCAGGGAAGATTAGGCCAATGATTGAAATATCGTCACAACCTACGTTCTACTAGATTAATAAGATTCAAAGGCACTTGAATGTATTTGGAGTTTTTGTTGTGCACCGTATGGCTATAAGGGCCAAGAACACATAACAAGCAACTAGACCAATCTTAACTTACGAAACAATTACAATAAGAGAAGATTAGACCAATGGGTGAAGCATCGTCACAACCTAGGGTTCTAGTAGATTAAGAAGATTCAAAGTCAGTAGAATGTATTAGATGTTTTTGATGTGCACCTTACGACTAGAAGGAGCCAACAACACACAACAAGCAACTAGGCCAAACTTAACTTGCGAAACAAGTACAATCAGGCAAGGTTAGATCAACGGATGAAGCATCATCACAACCTAGGTTCTACTAGATTAATAAGATTCAAAAGGGACTTGAAGGTATTAGGAATTTTTGTTGTGCACCGTACGGCTATAGGGAGTCAAGAACACACAACAAGCAACTAGTCCAAACTTAACTTGCGGAACAATTAAAATCAGAGAAGATTAGACTAATGGATGAAGGATCGTCACAACCTAGAGTTCTACTATATTAATATGATTCAAGGGCAGTAGAATGTTTTAGGAGTTTTTGATGTGCACCTTACGGCTCTAAGGAGCCAACAACAAACAACAGAGAACTAAGCCAAACTTTGCGTGCGAAGCAAGTAGAATAATGGAAGACAAAACCAATAGATAAAACGTCATCGCAACTGAGTGTTCTTCTAGATTAATATGATTCAAAGGCACCAAAATGTATTAAGTGTTTTGATTTGCACCTTAAGACAATAAGGAGCCAACAACAAACAACAAACAACAAGACCAAACTGAACTTGCAAAACAAGCAGAATCAGCGAACATTAGGCCAATGGATGAAACATCGTTAAAACCAAGAGTTCTACTAGATTAATAAGATTCAAAGGCACTAGAATACATTAGGAGTTTCTGATATGTACCTAATGGCTAGAAGGAGCGAACAACACACAACAAGCAAGTAGGCCAAACTTAACTTGTGAAACAAGTACAATCAGGGAAGATTAGGCCAATGAATGAAATATTGTCACAACCTACGTTCTACTAGATTAATAAGATTCAAAGGCACTTGAATGTATTTGGAGTTTTTGTTGTGCACCGTATGGCTATAAGGGCCAAGAACACATAACAAGCAACTAGACCAAACTTAACTTGCGAAACAATTACAATAAGAGAAGATTAGACCAATGGGTGAAGCATCGTCACAACCTAGAGTTCTAGTAGATTAAGCAGATTCAAAGTCAGTAGAATGTATTAGATGTTTTTGATGTGCACCTTACGACTAGAAGGAGCCAACAACACACAACAAGCAACTAGGCCAAACTTAACTTGCGAAACAAGTACAATCAGGCAAGGTTAGATCAACGGATGAAGCATCATCACAACCTAGGTTCTACTAGATTAATAAGATTCAAAAGGGACTTGAAGGTATTAGGAATTTTTGTTGTGCACCGTACGGCTATAGGGAGTCAAGAACACACAACAAGCAACTAGTCCAAACTTAACTTGCGGAACAATTAAAATCAGAGAAGATTAGACTAATGGATGAAGGATCGTCACAACCTAGAGTTCTACTATATTAATATGATTCAAGGGCAGTAGAATGTTTTAGGAGTTTTTGATGTGCACCTTACGGCTCTAAGGAGCCAACAACAAACAACAGAGAACTAAGCCAAACTTTGCGTGCGAAGCAAGTAGAATAATGGAAGACAAAACCAATAGATAAAACGTCATCGCAACTGAGTGTTCTTCTAGATTAATATGATTCAAAGGCACCAAAATGTATTAAGTGTTTTGATTTGCACCTTAAGACAATAAGCAGCCAGCAACAAACAACAAACAACTAGGCCAAACTGAACTCTCAAAACAAGCAGAATCAGCGAAGATTAGACCAATGGATGAAACATCGTTAAAACCAAGAGTTCTACTAGATTAATAAGATTCAAAGGCACTAGAATACATTAGGAGTTTCTGATATGTACGTAATGGCTAGAAGGAGCGAACAACACACAACAAGCAAGTAGGCCAAACTTAACTTGTGAAACAAGTACAATAAGGGAAGATTAGGCCAATGAATGAAATATCGTCACAACCTACGTTCTACTAGATTAATAAGATTCAAAGGCAGTTGAATGTATTTGGAGTTTTTGTTGTGCACCGTATGGCTATAAGGGCCAAGAACACATAACAAGCAACTAGACCAATCTTAACTTACGAAACAATTACAATAAGAGAAGATTAGACCAATGGGTGAAGCATCGTCACAACCTAGGGTTCTAGTAGATTAAGAAGATTCAAAGTCAGTAGAATGTATTAGATGTTTTTGATGTGCACATTACGACTAGAAGGAGCCACCAACACACAACAAGCAACTAGGCCAAACTTAACTTGCGAAACAAGTACAATCAGGCAAGGTTAGATCAACGGATGAAGCATCATCACAACCTAGGTTCTACTAGATTAATAAGATTCAGAAGGGACTTGAAGGTATTAGGAATTTTTGTTGTGCACCGTACGGCTATAGGGAGTGAAGAACACACAACAAGCAACTAATTAAAATTAGAGAAGATTAGACTAATGGATGAAGGATCGTCACAACCTAGAGTTCCACTATATTAATATGATTCAAGGGCAGTAGAATGTATTAGGAGTTTTTGATGTGCACCTTACGGCTCTAAAGAGCCAACAACAAACAACAGAGAACTAAGCCAAACTTTGCGTGCGAAGCAAGTAGAATAATGGAAGTCAAAACCAATAGATAAAACGTCAACGCATTTGCGAGTTCATCTAGATTAATATGATTCAAAGGCACCAAAATGTATTAAGTGTTTTGATTTGCACCTTAAGACAATAAGGAGCCAACAACAAACAACAAACAACAAGGCCAGACGGAACTTACAAAACAAGCAGAATCAGCGAACATTAGACCAATGGATGAAACATCGTTAAAACCAAGAGTTCTACTAGATTAATAAGATTCAAAGGCACTAGAATACATTAGGAGTTTCTGATATGTACGTAATGGCTAGAAGGAGCGAACAACACACAACAAGCAAGTAGGCCAAACTTAACTTGTGAAACAAGTACAATAAGGGAAGATTAGGCCAATGAATGAAATATCGTCACAACCTACGTTCTACTAGATTAATAAGATTCAAAGGCAGTTGAATGTATTTGGAGTTTTTGTTGTGCACCGTATGGCTATAAGGGCCAAGAACACATAACAAGCAACTAGACCAATCTTAACTTACGAAACAATTACAATAAGAGAAGATTAGACCAATGGGTGAAGCATCGTCACAACCTAGGGTTCTAGTAGATTAAGAAGATTCAAAGTCAGTAGAATGTATTAGATGTTTTTGATGTGCACATTACGACTAGAAGGAGCCAACAACACACAACAAGCAACTAGGCCAAACTTAACTTGCGAAACAAGTACAATCAGGCAAGGTTAGATCAACGGATGAAGCATCATCACAACCTAGGTTCTACTAGATTAATAAAATTGAAAAGGGACTTGATGGTATTAGGGAGTCAAGAACACACAACAAGCAACTAGTCCAAACTTAACTTGCGGAACAATTAAAATCAGAGAAGATTAGACTAATGGATGAAGGATCGTCACAACCTAGAGTTCTACTATATTAATATGATTCAAGGGCAGTAGAATGTTTTAGGAGTTTTTGATGTGCACCTTACGGCTCTAAGGAGCCAACAACAAACAACAGAGAACTAAGCCAAACTTTGCGTGCGAAGCAAGTAGAATAATGGAAGACAAAACCAATAGAGAAAACGTCATCGCAATGGAGTGTTCTTCTAGATTAATATGATTCAAAGGCACCAAAATGTATTAAGTGTTTTGATTTGCACCTTAAGACAATAAGGAGCCAACAACAAACAACAAACAACAAGGCCAGACGGAACTTACAAAACAAGCAGAATCAGCGAACATTAGACCAATGGATGAAACATCGTTAAAACCAAGAGTTCTACTAGATTAATAAGATTCAAAGGCACTAGAATACATTAGGAGTTTCTGATATGTACGTAATGGCTAGAAGGAGCCAACAACACACAACAAGCAAGTAGGCCAAACTTAACTTGTGAAACAAGTACAATCAGGGAAGATTAGGCCAATGAATGAAATATCATCACAACCTACGTTCTACTAGATTAATAAGATTCAAAGGCACTTGAATGTATTTGGAGTTTTTGTTGTGCACCGTATGGCTATAAGGGCCAAGAACACATAACAAGCAACTAGACCAAACTTAACTTGCGAAACAATTACAATAAGAGAAGATTAGACCAATGGGTGAAGCATCGTCACAACCTAGAGTTCTAGTAGATTAAGCAGATTCAAAGTCAGTAGAATGTATTAGATGTTTTTGATGTGCACCTTACGACTAGAAGGAGCCAACAACACACAACAAGCAACTAGGCCAAACTTAACTTGCGAAACAAGTACAATCAGGCAAGGTTAGATCAACGGATGAAGCATCATCACAACCTAGGTTCTACTAGATTAATAAGATTCAAAAGGGACTTGAAGGTATTAGGAATTTTTGTTGTGCACCGTACGGCTATAGGGAGTCAAGAACACACAACAAGCAACTAGTCCAAACTTAACTTGCGGAACAATTAAAATCAGAGAAGATTAGACTAATGGATGAAGGATCATCACAACCTAGAGTTCTACTATATTAATATGATTCAAGGGCAGTAGAATGTTTTAGGAGTTTTTGATGTGCACCTTACGGCTCTAAAGAGCCAACATCAAACAACAGAGAACTAAGGCAAACTTTGCGTGCGATGCAAGTAGAATAATGGAAGACAAAACCAATAGATAAAACGTCATCGCAACTGAGTGTTCTTCTAGATTAATATGATTCAAAGGCACCAAAATGTATTAAGTGTTTTGATTTGCACCTTAAGACAATAAGGAGGCAACAACAAACAACAAACAACAAGGCCAGACTGAACTTGCAAAACAAGCAGAATCAGCGAAGATTAGACCAATGGATGAAACATCGTTAAAACCAAGAGTTCTACTAGATTAATAAGATTCAAAGGCACTAGAATACATTAGGAGTTTCTGACATGTACGTAATGGCTAGAAGGAGCGAACAACACACAACAAGCAAGTAGGACAAACTTAACTTGTGAAACAAGTACAATCAGGGAAGATTAGGCCAATGAATGAAATATCGTCACAACCTACATTCTACTAGATTAATAAGATTCAAAGGCATTTGAATGTATTTGGAGTTTTTGTTGTGCACCGTATGGCTATAATGGCCAAAAACACATAACAAGCAACTAGACCAAACGTAACTTGCGAAACAATTACAATAAGAGAAGATTAGACCAATGGGTGAAGCATCGTCACAACCTAGAGTTCTAGTAGATTAAAAAGATTCAAAGTCAGTAGAATGTATTAGATGTTTTTGATGTGCACCTTACGACTAGAAGGAGCCAACAACACACAACAAGCAACTAGGCCAAACTTAACTTGCGAAACAAGTACAATCAGGCAAGGTTAGATCAACGGATGAAGCATCATCACAACCTAGGTTCTACTAGATTAATAAGATTCAAAAGGGACTTGAAGTTATTAGGAATTTTTGTTGTGCACTAGACGGCTAATGGGAGTCAAGAACACACAACAAGCAACGAGTCCAAACTTAACTTGCGGAACAATTAAAATCGGAGAAGATTAGACTAATGGATGAAGGATCGTCACAACCTAGAGTTCTACTATATTAATATGATTCAAGGGCAGTAGAATGTTTTAGGAGTTTTTGATGTGCACCTTACGGCTCTAAGGAGCCAACAACAAACAACAGAGAACTAAGCCAAACTTTGCGTGCGAAGCAAGTAGAATAATGGAAGACAAAACCAATAGATAAAACGTCATCGCAACTGAGTGTTCTTCTAGATTAATATGATTCAAAGGCACCAAAATGTATTAAGTGTTTTGATTTGCACCTTAAGACAATAAGGAGCCAACAACAAACAACAAACAACAAGGCCAGACGGAACTTACAAAACAAGCAGAATCAGCGAACATTAGACCAATGGATGAAACATCGTTAAAACCAAGAGTTCTACTAGATTAATAAGATTCAAAGGCACTAGAATACATTAGGAGTTTCTGATATGTACGTAATGGCTAGAAGGAGCGAACAACACACAACAAGCAAATAGGCCAAACTTAACTTGTGAAACAAGTACAATCAGGGAAGATTAGGCCAATGAATGAAATATTGTCACAACCTACGTTCTACTAGATTAATAAGATTCAAAGGCACTTGAATGTATTTGGAGTTTTTGTTGTGCACCGTATGGCTATAAGGGCCAAGAACACATAACAAGCAACTAGACCAATCTTAACTTACGAAACAATTACAATAAGAGAAGATTAGACCAATGGGTGAAGCATCGTCACAACCTAGGGTTCTAGTAGATTAAGAAGATTCAAAGCCAGTAGAATGTATTAGATGTTTTTGATGTGCACATTACGACTAGAAGGAGCCAACAACACACAACAAGCAACTAGCCCAAACTTAACTTGCGAAACAAGTACAATCAGGCAAGGTTAGATCAACGGATGAAGCATCATCACAACCTAGGTTCTACAAGATTAATAAGATTCAAGAGGGACTTGAAGGTATTAGGAATTTTTGTTGTGCACCGTACGGCTATAGGGAGTCAAGAACACACAACAAGCAACTAGTCCAAACTTAACTTGCGGAACAATTAAAATCAGAGAAGATTAGACTAATGGATGAAGGATCGTCACAACCTAGAGTTCTACTATATTAATATGATTCAAGGGCAGTAGAATGTTTTAGGAGTTTTTGATGTGCACCTTACGGCTCTAAGGAGCCAACAACAAACAACAGAGAACTAAGTGTTCTTCTAGATTAATGGAAGAATAATGGAAGACAAAACCAATAGATAAAACGTCATCGCAACTGAGTGTTCTTCTAGATTAATATGATTCAAGGGCACCAAAATGTATTAAGTGTTTTGATTTGCACCTTAAGACAATAAGGAGCCAACAACAAACAACAAACAACAAGGCCAGACGGAACTTACAAAACAAGCAGAATCAGCGAACATTAGACCAATGGATGAAACATCGTTAAAACCAAGAGTTCTACTAGATTAATAAGATTCAAAGGCACTAGAATACATTAGGAGTTTCTGATATGTACCTAATGGCTAGAAGGAGCGAACAACACACAACAAGCAAGTAGGCCAAACTTAACTTGTGAAACAAGTACAATCAGGGAAGATTAGGCCAATGAATGAAATATCATCACAACCTAGGTTCTACTAGATTAATAACATTCAAAAGCACTTGAATGTATTTGGAGTTTTTGTTGTGCACCATACGGCTATAAGGGCCAGGAACACATAACAAGCAACTAGACCAATCTTAACTTACGAAACAATTACAATAAGAGAAGATTAGACCAATGGGTGAAGCATCGTCACAACCTAGGGTTCTAGTAGATTAAGAAGATTCAAAGTCAGTAGAATGTATTAGATGTTTTTGATGTGCACATTACGACTAGAAGGAGCCAACAACACACAACAAGCAACTAGGCCAAACTTAACTTGCGAAACAAGTACAATCAGGCAAGGTTAGATCAACGGATGAAGCATCATCACAACCTAGGTTCTACTAGATTAATAAGATTCAAAAGGGACTTGAAGGTATTAGGAATTTTTGTTGTGCACCGTACGGCTATAGGGAGTCAAGAACACACAACAAGCAACTAGTCCAAACTTAACTTGCGGAACAATTAAAATCAGAGAAGATTAGACGAGTGGATGAAGGATCGTCACAACCTAGAGTTCCACTATATTAATATGATTGAAGGGCAGTAGAATGTTTTAGGAGTTTTTGATGTGCACCTTACGGCTCTAAGGAGCCAACAACAAACAACAGAGAACTAAGCCAAACTTTGCGTGCGAAGCAAGTAGAATAATAGAAGACAAAACCAATAGATAAAACGTCATCGCAACTGAGTGTTCTTCTAGATTAATATGATTCAAAGGCACCAAAATGTATTAAGTGTTTTGATTTGCACCTTAAGACAATAAGGAGCCAACAACAAACAACAAACAACAAGGCCAAACTGAACTTGCAAAACAAGCAGAATCAGCGAAGATTAGACCAATGGATGAAACATCGTTAAAACCAAGAGTTCTACTAGATTAATAAGATTCAAAGGCACTAGAATACATTAGGAGTTTCTGATATGTACGTAATGGCTAGAAGGAGCGAACAACACACAACAAGCAAGTAGGCCAAACTTAACTTGTGAAACAAGTACAATAAGGGAAGATTAGGCCAATGAATGAAATATCGTCACAACCTACGTTCTACTAGATTAATAAGATTCAAAGGCACTTGAATGTATTTGGAGTTTTTGTTGTGCACCGTATGGCTATAAGGGCCAAGAACACATAACAACCAACTAGACCAAACTTAACTTGCGAAACAATTACAATAAGAGAAGATTAGACCAATGGGTGAAGCATCGTCACAACCTAGAGTTCTAGTAGATTAAGAAGATTCAAAGTCAGTAGAATGTATTAGATGTTTTTGATGTGCACCTTACGACTAGAAGGAGCCAACAACACACAACAAGCAACTAGGCCAGACTTAACTTGCGAAACAAGTACAATCAGGCAAGGTTAGATCAACGGATGAAGCATCATCACAACCTAGGTTCTACTAGATTAATAAGATTCAAAAGGGACTTGAAGGTATTAGGAATTTTTGTTGTGCACCGTACGGCTATAGGGAGTCAAGAACACACAACAAGCAACTAGTCCAAACTTAACTTGCGGAACAATTAAAATCAGAGAAGATTAGACTAATGGATGAAGGATCGTCACAACCTAGAGTTCTACTATATTAATATGATTCAAGGGCAGTAGAATGTTTTAGGAGTTTTTGATGTGCACCTTACGGCTCTAAGGAGCCAACAACAAACAACAGAGAACTAAGCCAAACTTTGCGTGCGAAGCAAGTAGAATAATGGAAGACAAAACCAATAGATAAAACGTCATCGCAACTGAGTGTTCTTCTAGATTAATATGATTCAAAGGCACCAAAATGTATTAAGTGTTTTGATTTGCACCTTAAGACAATAAGGAGCCAACAACAAACAACAAACAACAAGGCCAAACTGAACTTGCAAAACAAGCAGATCAGCGAACATTAGACCATGGATGAAACATCGTTAAAACCAAGAGTTCTACTAGATTAATAAGATTCAAAGGCACTAGAATACATTAGGAGTTTCTGATATGTACCTAATGGCTAGAAGGAGCCAACAACACACAACAAGCAAGTAGGCCAAACTTAACTTGTGAAACAAGTACAATCAGGGAAGATTAGGCCAATGAATGAAATATCGTCACAACCTACGTTCTACTAGATTAATAAGATTCAAAGGCACTTGAATGTATTTGGAGTTTTTGTTGTGCACCGTATGGCTATAAGGGCCAAGAACACATAACAAGCAACTAGACCAATCTTAACTTACGAAACAATTACAATAAGAGAAGATTAGACCAATGGGTGAAGCATCGTCACAACCTAGAGTTCTAGTAGATTAAGAAGATTCAAAGTCAGTAGAATGTATTAGATGTTTTTGATGTGCACCTTACGACTAGAAGGAGCCAACAACACACAACAAGCAACTAGGCCAAACTCAACTTGCGAAACAAGTACAATTAGGCAAGGTTAGATCAACGGATGAAGCATCATCACAACCTAGGTTCTACTAGATTAATAAGATTCAAAAGGGACTTGAAGGTATTAGGAATTTTTGTTGTGCACCGTACGGCTATAGGGAGTCAAGAACACACAACAAGCAACTAGTCCAAACTTAACTTGCGGAACAATTAAAATCAGAGAAGATTAGACTAATGGATGAAGGATCGTCACAACCTAGAGTTCTACTATATTAATATGATTCAAGGGCAGTAGAATGTTTTAGGAGTTTTTGATGTGCACCTTACGGCTCTAAGGAGCCAACAACAAACAACAGAGAACTAAGCCAAACTTTGCGTGCGAAGCAAGTAGAATAATGGAAGACAAAACCAATAGATAAAACGTCATCGCAACTGAGTGTTCTTCTAGATTAATATGATTCAAAGGCACCAAAATGTATTAAGTGTTTTGATTTGCACCTTAAGACAATAAGGAGCCAACAACAAACAACAAACAACAAGGCCAAACTGAACTTGCAAAACAAGCAGAATCAGCGAACATTAGACCAATGGATGAAACATCGTTAAAACCAAGAGTTCTACTAGATTAATAAGATTCAAAGGCACTAGAATACATTAGGAGTTTCTGATATGTACCTAATGGCTAGAAGGAGCCAACAACACACAACAAGCAAGTAGGCCAAACTTAACTTGTGAAACAAGTACAATCAGGGAAGATTAGGCCAATGAATGAAATATCATCACAACCTAGGTTCTACTAGATTAATAACATTCAAAAGCACTTGAATGTATTTGGAGTTTTTGTTGTGCACCATACGGCTATAAGGGCCAGGAACACATAACAAGCAACTAGACCAATCTTAACTTACGAAACAATTACAATAAGAGAAGATTAGACGAATGGGTGAAGCATCGTCACAACCTAGAGTTCTAGTAGATTAAGAAGATTCAAAGTCAGTAGCATGTATTAGATGTTTTTGATGTGCACCTTACGACTATAAGGAGCCAACAACACACAACAAGCAACTAGGCCAGACTTAACTTGCGAAACAAGTACAATCAGGCAAGGTTAGATCAACGGATGAAGCATCATCACAACCTAGGTTCTACTAGATTAATAAGATTCAAAAGGGACTTGAAGGTATTAGGAATTTTTGTTGTGCACCGTACGGCTATAGGGAGTCAAGAACACACAACAAGCAACTAGTCCAAACTTAACTTGCGGAACAATTAAAATCAGAGAAGATTAGACTAATGGATGAAGGATCGTCACAACCTAGAGTTCTACTATATTAATATGATTCAAGGGCAGTAGAATGTTTTAGGAGTTTTTGATGTGCACCTTACGGCTCTAAAAAGCCAACAACAAACAACAGAGAACTAAGCCAAACTTTGCGTGCGAAGCAAGTAGAATAATGGAAGTCAAAACCAATAGATAAAACGTCATCGCAACTGAGTGTTCTTCTAGATTAATATGATTCAAAGGCACCAAAATGTATTAAGTGTTTTGATTTGCACCTTAAGACAATAAGGAGCCAACAACAAACAACAAACAACAAGACCAAACTGAACTTGCAAAACAAGCAGAATCAGCGAAGATTGACAAATGGATGAAACATCGTTAAAACCGAGAGTTTTACTACATTAATAAGATTCAAAGGCACTAGAATAGATTAGGAGTTTCTGATATGTACCTAATGGCTAGAAGGAGCGAACAACACACAACAAGCAAATAGGCAAAACTTAACTTGTGAAAGACGTACAATCAGGGAAGAATAGGCCAATGAATGAAATATCGTCACAACCTACGTTCTACTAGATTAATAAGATTCAAATTTTTTTTTTTTTTTGCACAACAACATATAGCCACAACAACACAACAAAAAAAAAAAAAAAAAACAAAAAAAAATAAAAAAAGAAAAAAAAAAAATTAGACAAATGGATGAAACATCGTTAAAACCAAGAGTTCTACTGGCACTAGAATCATTAGGAGTTTCTGATATGTACCTAATGGCTAGAAGGAGCCAACAACACACAACAAGCAAGTAGGCCAAATTAACTTGTGAAACAAGTACAATCAGGGAAGATTAGGCCAATGGATGAAATATCATCACAACCTAGGTTCTACTAGATTAATAAGATTCAAAAGCACTTGAATGTATTTGGAGTTTTTGTTGTGCACCATACGGCTATAAGGGCCAGGAACACATAACAAGCAACTAGACGAATCTTAACTTACGAAACAATTACAATAAGAGAAGATTAGACCAATGGGTGAAGCATCGTCAGAACCTAGGGTTCTAGTAGATTAAGAAGATTCAAAGTCAGTAGAATGTATTAGATGTTTTTGATGTGCACATTACGACTAGAAGGAGCCAACAACACACAACAAGCAACTAGGCCAAACTTAACTTGCGAAACAAGTACAATCAGGCAAGGTTAGATCAACGGATGAAGCATCATCACAACCTAGGTTCTACTAGATTAATAAGATTCAAAAGGGACTTGAAGGTATTAGGAATTTTTGTTGTGCACCGTACGGCTATAGGGAGTCAAGAACACACGACAAGCAACTAGTCCAAACTTAACTTGCGGAACAATTAAAATCAGAGAAGATTAGACTAATGGATGAAGGATCATCACAACCTAGAGTTCTACTATATTAATATGATTCAAGGGCAGTAGAATGTTTTAGGAGTTTTTGATGTGCACCTTACGGCTCTAAAGAGCCAACATCAAACAACAGAGAACTAAGGCAAACTTTGCGTGCGAAGCAAGTAGAATAATGGAAGTCAAAACCAATAGATAAAACGTCATCGCAACTGCGTGTTCTTCTAGATTAATATGATTCAAAGGCACCAAAATGTATTAAGTGTTTTGATTTGCACCTTAAGACAATAAGCAGCCAGCAACAAACAACAAACAACAAGGCCAAACTGAACTCTCAAAACAAGCAGAATCAGCGAAGATTAGACCAATGGATGAAACATCGTTAAAACCAAGAGTTCTACTAGATTAATAAGATTCAAAGGCACTAGAATACATTAGGAGTTTCTGACATGTACGTATTGGCTAGAAGGAGCGAACAACACACAACAAGCAAGTAGGCCAAACTTAACTTGTGAAACAAGTACAATCAGGGAAGATTAGGCCAATGAATGAAATATCGTCACAACCTACGTTCTACTAGATTAATAAGATTCAAAGGCACTTGAATGTATTTGGAGTTTTTGTTGTGCACCGTATGGCTATAAGGGCCAAGAACACATAACAAGCAACTAGACCAAACTTAACTTGCGAAACAATTACAATAAGAGAAGATTAGACCAATGGGTGAAGCATCGTCACAACCTAGAGTTCTAGTAGATTAAGCAGATTCAAAGTCAGTAGAATGTATTAGATGTTTTTGATGTGCACCTTACGACTAGAAGGAGCCAACAACACACAACAAGCAACTAGGCCAAACTTAACTTGCGAAACAAGTACAATCAGGCAAGGTTAGATCAACGGATGAAGCATCATCACAACCTAGGTTCTACTAGATTAATAAGATTCAAAAGGGACTTGAAGGTATTAGGAATTTTTGTTGTGCACCGTACGGCTATAGGGAGTCAAGAACACACAACAAGCAACTAGTCCAAACTTAACTTGCGAAACAATTAAAATCAGAGAAGATTAGACTAATGGATGAAGGATCGTCTTAACCTATAGTTCTACTATATTAATATGATTCAAGGGCAGTAGAATGTTTTGGGAGTTTTTGATGTGCACCTTACGGCTCTAAGCAGCCAACAACAAACAACAGAGAAGTAAGCCAAACATTGCGTGCAAAGCAAGTAGAATAATAGAAGACAAAACCAATAGATAAAACGTCATCGCAACTGAGTGTTCTTCTAGATTAATATGATTCAAAGGCACCAAAATGTATTAAGTGTTTTGATTTGCACCTTAAGACAATAAGGAGCCAACAACAAACAACAAACAACAAGGCCAAACTGAACTTGCAAAAAAGCAGAATCAGCGAAGATTGACAAATGGATGAAACATCGTTAAAACCGAGAGTTTTACTACATTAATAAGATTCAAAGGCACTAGAATAGATTAGGAGTTTCTGATATGTACCTAATGGCTAGAAGAAGCGAACAACACACAACAAGCAAATAGGCCAAACTTAACTTGTGAAACAAGTACAATCAGGGAAGATTAGGCCAATGAATGAAATATCGTCACAACCTACGTTCTACTAGATTAATAAGATTCAAAGGCACTTGAATGTATTTGGAGTTTTTGTTGTGCACCGTATGGCTATAAGGGCCAAGAACACATAACAACCAACTAGACCAAATTTAACTTGCGAAACAATTACAATAAGAGAAGATTAGACCAATGGGTGAAGCATCGTCACAACCTAGGGTTCTAGTAGATTAAGAAGATTCAAAGTCAGTAGAATGTATTTGATGTTTTTGATGTGCACCTTACGACTAGAAGAACCAACAACACACAACAAGCAACTAGGCCAAACTTAACTTGCGGAACAAGTACAATCAGGCAAGGTTAGATCAACGGATGAAGCATCATCACAACCTAGGTTCTACTAGATTAATAAGATTCAAAGGGACTTGAAGGTATTAGGAATTTTTGTTATGCACCGTTCGGCTATAAGGGCCAAGAACACATAACAAGCAACTAGACCAATCTTAACTTACGCAACAATTACAATAAGAGAAGATTAGACCAATGGTTGAAGCATCGTCACAACCAAGAGTTCTCGTAGATTAAAAAGATTCAAAGTCAGTAGAATGTATTAGGAGTTTTTTAGGTGCACCTTACGACTAGAAGGAGCCAACAACACACAACAAGCAACTAGGCCGAACTTAACTTGCGGAACAAGTACAATCAGGCAAGGTTAGATCAACGGATGAAGCATCATCACAACCTAGGTTCTACTAGATTAATAAGATTCAAAAGGACTTGAAGGTATTAGGAATTTTTGTTATGCACCGTTCGGCTATAGGTAGTCAACAACACACAACAAACAACTAGGCCAAACTTTACTTGCGGAACAAGTACAATCAGGCAAGGTTAGATCAATGGAAGAAGGTTCGTCACAACCAAGGGTTCTAGTAGATTAAGAAGATTCAAAGTCAGTAGAATGTATTAGGAGTTTTTGATGTGCACCTTACGGCTCTAAAGAGCCAACAACAAACAACAGAGAACTAAGCCAAACTTTGCGTGCGAACCAAGTAGAATAATGGAAGTCAAAACCAATAGATAAAACGTCATCGCAACTGCGTGTTCTTCTAGATTAATATGATTCAAAGGCACCAAAATGTATTAAGTGTTTTGATTTGCACCTTAAGACAATAAGGAGCCAACAACAAACAACAAACAACAGGGCCAGACTGAACTTGCAAAACAAGCAGAATCAGCGAAGATTAGACCAATGGATGAAACATCGTTAAAACCAAGAGTTCTACTAGATTAATAAGATTCAAAGGCACTAGAATACATTAGGAGTTTCTGACATGTACGTAATGGCTAGAAGGAGCCAACAACACACAACAAGCAAGTAGGCCAAACTTAACTTGTGAAACAAGTACAATCAGGGAAGATTAGGCCAATGAATGAAATATCATCACAACCTAGGTTCTACTAGATTAATAAGATTCAAAAGCACTTGAATGTATTTGGAGTTTTTGTTGTGCACCATACGGCTATAAGGGCCAGGAACACATAACAAGCAACTAGACCAATCTTAAGTTACGAAACAATTACAATAAGAGAAGATTAGACCAATGGGTGAAGCATCGTCACAACCTAGGGTTCTAGTAGATTAAGAAGATTCAAAGCCAGTAGAATGTATTAGATGTTTTTGATGTGCACATTACGACTAGAAGGAGCCAACAACACACAACAAGCAACTAGCCCAAACTTAACTTGCGAAACAAGTACAATCAGGCAAGGTTAGATCAACGGATGAAGCATCATCACAACCTAGGTTCTACTAGATTAATAAGATTCAAAAGGGACTTGAAGGTATTAGGAATTTTTGTTGTGCACCGTACGGCTATAGGGAGTCAAGAACACACAACAAGCAACTAGTCCAAACTTAACTTGCGGAACAATTAAAATCAGAGAAGATTAGACTAATGGATGAAGGATCGTCACAACCTAGAGTTCTACTATATTAATATGATTCAAGGGCAGTAGAATGTTTTAGGAGTTTTTGATGTGCACCTTACGGCTCTAAAAAGCCAACAACAAACAACAGAGAACTAAGCCAAACTTTGCGTGCGAAGCAAGTAGAATAATGGAAGACAAAACCAATAGATAAAACGTCATCGCAACTGAGTGTTCTTCTAGATTAATATGATTCAAAGGCACCAAAATGTATTAAGTGTTTTGATTTGCACCTTAAGACAATAAGGAGCCAACAACAAACAACAAGGCCAGACTGAACTTGCAAAACAAGCAGAATCAGCGAAGATTAGACCAATGGATGAAACATCGTTAAAACCAAGAGTTCTACTAGATTAATAAGATTCAAAGGCACTAGAATACATTAGGAGTTTCTGATATGTACGTAATGGCTAGAAGGAGCGAACAACACACAACAAGCAAATAGGCCAAACTTAACTTGTGAAACAAGTACAATCAGGGAAGATTAGGCCAATGAATGAAATATTGTCACAACCTACGTTCTACTAGATTAATAAGATTCAAAGGCACTTGAATGTATTTGGAGTTTTTGTTGTGCACCGTATGGCTATAAGGGCCAAGAACACATAACAAGCAACTAGACCAAACTTAACTTGCGAAACAATTACAATAAGAAAAGATTAGACCAATGGGTGAAGCATCGTCACAACCTAGAGTTCTAGTAGATTAAGAAGATTCAAAGTCAGTAGAATGTATTAGATGTTTTTGATGTGCACCTTACGACTATAAGGAGCCAACAACACACAACAAGCAACTAGGCCAGACTTAACTTGCGAAACAAGTACAATCAGGCAAGGTTAGATCAACGGATGAAGCATCATCACAACCTAGGTTCTACTAGATTAATAAGATTCAGAAGGGACTTGAAGGTATTAGGAATTTTTGTTGTGCACCGTACGGCTATAGGGAGTGAAGAACACACAACAAGCAACTAGTCCAAACTTAATTTGCGGAACAATTAAAATCAGAGAAGATTAGACTAATGGATGAAGGATCGTCACAACCTAGAGTTCTACTATATTAATATGATTCAAGGGCAGTAGAATGTATTAGGAGTTTTTGATGTGCACCTTACGGCTCTAAAGAGCCAACAACAAACAACAGAGAACTAAGCCAAACTTTGCGTGCGAAGCAAGTAGAATAATGGAAGTCAAAACCAATAGATAAAACGTCATCGCAACTGCGTGTTCTTCTAGATTAATATGATTCAAAGGCACCAAAATGTATTAAGTGTTTTGATTTGCACCTTAAGACAATAAGCAGCCAGCAACAAACAACAAGGCCAAACTGAACTTGCAAAACAAGCAGAATCAGCGAAGATTAGACCAATGGATGAAACATCGTTAAAACCAAGAGTTCTACTAGATTAATAAGATTCAAAGGCACTAGAATACATTAGGAGTTTCTGACATGTACGTAATGGCTAGAAGGAGCGAACAACACACAACAAGCAAGTAGGCCAAACTTAACTTGTGAAACAAGTACAATCAGGGAAGATTAGGCCAATGAATGAAATATCGTCACAACCTACGTTCTACTAGATTAATAAGATTCAAAGGCACTTGAATGTATTTGGAGTTTTTGTTGTGCACCGTATGGCTATAAGGGCCAAGAACACATAACAAGCAACTAGACCAAACTTAACTTGCGAAACAATTACAATAAGAGAAGATTAGACCAACGGGTGAAGCATCGTCAGAACCTAGGGTTCTAGTACATTAAGAAGATTCAAAGTCAGTAGAATGTATTAGATGTTTTTGATGTGCACATTACGACTAGATGGAGCCAACAACACACAACAAGCAACTAGGCCAAACTTAACTTGCGAAACAAATACAATCAGGCAAGGTTAGATCAACGGATGAAGCATCATCACAACCTAGGTTCTACTAGATTAATAAGATTCAAAGGGACTTGAAGGTATTAGGAATTTTTGTTGTGCACCGTACGGCTATAGGGAGTCAAGAACACACAACAAGCAACTAGTCCAAACTTAACTTGCGGAACAATTAAAATCAGAGAAGATTAGACTAATGGATGAAGGATCGTCACAACCTAGAGTTCTACTATATTAATATGATTCAAGGGCAGTAGAATGTTTTAGGAGTTTTTGATGTGCACCTTACGGCTCTAAGGAGCCAACAACAAACAACAGAGAACTAAGCCAAACTTTGCGTGCGAAGCAAGTAGAATAATGGAAGACAAAACCAATAGATAAAACGTCATCGCAACTGAGTGTTCTTCTAGATTAATATGATTCAAAGGCACCAAAATGTATTAAGTGTTTTGATTTGCACCTTAAGACAATAAGGAGCCAACAACAAACAACAAACAACAAGGCCAAACTGAACTTGCAAAACAAGCAGAATCAGCGAAGATTAGACCAATGGATGAAACATCGTTAAAACCAAGAGTTCTACTAGATTAATAAGATTCAAAGGCACTAGAATACATTAGGAGTTTCTGATATGTACCTAATGGCTAGAAGGAGCCAACAACACACAACAAGCAAGTAGGCCAAACTTAACTTGTGAAACAAGTACAATCAGGGAAGATTAGGCCAATGAATGAAATATCGTCACAACCTACGTTCTACTAGATTAATAAGATTCAAAGGCACTTGAATGTATTTGGAGTTTTTGTTGTGCACCGTATGGCTATAAGGGCCAAGAACACATAACAAGCAACTAGACCAAACTTAACTTGCGAAACAATTACAATAAGAGAAGATTAGACCAATGGGTGAAGCATCGTCACAACCTAGAGTTCTAGTAGATTAAGAAGATTCAAAGTCAGTAGAATGTATTAGATGTTTTTGATGTGCACCTTACGACTAGAAGGAGCCAACAACACACAATAAGCAAGTAGGCCAAACTTAACATTTGAAACAAGTACAATCAGGGAAGATTAGGCCAATGGATGAAATATCATCACAACCTAGGTTCTACTAGATTAATAAGATTCAAAAGGGACTTGAAGGTATTAGGAATTTTTGTTGTGCACCGTACGGTTATAGGGAGTCAAGAACACACGACAAGCAACTAGTCCAAACTTAACTTACGAAACAATTACAATAAGAGAAGATTAGACCAATGGGTGAAGCATCGTCACAACCTAGAGTTCTAGTAGATTAAAAAGATTCAAAGTCAGTAGAATGTATTAGGAGTTTTTGATGTGCACCTTACGACTAAAAGGAGCCAACAACACACAACAAGCAACTAGGCCAAACTTAACACTCGGAACAAGTACAATCAGGCAAGGTTAGTTCAACGGATGAAGCATCATCACAACCTAGGTTCTACTAGATTAATAAGATTCAAAGGGACTTGAAGGTATTAGGAATTTTTGTTGTGCACCGTTCGGCTATAGGGAGTCAAGAACACACAACAAGAACCTAGTCCAAAATAAACTTGCGGAACAATTAAAATCAGACAAGATTAGACCAATGGAAGAAGGTTCGTTACAACCTAGAGTTCTACTATATTAATATGATTCAAAGGCAGTAGAATGTTTTAGGAGTTTTTGATGTGCACCTTACGACTAGAAGTAGCCAACAACACACAACAAGCAACTAGGCCAAACTTTACTTGCGGAACAAGTACAATCAGGCAAGGTTAGATCAACGGATGAAGCATCATCACAACCTAGGTTCTACTAGATTAATAAGATTCAAAGGGACTTGAAGGTATTAGGAATTTTTGTTGTGCACCGTTCGGCTATAGGGAGTCAAGAACACACAACAAGAACCTAGTCCAAAATAAACTTGCGGAACAATTAAAATCAGACAAGATTAGACCAATGGAAGAAGGTTCGTTACATCCTAGAGTTCTACTATATTAATATGATTCAAAGGCAGTAGAATGTTTTAGGAGTTTTTGATGTGCACCTTACGGCTCAAAGGAGCCAACAACAAACAACATAGAACTAGGCAAAACTTTGCGTGCGAAACAAGTAGAATCATGTAAGACTAAACCATTAGATAAAACGTCGTCACAACTGAGTGTTCTACTAGATTAATATGATTCAAAGGCACCAAAATGTATTAGGTGTTTTGATTTGCACCTTAACACTATAAGGAGCCAACAACAAACAACAAAAAACAAGGCCAAACTGAACTTGCAAAACAAGTAGAATCAGGGAAGATTAGACCAATGGATGAAACATCGTTAAAACCAAGAGTTCTACTAGATTAATAAGATTCAAAGGCACTAGAATACATTAGAAGTTTCTAATATGTACGTAATGGCTAGAAGGAGCGAACAACACACAACAAGCAAGTAGGCCAAACTTAACTTGTGAAACAAGTACAATCAGGGAAGATTAGGCCAATGGATGAAATATCATCACAACCTAGGTTCTACTAGATTAATAAGATTCAAAAGCACTTGAATGTATTTGGAGTTTTTGTTGTGCACCATACGGCTATAAGGGCCAGGAACACATAACAAGCAACTAGACCAATCTTAACTTACGAAACAATTACAATAAGAGAAGATTAGACCAATGGGTGAAGCATCGTCACAACCTAAAGTTCTAGTAGATTAAAAAGATTCAAAGTCAGTAGAAAGTATTAGGAGTTTTTGATGTGCACCTTACGACTAGAAGTAGCCAACAACACACAACAAGCAACTAGGCCAAACTTTACTTGCGGAACAAGTACAATCAGGCAAGGTTAGCTCAACGGATGAAGCATCATCACAACCTAGGTTCTACTAGATTTGAACAAGCATCATGATAATAACAAAGACAAGAACAATGAAGAACAAGTTGTGAATAATGCTTCTCAAAATGAGACTCCTTCTCCACCTCATGCACTTGATGGCATGGCTGGTCCTATGACTCTTTTAAGGAAGAAAAGGATGGAAGAATCTTTGTCTAATTTGATCATTCAAGTCCATGACAAAGAAATGACCAATGCTACCAAAGTTCAGCCCACTTGTTACAACATTTTGCAAGTCTTGGACCTAGATTCAAAAGGGGCTAATTAAGTGAGTTGTTGCTGATTCTTAACCAATTTATTTGGTCCAAAATAATGCAATTTTCGTTCAGCCCAAGTCCCAAAAGTCAGTCTACAAATCTGCCCAAAAACAGCCCACAATTCAAGTCCAAATTCAACCCACCAAGTGATGAATTTTCAAGACAATTCAAGAAGCTTCTAAGGATCAAAAGCATGGTGAAATGGATGAAATTATGGAGTATTTTGAAGGTCTCATCTGATTTCCTTGGTCAAAATTCAACTAGCAAGTGAAAGGGTGATGACTAGTCAAAGAATTAAAGATAGAAGTTTGAAGGTCATTTTGGGGGCTGAATTTTGGACGAATTTCCAACCGTTTTTTTCAAGACTTTTCAAGTTGTTTTCTGCATTTTTAATGTTCAGATTTAGTGTTTTAAGTTTAAGAGTCTTTTTGGGTCATAGAGCTTTTCTTGGTCAAAGAGAAGATTTAATGCTAGTCTTGACCAAAAAGTTCATATTTACTACTTTAATCCTTTTTTAATTTTCAACCTTGGTCTCTCTTGAAACACTATATAAAGGGGCCTTGGTTAAGCATTTTCAATAAGATTGAAGTAATAAACTTTTAAGGATTTTTTTTCCTTTCTTTACTAGTTTCTTAGTGAGCTAGTTTGAGTCTTGCAAAATTGCTTGCAAAACTTACAAGGCTTATCAACTAAAACTCTTCCTTTTAGTTGTGGCGCCTCTACTAAGCTTTTTCTTTTCCTTTCATAATCCAAAGGTGTTAGGTTCATCCTAGTGTTGTTGGATTTGAAGATTAGAGGGGTTGGGAATAGTAAATTCAATTTAGCCTTATTATGATTCAAAGGTGATAGGTTTCATCCTATTGTTGTTGGGTCTAGTTTGGTTAGGTTGTTTTTGCTTGGAAGATTTCAAGACTTCTTTCTCCAAGTATGATTCAAAGGTGATAGGTTCATCCTATTGTTGTTGGGTTCATTTGAGATTGGCGTTTTGCACTAGATCATTCGGGGACGATTCTACAATTAAATTTGAGTCCTCTCGGATTCACATCAGTTTGGTATCAGAGCTAGTCTCCTTGAATTGATCATATCTTTTTTTATCTTCGTTTCTCCATTTACTATTCATCATCATAATTCTTGCTATTAAATTCCTTTGTTCTGTCTTTGAAGGTTAAAGTTTACAAGAGCTTTGAAGGTTGTTGCTTATCAAAAAAAAAAAAAAAAATTGACAACAGTCCTAACACCATTTGTTTCTCTCTACTCCTATTCTCTCTTCTACTTGTTTCTTTATATGATCTTTGCATGCTATCTTTTCTTTGACCTCTTAATTTCTTTGTTGCCAAGTAAGTCATTTGTTGAGCATCTTGTAAAGTTTGAACAATTCTCACCAAAAGCTAGTGAAAGGAAAAGAGTGGTAAGAAACGAGTGTATCTACCCCCACTATATTTAGCCAAAAACAAGTGTACAACATTCAAATTTGGGTTGAGACATATTGGGAAAAGGGGTACAAGGGTGTGAGGAATTACTAATCTTTCTTCAAAGTTATTTTTGATTCACAGATTACTATGGCAGATCAAGTTGATCAAACTGCACAGTTGAGAGCAATTGGTGAAGAAATTATTGCTCAATTCAATAGATCAATGGAAGCAGTTATGGCACGCATGGCACATATGGAAACTAGATTCCAAGAGCTTAGAGGAAAACCACCACCATCGGTCCATAGTGATGAAGAAGGTTCTCAATCATCAGAAGCATCATCCTTAATGAGGCGAAGAAGAAATGATGTAAGAAATGCATCACCAATAAGAGAAAGGAGAGGAAATCATAGAGGTGGCATGGATAACAATCTCATGGGTCTTAAGATGAAGGTTCCTGAATTTTATGGCAAAAGTGATCCTGAAGCTTATTTGGAATGGGAGACAAAGGTGGAGAAAATCTTTTCCATTCATGATTACTCTGAGGAAAAGAAGGTAAAAATTTCTTCACTTGAGTTTCAATCTTATGCTCTAACATGGTGGGATAAGTTGGTGTCTTCTAGGAGAAGGAACCGAGAAAGGCCTATTGAGACTTGGGAGGACATGAAGTCTATCATGAGGAAAAGGTTTATTCCCTCACATTTCTATAGAGACTTGTACAACAAATTGCAGGGAATTACCCAAGGATCCAAAATGGTGGCAGAATACTACCAAGAGATGGAAGTAGCTATGACAAGAGTTAATATTGAGGAAGATGAAGAAGCTACCATGGCACGATTCTTAGGTGGTCTCAAGAGGGAGATAGCTGATGTTGTTGAGTTACAACATTATATGGATTTGGAAGAAATGATGCACATGGCAGAAAAGGTAGAAAAGCAATTGAAAAGAAAAGGAGGCTCAAGTAAGTTTTCTTCTAACCAATCATCTTGAAAAAGCAATAGTTGGAATAAAAAGGATGTTGGTAAAAAGAAAGAAGAACCAAAGAAATTTGATTCTAAGAAGTTTGAACATGGTGATTCAAGTAAAACCTCTTCTACTTCTAAGCTCACTTGTTTTAAGTGTTTTGGGAAGGGACACATAGCCTCTCAATGTCCTAATTCCAACCATGGTTATGCAAGAAGATGGTTCCTATTTGATTCAAAGTGAAGGAGAAGTGGAGGAGCCGACTATTGAAAATGAAGGTGAACAATTTGAATCAAGTGGTGATGAGATTCTAGTCACTATGAGGGCATTGAATGTACAAGTTGGATTGGATGATAAAGAGCAAAGGAGTACTATTTTCCACACGAGATGCAAGGTTCAAGATAAGGTATGCATGCTCATCATTGATAGTGGAAGTTGTACTAATTGTGTTAGCTCTTATCTTGTAGATAAGCTTGGATTGCCTATGATAGTACATCCTAGTCCCTACCGTTTGCAATGGCTCAATGATAGTGGTGAGCTAAGGGTGAATCGGCAAGCTAAGGTAAAATTCTCAATTGGAAAATATGAGGATGAAGTTTTGTGTGATGTAGTACCAATGCATGCTGGCCATATTCTTCTTGGCCGACCATGGGAGTTTGATCATGATGCCGATCACAAGGGAAAGTCCAACAAGTATCATATTGTTCATAATCATAAAGCTTTTACTCTTGTTCCACTTTCTCCACAACAAGTGTACCAAGAACAAATGAGAATGAGAGAGAAAAGGCTAAAAGAGGAGGGTGAGATGAAAAGGCCAAGTGAGAGTGAAAAAGCAAGAGATGAAAAGGCTAAAAGCAAAGTGAGTGAGAGTGGGAAAACAAAGGAGAAGCCGAAGGCAAGTGAGACAAAAGGCACCTTTTTTGCAAGCATGAGAGATGTAGATAGGGCCCTGAATTCTCACAAGCCAATCATCATGCTTTTGTACAGTGATGAATGTCTTGTCCTTGATGAGTTACCTAACAATTTGCCTTTAGAAATTGTTCTTTATTTTGAATGAATTTGCAGATGTCCGATCGATGAAGCACCTAAAGGATTGCCTCCAATTCGAGGGTGAACATCAAATTGATTTCTGCTGGAGCTACCATCCCAAATAGACCAAAGATATCGTGCAAATCCAGAGGAAACCAAGGAACTTCAAAGGCAAGTTGATGAGTTGCTAAGCATAGGACATATTCGTGAGTCTCTTAGCCCTTGTGCTGTTCCTGTGATTTTAGTTCCTAAAAAAGATGGTTCATGGCGCATGTGTATTGATTGTAGGGCTGTGAACAAAATCACCATTAAGTATCGCCATCCTATTGCTAGATTGGATGATATGCTTGATGAGTTGCATGGTGCTAAGTTCTTCACAAAAATTGATTTGAAATCTGGTTATCATCAAATAAGAATAAAAGAGGGTGATGAATGGAAAACGGCCTTCAAAACAAAATTTGGTCTTTATGAGTGGCTTGTTATGCCTTTTGGATTAACTAATGCTCCCAGCACTTTTATGAGACTAATGAATCATGTTTTGAGACGTTTCATTGGAAAATTTGTTGTTGTCTATTTTGATGATATCTTGATTTATAGTAAGAGCATGGATGAACATGTTGAACATCTTAAGCTTGTTCTTGCTACTTTGCGTGAGGAAAAACTGTTTGCAAACTTGAAAAAGTGTACTTTTTGTGTTGAAGAAGTTATCTTTCTTGGCTATATTGTGAATTCTAATGGTCTACAAGTTGATGAAGCAAAGGTGACAGCAATTTTTGAATGGCCAATCCCCACAAATGTGACTGAGGTAAGATCTTTCCATGGGCTTGCAAGTTTTTATAGGAGGTTTGTTAGAGATTTCTCAACAAAGGCAGCCCCGCTTAATGAATTGGTAAAGAAAAATGTGAAATTTGAATGGGAAGATTCTCAACAAAAGGCTTTTGAACAATTGAAGCATGATTTAACTAATGCTCCAGTTTTAGCATTGCCTGATTTTTCTAAAACTTTTGAAGTTGAATGTGATGCTTTAGGAATTGGGATTGGAGCGGTGTTACTTCAAGAAGGCCGACCTATTTCCTACTTTAGTGAGAAGCTGAATGGAGCAACTTTGAATTACCCAACATATGACAAAGAGCTTTATGCCGTTGTGAGAGCTTTGGAGACATGGCAGCACTACCTTCTTCCAAGAGAGTTTGTGATCCACACAGATCGTGAATCTATCAAGTATCTCAGGGGACAAAAGAATTTGCACAAGAGACATGCCAAGTGGATTTCATTCATTGAAACTTTTCCATATGTGGTAAAATACAAGAAAGGTAAAGAGAACATTGTGGCTGATGCACTCTCTCGAAGGTACACTCTGATTACTACTGCCAATGCTTCTATCATGGGATTTGAGTACATTAAGGAGTTGTATGATAAGGATCATGGTTTTTCCCTTGTATTTGCTGCATGTGAAAAGGGTTCTTTTAATAAGTTTTATCGGCATGAAGGATTTGCTCAAAGAACATAAAATGTGTATTCCTTATTGTTCACTTAGAGAGCTTTTGGTGCGTGAAGCACATTGTGGAGGTTTGATGGGCCATTTTGGTGTTTTAAAGTCTTTGGATATTCTGAATGAACTTTTTTATTGGCCTAACATGAAAAGGGATGTTGAGAAAATTTGTGCAACTTGTCTTGATTGTAAGAAAGCAAAATCTAAATCTCTTCCTCATGGATTGTACACTCCACTCCCTGTTCCTCAATCTCCTTGGACTGACATTTTTATGGATTTTGTTCTTGGTTTGCCTAGGTCTCAAAGAGGAATGGACTCAATTTTTGTTTTTGTTGACAGATTCTCAAAGATGGCTCATTTTATTGCTTGTAGAAAAACCGATGATGCAAAGCATGTGGCTGATTTGTTCTTCAAGGAAGTTGTCCGTCTGCATGGAGTCCCTAGGACCATTGTTTCTGATAGGGATGTGAAGTTTTTGAGTTATTTCTGGAAAACACTTTGGGGAAAATTGGGAACAAAACTTTTGTTTTCAACTACAAGTCAACCACAAACTGATGGCCAAACGGAAGTAACTAATAGAACTTTGGGTGTTTTACTAAGAGCCATAATTAAGAAGAACTTGAAGAGTTGGGAGGAGTGTTTACCAATTGCTGAATTTGCATACAATCGCACACTACACACTTCTACCAATTTTTCTCCTTTTGAATTGGTGTATGGTTTTAATCCTTTGACTCCATTAGACTTATCTCCTTTACCTATACAGGACCAAGTGAGTTTGGATGGCAAAAAGAAAGCTGAAGTTGTGAAGAAGTTGCATGAGCAAGCTCACAAACATTGAGAAGAAAATGAGCAAAATGCCAAGAATGCTAACAAAGGGCGAAAGAAGGTTTTATTTAAACCTGGTGATTGGGTTTGGATACACATGAGGAAAGAGAGATTTCCAACCTCAAGAAGAACTAAATTACACCCCCGTGGAGATGGACCATTCCAAGTTGTGGCACGAGTCAATGATAATGCCTACAAGCTTGATCTTCCCGGAGACTATGGTATAAGTTCTACTTTTAATGTCTCTGATTTATCTCCTTTTGACTTTGATGCAGATCCTTTGGATTCGAGGACGAATCCTTTCCAAGAGAGAGGGGATGATGAGCTCCAAAGATCCCATCATGATAACAACAAACACAAGAACACTGAAGAACAAGTTGTGAATAATGCTTCTCAAAATGAGACTCCTTCTCCACCTCATGCACTTGATGGCATGGCTGGTCCTATGACTCTTTTAAGGAAGAAAAGGATGGAAAAATCTTTGTCTAATTTGATCATTCAAGTCCATGACAAAGAAAGGACCAATGCTACCAAAGTTCAGCCCACTTGTTACAACATTTTGCAAGTCTTGGACCTAGATTCAAAAGGGGCTAATTAAGTGAGTTGTTGCTGATTCTTAAACACTTTATTTGGTCTAAAATAATGCAATTTTCGTTCAGCCCAAGTCCCAAAAGTTAGTCTACAAATCTGCCCAAAAACAGCCCACAATTCAAGTCCAAATTCAACCCACCAAGTGATGAATTTTCAAGACAATTCAAGAAGCTTCTAAGGATCAAAAGCATGGTGAAATGGATGAAATTATGGAGTATTTTGAAGGTCTCATCTGATTTCCTTGGTCAAAATTCAACTAGCAAGTGAAAGGGTGATGACTAGTCAAAGAATTAAAGATAGAAGTTTCCAACCATTTTTTACAAGACTTTTCAAGTTGTTTTCTGCATTTTTAATGTTCAGATTTAGTGTTTTAAGTTTAAGAGTCTTTTTGGGTCATAGAGCTTTTCTTGGTCAAAGAGAAGATTTAATGCTAGTCTTGACCAAAACGTCGTCACAACTAAGTGTTCTACTAGATTAATATGATTCAAAGGCACCGAAATGTATTAGGTATTTTGATTTGCACCTTAACACTATAAGGAGCCAACAACAAACAACAAAAAACGAGGCCATACGGAACTTGCAAAACAAGTAGAATCAGGGAAGATTAGACCAATGGATGAAACATCGTTAAAACCAAGAGTTCTACTAGATTAATAAGATTCAAAGGCACTAGAATACATTAGGAGTTTCTGATATGTACGTAATGGCTAGAAGGAGCGAAGAACACACAACAAGCAAGTAGGCCAAACTTAACTTGTGAAACGAGTACAATCAGGGAAGATTAGGCCAATGAATGAAATATCGTCAACCCCTACGTTCTACTAGATTAATAAGATTCAAAGGCACCAAAATGTATTAGGTGTTTTGATTTGCACCTTAAGACAATAAGCAGCCAGCAACAAACAACGAACAACAACGTCAAACTGAACTTGCAAAACAAGCAGAATCAGCGAACATTAGACCAATGGATGAAACATCGTTAAAACCCAGAGTTCTACTAGATTAATAAGATTCAAAGGCACTAGAATACATTAGGAGTTTCTGATATGTACGTAATGGCTAGAAGGAGCGAACAACACACAACAAGCAAGTTGGCCAAACTTAACTTGTGAAACGAGTACAATCAGGGAAGATTAGGCCAATGATTGAAATATCGTCACAACCTACGTTCTACTAGATTAATAAGATTCAAAGGCACTTGAATGTATTTGGAGTTTTTGTTGTGCACCATATGGCTATAAGGGCCAAGAACACATAACAAGCAACTAGACCAAACTTAACTTGCGAAACAATTACAATAAGAGAAGATTAGACCAATGGGTGAAACATCGTCACAACCTAAAGTTCTAGTAGATTAAGAAGATTCAAAGTCAGTAGAATGTATTAGATGTTTTTGATGTGCACCTTACGACTAGAAGGAGCCAACAACACACAACAAGCAACTAGGCCAAACTTAACTTGCGAAACAAATACAATCAGGCAAGGTTAGATCAACGGATGAAGCATCATCACAACCTAGGTTCTACTAGATTAATAAGATTCAAAAGGGACTTGAAGGTATTAGGAATTTTTGTTGTGCACCGTACGGCAATAGGGAGTCAAGAACACACAACAAGCAACTAGTCCAAACTTAACTTGCGGAACAATTAAAATCAGAGAAGATTAGACTAATGGATGAAGGATCGTCACAACGTAGAGTTCTACTATATGAATATGATTCAAGGGCAGTAGAATGTTTTAGGAGTTTTTGATGTGCACCTTACGGCTCTAAGGAGCCAACAACAAACAACAGAGAACTAAGCCAAACTTTGCATGCGAAGCAAGTAGAATAATGGAAGACAAAACCAATAGATAAAACGTCATCGCAACTGAGTGTTCTTCTACATTAATATGATTCAAAGGCACCAAAATGTATTAAGTGTTTTGATTTGCACCTTAAGACAATGTAGAGCCAACAACAAACAACAAGCAACTAGGCCAAACTTAACTTGCGAAACAAGTACAATCAGGCAAGGTTAGTTCAACGGATGAAGCATCATCACAACCTAGGTTCTACTAGATTAATAAGATTCAAAGGGACTTGAAGGTATTATGAATTTTTGTTGTGCACCGTTCGGCTATAGGGAGTCAAGAACACACAACAAGAACCTAGTCCAAAATAAACTTGCGGAACAATTAAAATCAGAGAAGATTAGACCAATGGAAGAAGGTTCGTTACAACCTAGAGTTCTACTATATTAATATGATTCAAAGGCAGTAGAATGTTTTAGGAGTTTTTGATGCGCACGTTACGGCTCAAAGGAGCCAACAACAAACAACATAGAACTAGGCCAAACTTTGCGTGCGAAACAAGTAGAATCATGTAAGACTAAACCATTAGATAAAACGTCGTCACAACTAAGTGTTCTACTAGATTAATATGATTCAAAGGCACCGAAATGTATTAGGTATTTTGATTTGCACCTTAACACTATAAGGAGCCAACAACAAACAACAAAAAACGAGGCCAAACGGAACTTGCAAAACAAGTAGAATCAGGGAAGATTAGACCAATGGATGAAACATCGTTAAAACCAAGAGTTCTACTAGATTAATAAGATTCAAAGGCACTAGAATACATTAGGAGTTTCTGATATGTACGTAATGGCTAGAAGGAGCCAACAACACACAACAAGCAAGTAGGCCAAACTTAACTTGTGAAACAAGTACAATCAGGGAAGACTAGGCCAATGGATGAAATATCATCACAACCTAGGTTCTACTAGATTAATAAGATTCAAAATTACTTGAATGTATTTGGAGTTTTTGTTGTGCACCATACAGCTATAAGGGCCAAGAACACATAAGAAGCAACTAGACCAATCTTAACTTACAAAACAATTACAATAAGAGAAGATTAGACCAATGGGTGAAGCATCGTCACAACCTAGAGTTCTAGTAGATTAAAAAGATTCAAAGTCAGTAGAATGTATTAGAAGTTTTTGATGTGCACCTTACGACTAGAAGGAGCCAACAACACACAACAAGCAACTAGGCCAAACTTAACTTGCGGAACAAGTACAATCAGGCAAGGTTAGATCAACGGATGAAGCATCATCACAACCTAGGTTCTACTAGATTAATAAGATTCAAAAGGGACTTGAAGGTATTAGGAATTTTTGTTGTGCACCGTACGGCAATAGGGAGTCAAGAACACACAACAAGCAACTAGTCCAAACTTAACTTGCGGAACAATTAAAATCAGAGAAGATTAGACTAATGGATGAAGG
This sequence comes from Gynochthodes officinalis, assembly GCA_020080225.1. Taxonomy (NCBI): domain Eukaryota; kingdom Viridiplantae; phylum Streptophyta; class Magnoliopsida; order Gentianales; family Rubiaceae; genus Gynochthodes; species Gynochthodes officinalis. The sequence continues at coordinate 41,850,157 of CM034618.1, read as the reverse complement.
ATCGTCACAACGTAGAGTTCTACTATATGAATATGATTCAAGGGCAGTAGAATGTTTTAGGAGTTTTTGATGTGCACCTTACGGCTCTAAGGAGCCAACAACAAACAACAGAGAACTAAGCCAAACTTTGCATGCGAAGCAAGTAGAATAATGGAAGACAAAACCAATAGATAAAACGTCATCGCAACTGAGTGTTCTTCTACATTAATATGATTCAAAGGCACCAAAATGTATTAAGTGTTTTGATTTGCACCTTAAGACAATGTAGAGCCAACAACAAACAACAAACAACAAGGCCAAACTGAACTTGCGGAACAAGTACAATCAGGCAAGGTTAGATCAACGGATGAAACATCATCACAACCTAGGTCTTACTAGATTAATAAGATTCAAAGGGACTTGAAGGTATTAGGAATTTTTGTTGTGCACCGTTCGGCTATAGGGAGTCAAGAACACACAACAAGAACCTAGTCCAAAATTAACTTGCGGAACAATTAAAATCAGAGAAGATTAGAGCAATGGAAGAAGGTTTGTTACAACCTAGGGTTCTACTATATTAATATGATTCAAATGCAGTAGAATGTTTTAGGAGTTTTTTATGTGCACCTTACGGCTCAAAGGAGCCAACAACAAACAACATAGAACTCGACCAAACTTTGCGTGCGAAACAAGTAGAATCATGTAAGACTAAACCATTAGATAAAACGTCGTCACAACTTAGTGTTCTACTAGATTAATATGATTCAAAGGCACCAAAATGTATTAGGTGTTTTGATTTGCACCTTAACACTATAAGGAGCCAACAACAAACAACAAAAAACAAGGCCAAACTGAGCTTGCAAAACAAGTAGAATCAGGGAAGATTAGACCAATGGATGAAACATCGTTAAAACCTAGAGTTGTACTAGATTAATAAGATTCAAAGGCACTAGAATACATTAGGAGTTTCTGATAGGTACCTAATGGCTAGAAGGAGCCAAGAACACACAACAAGCAAGTAGGCCAAACTTAACTTGTGAAACAAGTACAATCAGGGAAGATTAGGCCAATGGATGAAATATCATCACAAACTAGATTCGACTAGATTAATAAGATTCAAAAGCACTTGAATGTATTTGGAGTTTTTGTTGTGCACCATACGGCTATAAGGGCCAAGAACACATAACAAGCAACTAGACCAATCTTAACTTACGAAACAATTACAATAAGAGAAGATTAGACCAATGGGTGATGCATCGTCACAACCTAGAGTTCTAGTACATTAAAAAGATTCAAATTCAGTAGAATGGATTAGAAGTTTTTGATGTGCACCTTACGACTAGAAGGAGCCAACAACACACAACAAGCAACTAGGCCAAACTTAACTTGCGGAACAAGTACAATCAGGCAAGGTTAGATCAACGGATGAAGCATCATCACAACCTAGGTTTTACTAGATTAATAAGATTCAAAGAGAATTGAATGTATTAGGAATTTTTGTTGTGCACCGTTCGGCTATAGGGAGTCAAGAACACACAACAAGAACCTAGTCCAAAATTAACTTGCGGAACAATTAAAATCAGAGAAGATTAGACCAATGGAAGAAGATTTGTTACAACCTAGGGTTCTACTATATTAATATGATTCAAATGCAGTAGAATGTTTTAGGAGTTTTTGATGTGCACCTTACGGCTCAAAGGAGCCAACAACAAACAACATAGAACTAGGCCAAACTTTGCGTGCGAAACAAGTAGAATCATGTAAGACTAAACCATTAAATAAAACGTCGTCACAACTAAGTGAATCTACTAGATTAATATGATTCAAAGGCACCAAAATGTATTAGGTGTTTTGATTTGTACCTTAACACTATAAGGAGCGAACAACAAACAACAAAAAACAAGGCCAAACTGAACTTGCAAAACAAGTAGAATCAGGGAATATTAGACCAATGGATGAAACATTGTTAAAACCTAGAGTTCTACTAGATTAATAAGATTCAAAGGCACTAGAATACATTAGGAGTTTCTGATATCTACGTAATGGCTAGAAGGAGCCAACAACACACAACGAACAACAACTTGCGGAACAAGTACAATCAGCCAAGGTTAGATCAACGGATGAAGCATGATCACAACCTAGGTTCTACTAGATTAATAAGATTCAAAGGGACTTGAAGGTATTAGGAATTTTTGTTGTGCACCGTACGGCTATAGGGAGTCAAGAACACACAACAAGCAACTAGTCCGAACTTAACTTGCGAAACAATTAAAATCAGAGAAGATTAGACCAATGGATGAAGCATCGTCACAACCTAGAGTTCTACTATATTAATATGATTCAAAGGCAGTAGAATGTTTTAGGAGTTTTTGATGTGCACTTTACGGCTCTAAGGAGCCAACAGCAAACAACATAGAACTAGGCCAAACTTTGCTTGCGAAACAAGTAGAATCATGTAAGACTAAACCATTAGATAAAACATCGTCACAACTGAGTGTTCTACTAGATTAATATGATTCAAAGGTACCAAAATGTATTAGGTGTTTTGATTTGCACCTTAGCACTACAAGGAGCCAACAACAAACAACAGAGAATTAGGCCAAACTTTGCTTGCGAAACAAGTAGAATCATGTAAGACTAAACCAATAGATAAAACGTCATCACAACTGAGTGTTCTGCTAGATTATTATGATTCAAAGGCACCAAAAGGTATTATGTGTTTTGATTTGCAGTTTAAGACTATAAGGAGCCAACAACAAACAACAAAAAACAAGGCCAAACTGAACTTGCAAAACAAGTAGAATTAGGGAAGATTAGACCAATGGATGAAACATAGTTAAAACCAAGACTCCTACTAGATTAATAAGATTCAAAGGCACTGGAATACATTAGGAGTTTCTGATATGTACCTAATGGCTAGAAGGAGCCAACAACACACAATAAGCAAGTAGGCAAAACTTAACTTGTGAAACAAGTACAATCAGAGAAGATTAGGCCAATGAATGAAATATCGTCACAACCTACGTTCTACTAGATTAATAAGATTCAAAGGCACTTGAATGTATTTGGAGTTTTTGTTGTGCACCGTATGGCTATAAGGGCCAAGAACACATAACAAGCAACTAGACCAAACTTAACTTGCGAAACAATTACAATAAGAGAAGATTAGACCAATGGGTGAAGCATCGTCACAACCTAGAGTTCTAGTAGATTAAGAAGATTCAAAGTCAGTAGAATGTATTAGATGTTTTTGATGTGCACCTTACGACTAGAAGGAGCCAACAACACACAACAAGCAACTAGGCCAAACTTAACTTGCGAAACAAGTACAATCAGGCAAGGTTAGATCAACGGATGAAGCATCATCACAACCTAGGTTCTACTAGATTAATAAGATTCAAAAGGGACTTGAAGGTATTCGGAATTTTTGTTGTGCACTGTACGGCTATAGGGAGTCAAGAACACACAACAAGCAACTAGTCCAAACTTAACTTGCGGAACAATTAAAATCAGAGAAGATTAGACTAATGGATGAAGGATCGTCACAACCTAGAGTTCTACTATATTAATATGCTTCAAAGGCAGTAGAATGTTTTAGGAGTTTTTGATGTGCACCTTACGGCTCTAAGGAGCCAACAGCAAACAACAGAGAACTAGTCCAAACTTTGTTTGCGAAACGAGTAGAATCATGTAAGACTAAACCAATAGATAAAACGTCATCACATCTGAGTGTTCTACTAGATTATTATGATTCAAAGGCACCAAAAGGTATTATGTGTTTTGATTTGCAGCTTAAGACTATAAGGAGCTAACAACAAACAACAAAAAACAAGGCCAAACTGAACTTGCAAAACAAGCAGAATCAGCGAAGATTAGACCAATGGATGAAACATCGTTAAAACCAAAAGTTCTACTAAATTAATAAGATTCAAAGGCACTAGAATACATTAGGAGTTTCTGATATGTACGTAATGGCTAGAAGGAGCCAACAACACACAACAAGCAAGTAGGCCAAACTTAACTCGTGAAACAAGTACAATCAGGGAAGATTAGGCCAATGAATGAAATATCGTCACAACCTACGTTCTACTAGATTAATAAGATTCAAAGGCACTTGAATGTATTTGGAGTTTTTGTTGTGCACCGTATGGCTATAAGGGCCAAGAACACATAACAAGCAACTAGACCAAACTTAACTTGCGAAACAATTACAATAAGAGAAGATTAGACCAATGGGGGAAGCATCGTCACAACCTAGAGCTCTAGTAGATTAAGATGACTCAAAGTCAGTAGAATGTATTAGATGTTTTTGATGTGCAAATAATATTGTAGAAAAAGAATTTATTGGATTGTTCAATTTACAAACCAATTTATTTAATAATGCTGCTAATGAACTGAAATTGTAACTATCCCCTAAAAAATTAAAAACACCGGTCTATTATGTTCCATCTTCTTTTTCTATAATATTATTAATTTCTCTTCTAATTATGTTTCTAGAAGGTTGAGCATTTTGAATTTCAAATTGTTCAGGAATTGTAATTTCGTTCCATTTTAATCTTTTAGGAATAAAAACTGTTGGATTGTCAGCTTCTACATGTAATAAAACTCTCTTCTTTTGAAGTTGGAAGCATGTTGAATCTAGTGTTTATTTGAGAATTCATTAATCTAAAATAAACTCTGTAAATAATTGCAAAATTTTTACAAAATTGTTCAAATTCATCACCTTGTAAATGAATATCTAATACTAATGAATCTAGTATTAATGGATCTGTTAAATCAACAGAAAAGTTTGGACAACAATTGAAATATATTGGACCATTACAAACATTAGTTTGAATCATACTTAATAAAGAAGTTTTGTATCTTTTTAATCTTTTATCTTTTAATGCTAAATAAATTGGAGCATCTACACCTATGTGTACTAATGGTTTAATTGCTACTTGAATCATACCCTAATGAATATATCTATAACCTTTGTCTATATATTTTTTAATTGAAACTCTATTTAATAAAGGAATTGTTTGAAATTCTTCTTGTAAAGAAATTGTTTCTTCATGAGTTTTAATTGAAAAAGCAGTTTTGAAATCTAAAGAACCTATCTTATATATTGACTCTATACTTTGTTCTGGAATAGACCAATTTGAGTAATCTAAAGGCATATGCACCTCCTGACTCTGCACGACGTCAGAGTTACCGTTTCTATCTTGAGTATTCAAAAACATTTTTCTAAATCTCGCTGCCATGTTTAATATAACATAATCTAATCGTTTACTCTTGACTTCAGACTAAGATCGGGGAACACGGAGAGCACCCTGCCTGGAACACCCCACATTCGGGCTTACCAACGGTCTTACTAGGCTCATCAAACTGCTTGCCAAACCTACCTTAATCTTAATCAAAGGTAAAGTCTTAAATTAAGGTTATGCTAAACACTTAAACTTAATTTAAACTAATGCTTATGAACACCTAAAATAGTGAACAGATGGCTCTGATACCATTTGGGGGCAGGACCGGTGTCATATACTAATTATGCTACAGTATTTTTAAATTTGAAAATTAATGAACAGTAAAAATGAATAGTAATGACGTGAATAGTAAACATGAATAGTGAAAACGTGAATAGTAAAAACGTGAATAGTGAAAAATAATGAATATGGTACTTAAAATGATCAGCAAATCGAGATGAATAAAACACTTACTTTATTGAACTTTGATATTGAAATTTGATTACAGAAAAGATCCTTGAAGTAAACCTGGAAAATATGAATAGTACAAACTTTGAAGTATTCTAAGGAAATTGGGACGTTGGAAATCTAAGGGAATTGGTTACAAAGGCTTGAAGATAGAATTGTCTAGGCTTTGCTAAGATTTGCTATATTCTGGGATTTGCTGTGTGATTTGCTGTGTTGTCCTCCGATGCTTGAGTTGGTATTTATAGAGGTTTTGTTGAGCGGATAACTCCATAGGTTTGATAGCCTTTTGACTTATGAATACTTAGGCTTTCTAGCCTTGAAGACTTTTGGTGTTGTGTTGCAGATAATTTGAATTCGTAGCATCCATTTCTTCATTTGTCTTCTTGAATTGATTGGATGAATAGTGATTGTGATTGTGACCTTTGCCTTTGTCTTTGAATCCTTTGAACCCTTTGAATCCTTATCTACTTCCGGCTTTTTGAATGAAGACACCTGTCTGAATTCTTTTGAGGCTGATCTTATCCGCTGGGAATCTTTTGAGTTGATCTTATCGTCTTGTTGAAAAGTTGTTTGTAATTATGTGTCGACATGGGACCTACTCTGTGTTTTGGAAAACAGAGTTTTCTGACTGTCCCCACTTCACGTGCTTGAATAGCTTTAACCATTTTGTCGTTGCCGACTTTTTGAATGAAGGCTGTGCTTGAATGCTTCATGGCGAAGGAAGCGGATCTTCAAAGAAGTCTGGTTCTGGAGGATCCCGTGAGTTAGGTGAGAGATTTTCGTCTTCAGAAGGAACGCTTGGAAGGAGTAGTATATTTGATGAATCAACAACGTCGGTTTGAGGGATTGAACTGAAGATTGGAGTAGAGGTTGAAGCTTCTGAATCTTGCGTCTTAGAATATTTGGAATAGAAATTGATAATGGTTGAATCATTTCCCCAACCACAACTAGTATCGTCTTGCCAATGAATCCAATGTTTGAGTCCTTATATAAAAATCGTCCACAATTTCTTGTTCTCTGGGGCTATGAGGGAAAAACAATTTGCGGAAAAGGGAAGGTTTAAGTCACCCAAGTTGTCTTTTTTGAAGAATAGTGTGTACATTTTGAATAGTCCAAAGTCTTGTGCAAGCTGTAACGAATCTACGTTTGCCATTGTGAGATTGAACATGATAAACTATAAATTCGTCTTTCGTCATCCTGCAAAACAGAAGATTGTTAGTGTATAAATCAAAGGGTCTTTGAGCTGGTGGTCCTCCAAATGGTTCTGAAGATGATCCTTTGGAGGAATGGCTGGTATTTAGGGATATTGCTTGTGCTTGAGGGGCTGTTTGTTTATTGAGCTGTCTGTCAATTGTGACGAGGAATTGATGGATGATACTTTGAATCTTGTTGGTGAAGGGTATTTTGAGTAGGATGGGGTTTGAAATGTTGAATTTATTTTGAAATCCCAGTTAAGAATTCACGAGTTAAAAAATCAGGCAAACAATTCTCCTCACCTTTAATGTATTCAATATCAAAATCGAATACAGAGAGGATAGCCTGCCATCGTGCAAAAATCTGTTTTGAAACTATGTTTTGAACATCTTTTGTTAAGACATCTTTTGCAGATTTGCAATCAATACGTAATAGAAATTTTTGATAATATAAATCATCTTGAAATTTTGAAATACATAAAATAATAGATAGAATTTCTTTTTTAATAGTTGAATAATTTTTTCTAGCTCCACTCCAGACACCACTATGAAATCTCACTAGTTGTTCTGGGGAGTCTATTTCTAACTTCTGCTTGAGAATGCCTCCATATCCTGCCTCTGAAGCATCAGTTTCTACTATCATCTTAATGCTTTTGGATTTGGAATAACTAGACACGGAAGACTTTTTATTTGTCTTTTAATGTCTTGAACTACCTTAGTATGGACTTACATCCCACTTGGAGGGTTTTCTGTAGTCTTTGAAATAGAGGATTACATTTCTGTCTAAGTTTTGGAAAGAAATCAGAAATGTAATTTAAACATCCTAAAAATCTTTGCAATTGATTTTTATCTTTAATCTCATCTGGAAATTTTTCTGTAAATTCTAGACTTCTATTAATTGGAATAATTGTTCCTAAATGAATATTATGACCTAAGAACCTAACATTGGTTTGGAATAATTTCATTTTAGTAGCTGAAACTACTAAACCATTTCTTTGTACTACTTTGAAAAATATTTCTAAGTGTTTAAAGTGTTTATCTATATTTTCTGAAAATACTAATACATCATCAATATAAACAATCATAAAAGTTGAATAAGGATTGAATATATCATTCATAATATTTTGAAATTCTGAAGGAGCATTTTTTAATCCGAAAGGCATAACATTCCATTCATAGTGTCCAAAGGGAACTGTGATTGCAGTCTTATACCAGTCCTTTTCTGTTATTTGAATTTGCCAGTATCCTGACTTCATATCAAATTTTGAAAATACTCTAGCATTGAATAATCGGTTTAATAAATCTCTTTTATTTGGAATAGGGTATCTAATCCATTTTAATACTTTATTCAATGGCTTGTAATTAATAACTAATCTAGGTACTCCTCTTTCTTTTTCAGCTTGATTCATGACATAGAAAGCTGGACAAGACCAAGGAGACTTTGAATGTCTTATTAACTTTTTATCTAATATTGTCTTAATTTCTTGCTTACAGGTTTCTAATAATTCTTGATTCATTTGAATAGGCCTAGCTTTTGTCTTAATATCTTTTTCTAGGAATCCTTCTTCATATGGTAATTCTACCTCATGTTTCTTTCTATCCCAAAAAGCATTAGGTAGATCTGCACAAATTTCCTTCTTAAATTTATCTTCTACTTCAATAATTTTTTAATTGATCTTCTATTCTAGCATATGAATGTTCTTCTTGTAAAAATCCTATTTGACTCTTAATATGACTAATATTGTTTAGTTTCTTAAATATTGAACATTTTTGAATTAAATCTATTTCTTTCTGTCTTTTTGGAGAAATAAAATTGAATGAAATCTTCCTACCCATGATTTTTGTATGAATACCTTCAGTATCTACTTTGATAGGGTTAATTTGATGTAAAAATGGTAAACCTAAAATTAAATCCTGAGTTATATCGTCTACTACATAACATAAATTTTTAATACAATATTCATCATTGCATATATTTAATATGACTCTATGCTTGACATGTAATCTACTTGAATTTGCTGCTAATAAACTCTCATTAGTCTTTTGACAATACTTTGTAGGAATTATTCCTGTTTTAATACAGTTTGCATCAGCACCACTATCTATCATAGCGTGTACTGTGAGTTTGAAATCATTTATTCCTATGGTAACAAAACAATACCATTTTTGATACTCTATCTTATTAATCATTTGAATATACATTTTATCTGAAACTTGTTCATTATTTATTTGAATAGAACTTAAATCTTGAATATCAATTGCAACTTCTTTTCCTTTTGAAGAATTTTCTGAATTATTCCCATTTTTTATCAAACTTATCTTTGTATCTAATTCTAAATCTTTTGTTTTTAATTCTATTAAATCCTTTTGTAATTTTCTAACTTGTTCTTTTAATGTTTTAATATCTTCTTTGACTTCATCTGGCTTTCTAATTCCTAATAATCCTTCATTTGGGTATTTTTCTAATAATTTTGAAATACTAAATGGTTCTTCAAACTTTTTAGGGCTTTCTTCTTCTAATATTAAATCCCTTAATTTTTTCAAATATTCTTTTCTACATTCTTTATCATCTATTTTTTCTATCATTTCAAATAATTTTTCTTTATTACTTTTTGAAATCACATTAATACACTTACATTTTTCTATGCTTTCTAAACTTGAATCTGAGTCTATGTCATCTTGAATATTATCTTCATCTATATCATTTAGGCTAGAAAATAAAGTTGGTAATCCTGTAATGAATTTTTCTTTCCAAAAAGGAGAATTAGCATCATTTCTTTTTAATACTTGAGTGAGAAATACATCTTTATACCATCTAAAATCTGACAAAGTTGGACATCTTAAATTACTTAACATAATTTTTGAACTAGCTAAAGTTTCTTTTGGGTTACCTATAAAATGAACTGAAATTGTAACTATCAATTGATCTGCTGCATCTGATTGTTTTTCTGTAACAAATGTTTTAGTTCCATCTGCATTTGTTTTCTCTACTTCTACTTCGGTTAAATGATTTAATATTTGTTGTTTTTCTTCTAAAGTTAACAAATTATCCCACCAATTTTTTAATTGTCCTGAAAATCCTACAATTAAAGCTGTTGCAGTATTAACTTCTGTTAATCCTAATGTTTTGTAGGCTGTCTTAGCCATTCCCATTTCTTGTAATGTATTTAATATTTCATACTCTGATTTTCCATCTATGTTCCATTCATAGACAGAATTTCCATCATATGAACTTGTTTTAAATTGTTTTCTTTCTTCGTATTGAATATCTGGGGGAGTAGGTCTAGGATAATAATTTCTTGTATTCATTGAATTCCAATTTCTATAATTTTTCTGTCTTTTTATTCTATTAATTTCTACTTCTGAATTATCTTTAAATTCTTGTTCTACATTATTAATCTTTTGTATCTCTGAATTATCTGAATCTTCACTTGAATTTGAATTATCGTCTAATTCTGATTCTGTCATTTTTCTTTCTGTTTTTAAGCAATTAATTCTATTTTCTGAAGTACTAGCTTTATCTGCTTGAATATTTTGAGTTATTCTATTTATCAAACTATTTTTCATTTTATTTTTAATTAAATCTTCTTCTAATTCATGAGAGACACTTCTTGTTTTGAAATGAGGATTAGCTATTTCATTTGGAAATCTAGGGGTTTCCTTAGGAATTGAATCTATCTTAGTAGACAAATGTTCTACTTGATTAGCTATAGTATGCAATATCTGATTTGAATAATTATTTTGTTGATAAACTTTTTTAATATCATCTAATACAACGTTTGAATTTCCGTCTTCTCTACCTATCTTAAAAGGACTAGCTTCTATTTCCTATTGGTCGACTTGAATTTTTATTGGTTGTAAAGGTAGATGGATTGAAGTAATAACTTGATAATCATTAATCTTCCATTTTCTATATAAATTACTCTGAACGTTAATATAACTTTCTTTAAAAACATTGGAAATACCTTCATTTTTTGAAAACCAGTATTCTAACCATGAAAGTAAAAGAATATTACATTTCATCTTTTTCATATATGAAATCCATTCTTCTTTTAGTTTTTCTTGAATAACTTCATTTAATGCTATAAACCAAAATTTCCTTTTACTATTTTCATTTTCAAAAGCTTCATTTAAATATTCAAAATCTATTTGAAATTCTTTCTTTTCAAAAGTAATAACATTAATTCCCATTTGTGACCTTGTAGGAGACATAGGGGGTGAATTGACTATTTCTGGAATAGGAGATTTGAAAACATACTTTGAAGGGTTTTCTGACACTATCGATGGTGATGGTTCAGAAAATGATCTTCTAGGTAAATTGAAATTATTTGAAGAACTTGTTCCTTCTCTGAATGAATTAAATCTTAATAAAATTGTTCCATCTTCTTTTTCTATAATATTATTAATTTCTCTTCTAATTATGTTTCTAGAAGGTTGAGCATTTTGAATTTCAAATTGTTCAGGAATTGTAATTTCGTTCCATTTTAATCGTTTAGGAATAAAAACTGTTGGATTGTCAGCTTCTACATGCAATAAAACTCTCTTCTTTTGAAGTTGGAAGCATGTTGAATCTAGTGTTTATTTGAGAATTCATTAATCTAAAATAAACTCTGTAAATAATTGCAAAATTTTTACAAAATTGTTCAAATTCATCACCTTGTAAATGAATATCTAATACTAATGAATCTAGTATTAATGGATCTGTTAAATCAACAGAAAAGTTTGGACAACAATTGAAATATATTGGACCATTACAAACATTAGTTTGAATCATACTTAATAAAGAAGTTTTGTATCTTTTTAATCTTTTATCTCTTAATGCTAAATAAATTGGAGCATCTACACCTATGTGTACTAATGGTTTAATTGCTACTTGAATCATACCATAATGAATATATCTATAACCTTTGTCTATATATTTTTTAATTGAAACTCTATTTAATAAAGGAATTGTTTGAAATTCTTCTTGTAAAGAAATTGTTTCATCATGAGTTTTAATTGAAAAAGCAGTTTTGAAATCTAAAGAACCTATCTTATATATTGACTCTATACTTTGTTCTGGAATAGACCAATTTGAGTAATCTAAAGGCATATGCACCTCCTGACTCTGCACGACGTCAGAGTTACCGTTTCTATCTTGAGTATTCAAAAACATTTTTCTAAATCTCGCTGCCATGTTTAACCCAAATGAAGGATTATTAGGAATTAGAAAGCCAGACGAAGTCAAAGAGGATATTAAAACGTTAAAAGAACAAGTTAGAAAATTACAAAAGGATCTAATAGAATTAAAAACAAAAGATTTAGAATTAGATACAAAGATAAGTCTAATTAAAAATGGGATATCTTTAGACTTAGATAGTAATTCAAAAGGAAAAAAAGTTGCAATTGATATTCAAGATTTAAGTTCTATTCAAATAAATAATGAACAAGTTTCAGATAAAATGTATATTCAATGATTAATAAGATAGAGTATCAAAAATGGTATTGCTTTGTTACCATAGGAATAAATGATTTCAAACTCACCGTACATGCTATGATAGATAGTGGTGCTGATGCAAACTGTATTAAAACAGGAATAATCCCTACAAAGTATTGTCAAAAGACTAAGGAAAGTTTATTAGCAGCAAATTCAAGTAGATTACATGTCAAGCATAGAGTCATATTAAATATATGCAATGATGAATATTGTATTAAAAATTTATGTTATGTAGTAGACGATATAACTCAAGATTTAATTTTAGGTTTACCATTTTTACATCAAATTAACCCTATCAAAGTAGATACTGAAGGTATTCATACAAAAATCATGGGTAGGAAGATTTCATTCAATTTTATTTCTCCAAAAAGACAAAAAGAAATAGATTTAATTCAAAAATGTTCAATATTTAAACAAATAAATAATATTAGTCATATTAAGAGTCAAATAGGATTTTTACAAGAAGAACATTCATATGCTAGAATAGAAGATCAATTAAAAGACCATAGTATCAAAAGAAGAATTATTGAAGTAGAAGATAAATTCAAAAAAGAAATTTGTGCAGATCTACCTAATGCTTTCTGGGATAGAAAGAAACAAGAGGTAGAATTACCATATGAAGAAGGATTCCTAGAAAAAGATATTAAGACAAAAGCTAGGCCTATTCAAATGAATCAAGAATTATTAGAAACCTGCAAGCAAGAAATTAAGACATTATTAGATAAAAAATTAATAAGACACTCCAAGTCTCCTTGGTCTTGTCCAGCTTTCTATGTCATGAATCAAGCTGAAAAGGAAAGAGGAGTACCTAGATTAGTCATCAATTACAAGCCATTGAATAAAGTATTAAAATGGATTAGATACCCTATTCCAAATAAAAGAGATTTATTAAACCGATTATTCAATGCTAAAGTATTTTCAAAATTTGATATGAAGTCAGGATACTGGCAAATTCAAATAGCGAGAAAAGACAGTATAAGCGCATTCACAGTTCCTTTTGGACACTATGAATGGAATGTTATGCCTTTCGGATTAAAAAATGCTCCTTCAGAATTTCAAAATATTATGAATGATATATTAAATCCTTATTCAACTTTTATGATTGTCTATATTGATGATGTATTATTGTTTTCAGAAAATATAGATAAACACTTTAAACACTTAGAAATATTTTTCAAAATAGTAAAAAGAAATGGTTTAGTAGTTTTAGCTACTAAAATGAAATTATTCCATAGGTTTTTAGGTCATAATATTCATTTAGGAACAATTATTCCAATTAATAGAAGTCTAGAATTTACAGAAAAATTTCCAGATGAGATTAAAGATAAAAATCAATTGCAAAGATTTTTAGGATGTTTAAATTACATTTCTGATTTCTTTCCAAAACTTAGACAGAAATGTAATCCTCTATTTCAAAGACTACAGAAAACCCCTCCGGCATGGACGGAAGTCCATACTAAGGTAGTTCAAGACATTAAAAGACAAATAAAAAGTCTTCCGTGTCTAGTTATTCCAAATCCAAAAGCAATTAAGATGATTGTAGAGACTGATGCTTCAGATGCAGGATATGGAGGCATTCTCAAGCAAAAGTTAGACATAGACTCCCCAGAATAACTAGTGAGATTTCATAGTGGCGTCTGGAGTGGAGCTAGAAAAAATTATTCAACTATTAAAAAAGAGATTTTATCTATTGTTTTATGTATTTCAAAATTTCAAGATGATTTATATTGTCAAAAATTTCTATTACGTATTGATTGCAAATCTGCAAAAGATGTCTTAACTAAAGATGTTCAAAACATAGTTTCAAAACAGATTTTTGCACGATGGCAGGCTATCCTATCTGTATTCGATTTTGATATTGAATACATCAAAGGTGAGGAGAATTGTTTGCCTGATTTTTTAACTCGTGAATTTTTAACAGGGATTTCAAAATAAATTCAATAAAATATTGCAAACCCCATTCCTTAGCCTACTCAAAATACCCTTGACCTACAAGACTCAAAGCATCATCCATCAATTCCTCGTCACAATTGACAGACAACTCAAGCTCAAAAAATATCTATAAATAGCAGCCATTCATTCAAAGGATCATCTTCAGAACCATTTGGCGGATCACCAACTCAAAGATTCTTTGATTTATAAACTCACGATTTTCTGTTTTGCAGGTATTATGAATCAAAGGTTGTTTGAGGATATTTCAGAATATCTTATTTCAAAAACAAAACTTCCTCCTGCTCCTAGAATTTTCTTTCATGGTCTAGGCAATGTAGCTAAAGTCGTTCATCAAAGAGAAATTTCAATAGTTCGGAATTCAAGAATCAAGAAGGAATTATTTCCTACTCCACCAGTAATTCAACTTATTATTGATGATGATTACCAAGAAGTACTAGATTGGAAGATTCAACAAGAAAAACTCATAGATTCAATCAACAATCCAGACCTTTCTCTGCCGTAACAACAAGAAGCATTTCAACAGTATTGGGCTCTCAAAGATCCCAGAGAATTTCCGGAAATTCCAATAATAATAGAAACTTTCGACCCAACGGCCGAGGACCCAGATTCATCCGACTCCACCGATAATCCATCAGAAGAGCATTCATACTCACCTGACACCCCAGTTATCCTAAATCTCATTGACGTCGAAGACCAATGGCCTTCTCCCTAAAGAAGACAGTCTTCATTCAAAAGGTAGGCAATGGAAAGATGATTAAAGCCATTCAAGCACAAGAAGTGGGGACAGTTAGAAAACTCTGCTTTTCAAAAAGAAGAGTAGGTCCCATGTCGGCACATAATTACAAACAACTTTTCCAAAAGCAGATCAGCTCAGCTCAAAAGATTCCAAGCGGATAAGATCAACCTCAACAGTCAGACAGGTGTCTTCATTCAAAAAGCCGGAAGTAGATAAGGATTCAAAGACAAAGGCAAAGGTCACAATCACAAGGGCAATTCATCCAATCAATTCAAGAAGACAAATGAAGAAATGGATGCTGCGAATTCAAATTATCTGCAACACAACACCAAAAGTCTTCAAGGCTAGAAAGCCTAAATATTCATAAGTCAAAAGGCTAGCAAACATATGGAGTTATCCGCTCAACAAAACCTCTATAAATACCAACTCAAGCATCGGAGGACGGACACAGCAAATCACACAGCAAATCCCAAAATATAGCAAATCTTAGCAAAGCCCAGACAATTCTATCTTCAAGCCTTTGTAACCAATTCCCTTAGATTTCCAACGTCCCAATTTCCTTAGAATACTTCAAAGTTTGTACTATTCATATTTTCCAGGTTTACTTCAATGATCTTTTCTGTAATCAAATTTCAATATCAAAGTTCAATAAAGTAAGTGTTTTATTCATCTCGATTTGCTGATCATTTTAAGTACCATATTCATTATTTTTCACTATTCACGTTTTTACTATTCATCATTACTATTCATCGTTACTATTCATGTTTTACTATTCATGTTTACTATTCACGTCATTACTATTCATTTTTACTGTTCATTAATTTTCAAATTTAAAAATACTGTAGCTTAATTAGTAGATGACACCGGTCCTACCCCCAAATGGTATCAGAGCATGAATAAAAGATTGAATCTGAAACACCAACATGTATTAGGTGTTTTGATTTGCACTTTAACACTATAAGGAGCCAACAACAAACAACAAAAAACAAGGCCAAACTGAACTTGCAAAACAAGTAGAATCAGGGAAGGTTAGACCAATGGATGAAACATCGTTAAAACCAAGAGTTCTAATAGATTAATAAGATTCAAAGGCACTAGAATACATTAGGAGTTTCTGATATGTATGTAATGGCCAGAAGGAGCCAACAACACACAACAAGCAAGTACGCCAAACTTAACTTGTGAAACAAGTACAATCAGGGAAGATTAGGCCAATGAATGAAATATCGTCACAACCTACGTTCTCCTAGATTAATAAGATTCAAAAGGACTTGAAGGTATTAGGAATTTTTGTTGTGCACCGTACGGCTATAGGGAGTCAAGAACACACAACAAGCAACTAGTCCGAACTTAACTTGCGAAACAATTAAAATCAAAGAAGATTAGACCAATGAATGAAGGTTCGTTACAACCTAGAATTCTACTATATTAATATGCTTCAAAGGCAGTAGAATGTTTTAGGAGTTTTTGATGTGCACCTTATGGCTCTAAGGAGCCAACAGCAAAAAACAGAGAACTAGGCCAAACTCTGCTTGCGAAACAAGTAGAATCATGTAAGACTAAACCAATAGATAAAACGTCATCACAACTGAGTGTTCTACTAGATTATTATGATTCAAAGGCACCAAAAGGTATTATGTGTTTTGATTTGCAGCTTAAGACTATAAGAAGCCAACAACAAACAACAAAAAACAAGGCCAAACTAAACTTGCAAAACAAGCAGAATCAGGGAATATTAGACCAATGGATAAAACATCGTTAAAACCAAGAGTTCTACTAGATTAATAAGATTCAAAGGCACTAGAATACATTAGGGGCCTGTTTGGTTGGCCAGGATTCTGGCTTGGAAAGTAATTAAATTCCTTAAAATTAAAATCTTGCATTTGGTTGGTTTTTTATTTTATTAGGAAAGTAAAATGATTCCTAAAGATGAGGAAAGTGGTTGGAACTTTCCTGGATTTAGAATCCCTATTAAATCTAGTTATTCTGATTACTTGCCAACGGAATTTAATTGAAAAGATACGCGTTTGTTTTTAACCGTTTTTATCCCTATCCTATTCTATCCTTTCTTTTTATTCAACCATTCCCTATCCTATTCTATCCTTTCTTTTTATTCAACCATCCTCAACTATACGCTCATCTTCTCTCTTCGTTAGATTCATCCGACTCTCCCCTCCTTTCTTCTTCTCTTCTCTCTTCTCCTCTCCTAAAATATTCCTACGAAGATTCATGGTTTTTGTGTTACAATTTTTTTCTATCTAAGGTTTTGTTATCATCAGGTAAGTTTTTTCTATATATTAATATCTATTTTGATACATGATCATGATCATGAAGCATTGATTATGTTTTTTTTTTATTATATTTTTCTAGAAGAAGAAAAGAAGATTTCTTTTCGTTGTCAAGATATTTCTTGTAGTGCAAATTCAAATTGAGGTTGAGAGCAACTCGAAGTTAGCTATTGCATTCTCAATCATCAACAAATGCTTTACATCTATTACAGACAAAAGAAGTAACATTAATCTGATCAGAAGTGTCTACTACAGTTGTTGGTACGTAAACTCTCTTGAATTTTGTTACTTTTATTGACTTTGTTAAGAAAAATGAGCAGTTTTTTCAACCATGGAAGGTGTCAACTACTGATTTTTTTCTCCTTCCTTCTTTTTGAATGTTTGGGAGAAAAACAATAATATGTTCTCAAATTGATGTTATGGTGAAGTCCAAACTTTTTTGGATTAATTGAAACTGGTTGCTCGTGATAAATTGTATAATTTATACTGATATATATTATAAATATCAACTTTTATTTTAATTAGTTTTAATATTAAGTTTTTTTATTTTTATTATCAACCTAATATTTTACTTTTTTTTAACATTAACATCTATTATAATAAAAATAATACAAATTACAAATTTTATAATAAGTATGTAATATAAAATGACACATAAAGTCTAATAAAAATTCTTTCTGAATAAAAAACTTCCAAAGAAAAGTCTCTGCTTTGAAATGTCACTATTTTATGTCCATCGCTACAGAATAATCGAATTGATTACCGTAGTCAAACAAAACAAACCAAAAAAAGAAGAAGGGAGAATTTGAGACAAACTCTATCCGTGTACGTTTCTATTCAATGACGTTACATTATCCAATTCTAAAAGTCACATTTTCATTTTCTATTGAAATCCTTTTTACTATGTTTTTGTGGACATTACAAGCTGCCAAAAATGGCATTTCATTTACTGTTCAAATCATTTTCACCGTGTCTAAGCTGTCCAAAATAAATTTGGACTATTTAGGATGGTTGAGGAACAAACAACTCTTCCACAATGTATTGTTTTTTGGATCTTAATGTGTTTTTGTAACGGCTGGTCTTATCTCAATGATTACTTTTAAATTTTTTTTAATATTTTTCTTTTCGTCATTCTATTTCTTTTTTAAGTATGATTACAACTCATAATTATCTTATAAAAGTTTCAAATTGTTTAATCTAATTAATGTTGTTTTATTTTATTATTCATAATTATCTTAAAAAATTTTGAAACTCTTGATAACAACTCATAAATCTAAATTCAACTTCAAATTTATCATTAAATCTAGTCCCAGAAATTTATCATCCCTCCCTCTCTCCTGGTTAAGAAAAAATAGAAATTTCACCCCACATCATATGTTATAAAAAGATAGAAGTGAATAATTTAAAATAGATAAGAATCCTTATCCTTAAATCCCAAAAAAAAAAGAGAAGATAACTTCTAATAATTTAAAATTAAAATTTAGATTTAGATTTAGATTTAGATTTAGATGAGATTACATGTGATTTAATAAGTATAGAGAATGATGTTTTGCTCATTTTGTTGAGAAGGATAGAAATCCATCGTATGCATTGAAAGGGAACCTTTGTTTTGGCCTAGTTATAATAGAACCCAATTTAGAGAATCTGGTACATCTGCAAAATGAAACATCGATGTATAATATGATGAAGACAAACACGTAGAAATTGAAAAAATGGGTAGGAAAGGAATTGTATCCATATCCATTGCTGTTTCATAGCTTCCCACATATTACATAAATCGGTCTCAAAACGACGAGTGCAGAAGTCTCTAGCGAAGCATCCCTTGTCTCCATTTTTTATGCTTATTGGTTTGTTTCAATTATACCTTTAGAATAAGAGTGTATATGTATATATCCTTCAATTCAATCATACTATTTTTAGAACAAAAAAAAAAAACACTTGACAGTTAGAAAATATCATCTTTATTATAACTTTAAAAATTTATTAAACTTATTTTATTAAATATTTATTAAAATTTAAAATTATTATGATATGTCCTACATCAATATAAATTGATTTTACTAGGAAAATTGTCCTATAAATCTTCACGGTTAATAGTGTTACTTCACAAACATAGGAAAATTTTCCTATAAATCTTCATGGTTTATTATGAATGAGTCAAAAGATTTATTTTTTTAATGTAATTTACTAATAACAATTATCAATTTTGACTAATGAATCTATACAAGATTGGATTATTTAATAGTGCATGTTTTCATATGACACATGTAGTACAAATCAGAGAGGATTATATTATTTTTAATATTTGTTTGTTATTTGGATTAATTTATAGGTGAAGTATTTGAAGAATGGCTCGATTGGATTTAAACACAAGGAGAAAGTTTTATATCTTATGATTCATAAGCAAAGGCAGCGGTTCAACGTATTAAGAAGTATATTAAATATAGTTTATTTTATTATAACACATTATTATCGAATTTATTATCTGAAAGCTCCATACTCAGTTAATGAATATGATCGATCACGATATATTCACAAGTTAATATATGCTAGTGATATAACATGTTATGATGAATTACGCATGGATAGGTACACTTTTAGAAGATTAGTTATAATGCTTTGTACCATAGGGCGACTAAAAGATACAAGAAATACGACAGTAGATGAACAAGTCGCTATGTTTTTACATATACTTGCACATCATGAAAAAAATCGTACAATAAAAATAAATTTCTTACGATCAGGAGAAACCGTTAGTAGAAATTTCAACAAAGTACTTAATGCAGTTATTAGACTTCAAGGTGAGTTGTTAAGAACTCCTGTGCCAGTTCCTGAGGATTCCACTGACCAGAAATGGAAATGGTTTAAGGTAAATTACAATTACACTATATGAATATATTTTAAATTTTATTGCAAATATTAATTATACTTAGTTTGACAGAATTGCATAGGAGCTTTGGACGGTACTTATATTGAAGTGAAGGTACCTGAAATTGAGAAGCCAAAATATCGAAATAGAAAGGGTGATATTGCTACAAATGTTTTAGGAGTATGTTCACAAGACTTGCAATTCATTTATGTACTTCCTGGTTGGGAAGGTTCAGCTGCAGATGGTAGAGTCCTACGAGATGCTTTGAGTAGGAAAAATAGATTACCAATATATGATGGTAAGTCAAAAAATTATTTTTAAGATCATAATTAAAAACTTTGGTCAATAATAAGAATGGCTAATGATATATTATTTTAATGATATATACTTTTTTATTTTTAGGATATTACTATCTTGTGGATGCGGGATACACCAACGGTAAGGGATTTCTCGCACCATTTAGAGGTCAAAGATATCATCTTAGTGAATGGAGGACTGGACGACAACCAACTAACCCAGAGGAATTTTTTAATATGAAGCATTCATCGGCTAGAAATGTTATTGAAAGATGTTTTGGAATGTTGAAAATGCGTTGGGACATAATTAGAAATACTAATTTTTATCCAATTAAACTTCAAGGTAGGATTATAATGGCATGTTGTCTTCTTCAAAACCATATAAGATTAAATATGCCAATTGATCCTATGGAGGCCTGTTTAGATGATGTGCCGGAAGGTGTAGAAGAACCAATTGACTTGGATGGTGAAGCTATCACTAGCATTGAACCAACACAAGAATGGACAAATTGGAGACAAACTTTAGCTAATCAAATGTTTAACCAATGGATGCAAAATAGGAATGCTCACTGACAAATATTATAGTGTTTATATAAGTTTTTAAAACATTTATCTATAAATTTCAATCAATGTTAGTTGTGAATTAATTTTTATTTATTTGCTTTTGGTTCATTTCACATTGTGTTATTTCATTTAAATATTAATACTATTTGAATTATTATGTAGTTTATGTTTATTTTTTGTCACATATTTTATTTTTTTTGAATTTCTTGGTTAATTATAGATATGTCTCGTCGAGGTAAAGGAAGTAATCATGTATGGACTGTTGAAGAGGATGCAAAATTAGTAGAATCTATGCTTGAATTAAAATTAAGTGGAAATTTTCATGGTGAAAATGGGGTTGGATTAAAGAAAGGATATCAAAAAGAACTTGAAAGGATATTACAAGAGAAATTACCAGGTCATGGTCTTAAAGAAAAGCCACACATTGAATCTCGTTGCAAATTGTTGAAAAAACAATATCATGCTATATATGATGTGCAAAATACTGGAGGTTTGAGTGGTTTTGGTTGGGAAGATCAGAAAAAATGCGTGACAGCAAGTGCAGATGTATGGGATGAATATTTGAAGGTAAAGTTTAATACCATATTTGTTTATATTTTAGTTATAACATTAATAATAATAAACTAATAAATGTTGTTATTTTTGCAGACACATCCTGATTGTACATTCATGAGAAACAAATCTTTTATTTATTATGATCAACTAGCAATAATTTGGGGAGAAGATAGAGCTACTGGAATTAATGCTGAAGCACCTGCAGATGTAATTGAAGAATTGAATAGAGAAGAAAATATTAATCAAAATGCTGAAGAATTTGATGAAGATGATGACAACTTTGAAACAGGAGTACCCAACTCTAGAGGTGAAGGTACTTCAAAAAACTGAGCATAAGCGAAGAAGTATCACGATGGTTTGGTTTTAGGTTTGGAACATTTGACTAATGCTCCCATCTCAAATGGAAAAATCTGATGAGCAAATGATAAAATTTGCTGAAAGCATTGCAAGTACTAGTCATCAAAGCATAGATAATCGTCGCAAACTTAATGAGGAGCTACAAAAGGTGGAAGTTTTATCACAACCACAAAAACAAAGAGCTGCTATGAAACTTGTCCGTGATCCAGATTTGTTGGATTATTTTTTTACTCTTAATGACGATGAAAAAGATATATTTCTTATTGAACTTCTTAGTCCCAATTAGTTTGGAAATGAATTTTATTATTTTATTTTATTTTATTTTATAATTATCAAGAAGTTTTAGGATATTATTATTTTAGCAAATATTTTATTTTAAATTTGAATAATTTAGTTTGTATTAGAATTGTGAACTTTTTAAGATAATTATTATGGTTTTTTCTGGAGAAATATTTTTACTATTTAACTGTTTTGCTATGTCTTATTTTTAGTTATATGTAATATATATTTTTCATAATAGTATAAGTAAACAAAACAAATTAACTTATAAGGGTAGTTTAGGTAATAAAATGAAATACACATTACATTCCTTAGTTTAGTCAATAAATCCAAACAATGAAAAGAAAATCTTGATACTTTCCTCACAAACATTCTTATTTCTTCCAAACACATGAAAATAATCTGTTGGTATTCACTTTCCGTGTAATCATTTTCCTAGAAATCATATTCCTAAATAACTTTACTTTCCCGCGAACCAAACGAGCACTAGGAGTTTCTGATATGTACGTAATGGCTAGAAGGAGCCAACAACACACAACAAGCAAGTAGGCCAAACTTAACTTGTGAAACAAGTACAATCAGGGAAGATTAGGCCAATGAATGAAATATCGTCACAACCTACGTTCTACTAGATTAATAAGATTCAAAGGCACTTGAATGTATTTGGAGGTTTTGTTGTGCACCGTACGGCTATAAGGGCCAAGAACACATAACAACCAACTAGAACAAACTTAACTTGCGAAACAATTACAATAAGAGAAGATTAGACCAATGGATGAAGAATCGTCACAACCTAGAGCTCTAGTAGATTAAGAAGATTCAAAGTCAGTAGAATGTATTAGATGTTTTTGATGTGCACCTTACGATTAAAATGATCCATCAACACACAAGAAGCAACTAGGCCAAACTTAACTTGCGAAACAAGTACAATCAGGCAAGGTTAGATCAACGGATGAAGCATCATCACAACCTAGGTTCTACTAGATTAATAAGATTCAAAAGGGACTTGAAGGTATTAGGAATTTTTGTTGTGCACCGTACAGCTATAGGGAGTCAAAAACACACAACAAGCAACTAGTCCAAAATTAACTTGCGGAACAATTAAAATCAGAGAAGATTAGACCAATGGATGAAGGTTCGTTACAACCTAGAGTTCTACTATATTAATATGATTCAAAGGCAGTAGAATGTTTTAGGAGTTTTTGATGTGCACCTTACGGCTCAAAGGAGCCAACAACAAACAACAGAGAACTAGGCCAAACTTTGCGTGCGAAGCAAGTAGAATCATAGAAGACTAAACCAATAGATAAAACGTCATCACAACTGAGTGTTCTACTAGATTAATATGATTCAAAGGCACCAACATGTATTAGGTGTTTTGATTTGCACCTTAACACTATAAGGAGCCAACAACAAACAACAAACAACAAGGCCAAACTGAACTTGCAAAACAAGTAGAATCAGGGAAGATTAGACCAATGGATGAAACATCGTTAAAACCAAGAGTTCTACTAGATTAATAAGATTCAAAGGCACTAGAATACATTAGGAGTTTCTGATATGTACGTAATGGCTAGAAGGAGCCAACAACACGCAACAAACAACAACTTGCGGAACAGGTACAATCAGGCAAGGTTAGATCAACGGATGAAGCATCATCACAACCTAGGTTCTACTAGATTAATAAGATTCAAATGGACTTGAAGGTATTAGGAATTTTTGTTGTGCATCGTACGGCCATCGGGAGTCAAGAACACACAACAAGCAACTAGTCCGAACTTAACTTGCGAAACAATTAAAATCAGAGAAGATTAGACCAATGCATGAAGCCTCGTCACAACCTAGAGTTCTACTATATTAATATGCTTCAAAGGCAGTAGAATGTTTTAGGAGTTTTTGATGTGCACCTTACGGCTCTAAGGAGCCAACAGCAAACAACAAACAACAAGGCCAAACTGAACTTGCAAAACAAGCAGAATCAGCGAAGATTAGACCAATGGATGAAACATCGTTAAAACCAAGAGTTCTACTAGATTAATAAGATTCAAAGGCACTAGAATACATTAGGAGTTTCTGATATGTACGTAATGGCTAGAAGGAGCCAACAACACACAACAAGCAAGTAGGCCAAACTTAACTTGTGAAACAAGTACAATCAGGGAAGATTAGGCCAATGGATGAAATATCATCACAACCTAGGTTCTACTAGATTAATAAGATTCAAAAGCACTTGAATGTATTTGGAGTTTTTGTTGTGCACCGTACGGCTATAAGGGCCAAGAACACATAACAAGCAACTAGACCAATCTTAACTTACGAAACAATTACAATAAGAGAAGATTAGACCAATGGGTGAAGCATCGTCACAACCTAGAGTTCTAGTAGATTAAAAAGATTCAAAGTCAGTAGAATGTATTAGAAGTTTTTGATGTGCACCTTACGACTAGAAGGAGCCAACAACACTTAACAAGCAACTAGGCCAAACTTAACTTGCGGAACAAGTACAATCAGGCAAGGTTAGATCAACGGATGAAGCATCATCACAAGCTAGGTTCTACTAGATTAATAAGATTCAAAGGGACTTGAAGGTATTAGGAATTTTTGTTGTGCACTGTTCGGCTATAGGGAATCAAGAACAAAAACCAAGAACCTAGTCCAAAATTAACTTGCGGAACAATTCAAATCAGAGAAGATTAGACCTATGGATGTAGGTTCGTTACAACCTAGAGTTCTACTATATTAATATGATTCAAAGGCAGTAGAATGTTTTAGGAGTTTTTGATGTGCACCTTACGGCTCAAAGGAGACAACAACAAACAACAGAGAACTAGGCCAAACTTTGCGTGCGAAGCATGTAGAATCATAGAAGACTAAACCAATAGATAAAACGTTATCACAACTGAGTGTTCCACTAGATTAATATGAGTCAAAGGCACCAAAATGTATTAGGTGTTTTGATTTGCACCTTAACACTATAAGGAGCCAACAACAGACAACAAACAACAAGGCCAAACTGAACTTGCAAAACAAGTATTATCAGGGAAGATTAGACCAATGGATGAAACATCGTTAAAACCAAGAGTTCAACTAGATTAATAACATTCAAAGGGACTTGAAGGTATTAAGAATTTTTGTTGTGCACCGTACGGCCATAGGGAGTCAAGAACACACAACAAGCAACTAGTCCCAACTTAACTTGCGAAACAATGAAAATCAGAGAAGATTAGACCAATGGATGAAGCATCGTCACAACCTAGAGTTCTAGTAGATTAAGAAGATTCAAAGTCAGAAGAATGTATTAGATGTTTTTTATGTGCACCTTACGACTAGAAAGATCCAACAACACACAACATGCAACTAGGCCAAACTTAACTTGCGAAACAAGTACGATCAGCCAAGGTTAGATCAACGGATGAAGCATCATCACAACCTAGGTTCTACTAGATTAATAAGATTCAAAAGGGACTTGAAGGTATTATGAATTTTTATTGTGCACCGTACGGCTATAGGAAGTCAAGAACACATAACAAGCAACTAGTCCAAACTTAACTTGCGGAACAATTAAAATCAGAGAAGATTAGACTAATGGATGAAGGATCGTCACAACCTAGAGTTCTACCATATTAATATGATTCAAGGGCAGTAGAATGTTTTAGGAGTTTTTGATGTGCACCTTACAGCTCATAGGAGCCAACAACAAACAACAGAGAGCTAAGCCAAACTTTGCGTGCGAAGTAGAATAATGGAAGACAAAACCAATTGATAAAACGTCATCGCAACTGAGTGTTCTTCTAGCTTAATATGATTCAAAGGCACCAAAATGTATTAAGTATTTTGATTTGCACCTTAAGACAATAAGGAGCCAACAACAAACAACAAACAACAAAGCCAAACGAAACTCGCAAAACAAGCAGAATCAGCGAAGATTAGACCAATGGATGAAACATCGTTAAAACTAAGAATTCTACTAGATTAATAAGATTCAAAGGTACTAGAATACATTAGGAGTTTCTGATATGTACCTAATGGCTAGAAGGAGCGAACAACACACAACAAGCAAGTAGGCCAAATTTAACTTGTGAAACAAGTACAATAAGGGAAGATTAGGCCAATGGATGAAATATCATCACAACCTAGGTTCTACTAGATTAATAAGATTCAAAGCACATGAATGTATTGGGAGTTTTTGTTATGCACCGTACGGCTATAAGGGCCAAGAACACATAACAAGCAACTAGACCAATCTTAACTTATGAAACAATTACAATAAGAGAAGATTAGACCAATGGGTGAAGCATCGTCACAACCTAGAGTTCTAGTAGATTAAGAAGATTCAAAGTCAGAAGAATGTATTAGATGTTTTTGATGTGCACCTTACGACTAGAAGTAGCCAACAACACACAACAAGCAACTAGGCCAAACTAAACTTACGAAACAAGTACAATCAGGCAAGGTTTGATCAACGGATGAAGCATCATCACAACCTAGGTTCTACTAGATTAATAAGATTCAAAGGGACTTGAAGGTATTAGGAATTTTTGTTGTGCACCGTTCGGCTATAGGGGGTCAAGAACACACAACAAAAACCTAGTCCAAAATTAACTTGCGGAACAATAAAAATCAGAGAATATTAGACCAATGGATGAAGGTTCGTTACAACCTAGAGTTCTACTATATTAATATGATTCAAAGGCAGTAGAATGTTTTAGGAGTTTTTGATGTGCACCTTACGGCTCCAAGGAGCCAACAACAAACAACAGAGAACTAGGCCAAACTTTGCGTGCGAAGCAAGTAGAATCAAAGAAGACTAAACCCATAGATAAAACGTCATCACAACTGAGTGTTCTACAAGATTAATATGATTCAAAGGCACCAACATGTATTAGGTGTTTTGATTTGCACCTTAACACTATAAGGAGCCAACAACAAACAACAAACAACAAGGCCAAACTGAACTTGCAAAACAAGTAGAATCAGGGAAGATTAGACCAATGGATGAAACATCGTTAAAACCAAGAGTTCTACTAGATTAATAAGATTCAAAGGCACTAGAATACATTAGGAGTTTCTGATATGTACGTAATGGCTAGAAAGAGCCAACAACACGAAACAAACAACAACTTGCGGAACAAGTACAATCAGGCAAGGTTATATCAACGGATGAAGCATCATCACAACCTAGGTGCTACTAGATTAAGAAGATTCAAAGGGACTTGAAGGTATTAGGAATTTTTGTTGTGCACCGTACGGCTATAGGGAGTCAAGAACACACAACAAGCAACTAGTCCGAACTTAACTTGCGAAACAATTAAAATCAGAGAAGATTAGACCAATGGATGAAGCATCGTCACAACCTAGAGTTCTACTATATTAATATGCTTCAAAGGTAGTAGAATGTTTTAGGAGTTTTTGATGTACACCTTACGGCTCTAAGGAGCCAACAGCAAACAACAGAGAACTAGGCCAAACTTTGCTTGCGAAACAAGTAGAATCATGTAAGACTAAACCAACAGATAAAACGTCATCACAACTGAGTGTTCTACTAGATTATTATGGTTCAAAGGCACCAAAAGGTATTATGTGTTTTGATTTGCAGCTTAAGACTACAAGGAGCCAACACCAAACAACAAAAAACAAGGCCAAACTGAACTTGCAAAACAAGTAGAATCAGGGAAGATTAGACCAATGGATGAAACATCGTTAAAACCAAGAGTTCTACTAGATTAATAAGATTCAAAGGCACTAGAATACATTAGGAGTTTCTGATATGTACGCAATGGCTAGAAGGAGCCAACAACACACAACAAGCAAGTAGGCCAAACTTAACTTGTGAAACAAGTACAATTATGGAAGATTAGGCCAATGGACGAAATATCATCACAACCTAGGTTCTACAAGATTAATAAGATTCAAAAGCACTTGAATGTATTTGGAGTTTTTGTTGTGCACCGTATGGCTATAAGGGCCAAGAACACATAACAAGCAACTAGACCAAACTTAACTTGCGAAACAATTACAATAAGAGAAGATTAGACCAATGGGTGAAGCATCGTCACAACCTAGAGTTCTAGTAGATTAAGAATATTCAAAGTCAGTAGAATGTATTAGATGTTTTTGATGTGCACCTTACGACTAGAAGGATCCAACAACACACAACAAGCAACTAGGCCAAACTTAACTTGCGAAACAAGTACAATCAGGCAAGGTTAGATCAACGGATGAAGCATCATCACAACCTAGGTTCTACAAGATTAATAAGATTCAAAGGGACTTGAAGGTATTAGGAATTTTTGTTGTGCACCGTTCGGCTATAGGGAGTCAAGAACACACAACAAAAACCTAGTCCAAAATTAACTTGCGGAACAATTAAATTCACAGAAGATTAGACCAATGGATGAAGGTTCGTTACAACCTAGAGTTCTACTATATTAATATGATTCAAAGGCAGTAGAATGTTTTAGGAGTTTTTCATGTGCATTTTAGGGCTCAAAGGAGCCAACAACAAACAACATAGAACTAGGCCAAACTTTGCTTGCGAAACAAGTAGAATCATGTAAGACTAAACCATTAGATAAAACGTCGTCACAACTGAGTGTTCTACTAGATTAATATGATTCAAAGGCACCAAAATGTATTAGGTGTTTTGATTTGCACCTTAACACTATATGGAGCCAACAACAAACAACAAAAAACAAGGCCAAACTGAACTTGCAAAACAAGTAGATTCAGGAAAGATTAGACCAATGGATGAAACTCGTTAAAACCAAGAGTTCTACTAGATTAATAAGATTCAAAGGCACTAGAATACATTAGGAGTTTCTGATATGTACGTAATGGCTAGAAGGAGCCAACAACACGCAACAAACAACAACTTGCGGAACTAGTACAATCAGGCAAGGTTAGATAAACGGATAAAGCATCATCACAACCTAGGTTCTACTAGATTAATAAGATTCAAAGGGACTTGAAGGTATTAGGAATTTCTGTTGTGCACCGTACGGCCATAGAGAGTCAAGAACACACAACAAGCATCTAGTCCGAACTTAACTTGCGAAACAATTAAAATCAGAGAAGATTAGACTAATGGAAGAAGGATCGTCACAACCTAGAGTTCTACTATATTAATATGATTCAAGGGCAGTAGAATGTTTTAGGAGTTTTTGATGTGCACCTTACGGCTCTATGGAGCTAACAACAAACAACAGAGAACTAAGCCAAACTTTGCGTGCGAAGCAAGTAGAATAATGGAAGACAAAACCAATAGATAAAACGTCATCGTAACTGAGTGTTCTTCTAGATTAATATGATTCAAAGGCACCAAAATGTATTAAGTGTTTTGATTTGCACCTTAAGACAATAAGGAGCCATCAACAAACAACAAACAACGAAGCCAAACTGAACTTGCAAAACAAGCAGAATCAGCGAAGATTAGACCAATGGATGAAACATTGTTAAAACCAAGAGTTCTACAAGATTAATAAGATTCAAAGGCACTAGAATACATTAGGAGTTTCTGATATATACCTAACGACTAGAAGGAGCCAACAACACACAACAAGCAAGTAGGCCAAACTTAACTTGTAAAACAAGTACAATCAGGGAAGATTAGGCCAATGGATGAAATATCATCACAACCTAGGTTCTACTAGATTAATAAGATTCAAAAGCACTTGAATGTATTTGGAGTTTTTGTTGCGCACCGTACGGCTATAAGGGCAAAGAACACATAACAAGCAACTAGACCAATCTTAACTTATGAAACAATTACAATAAGAGAAGATTAGACCAATGGGTGAAGTATCGTCACAACCTAGAGTTCTAGTAGATTAAAAAGATTCAAAGTCAGTAGAATGTATTAGAAGTTTTTGATGTGCACCTTACGACTAGAAGGAGCCAACAACACACAACAAGCAACTAGGCCAAACTTAACTTGCGGAACAAGTACAATCAGGCAAGGTTAGATCAACGGATGAAGCATCATCACAACCTAGGTTCTACTAAATTAATAAGATTCAAAGGGACTTGAAGGTATTAGGAATTTCTGTTGTGCACCGTACAGCCATAGAGAGTCAAGAACACACAACAAGCAACTAGTCCGAACTTAACTTGCGAAACAATTAAAATCAGAGAAGATTAGACCAATGGATGAAGCATCGTCACAACCAAGAGTTCTACTGTATAAATATGCTTCAAAGGCAGTAGAATGTTTTAGGAGTTTTTGATGTGCACCTTACGGCTCTAAGGAGCCAACAGCAAACAACAGAGAACTAGGCCAAACTTTACTTGCGAAACAAGTAGAATCATGTAAGACTAAACCAATAGATAAAACGTCATCACAACTGAGTGTTCTACTAGATTATTATGATTCAAAGGCACCAAAAGGTATTATGTGTTTTGATTTGCAGCTTAAGACTATAAGGAGCCAACAACAAACAACAAAAAACAAGACCAAACTGAACTTGCAAAACAAGTAGAATCAGGGAAGATTAGACCAATGGATGAAACATCGTTAAAACCAAGAGTTCTACTAGATTAATAAGATTCAAAGGCACTAGAATACATTAAGAGTTTCTGATACGTACGTAATGGCTGGAAGGAGCCAACAACACATAACAAGCAAGTAGGCCAAACTTAACTTGTGAAACAAGAACAATCAGGGAAGATTAGGCCAATGAATGAAATATCGTCACAACCTAAGTTCTACTAGATTAATAAAATTCAAAGGCACTTGAATGTATTTGGAGTTTTTGTTGTGCACCGTATGGCTATAAGGGCCAAGAACACATAACAAGCAACTAGACCAAACTTAACTTTCGAAACAATTACAATAATAGAAGATTAGACCAATGGGTGAAGCATCGTCACAACCTAGAGTTCTAGTAGATTAAGAATATTCAAAGTCAGTAGAATGTATTAGATGTTTTTGATGTGCACCTTACGACTAGAAGGATCCAACAACACACAACAAGCAACTAGGCCAAACTTAACTTGCGAAACAAGTACAATCAGGCAAGGTTAGATCAACGGATGAAGCATCATCACAACCTAAGTTCTACAAGATTAATAAGATTCAAAGGGACTTGAAGGTATTAGGAATTTTTGTTGTGCACCGTTCGGCTATAGGGAGTCAAGAACACACAACAAAAACCTAGTCCAAAATTAACTTGCAGAACAATTAAAATCACAGAAGATTAGACCAATGGATGAAGGTTCGTTACAACCTAGAGTTCTACTATATTAATATGATTCAATGGCAGTAGAATGTTTTAGGGGTTTTTCATGTGCACTTTACGGCTCAAAGGAGCCAACAACAAACAACATAGAACTAGGCCAAACTTTGCGTGCGAAACAAGTAGAATCATGTAAGACTAAACCATTAGATAAAACGTCGTCACAACTGAGTGTTCTACTAGATTAATATGATTCAAAGGCACCAAAATGTATTAGCTATTTTGATTTGCACCTTAACACTATATGGAGCCAACAACAAACAACAAAAAACACGGCCAAACTGAACTTGCAAAACAAGTAGATTCAGGAAAGATTAGACCAATGGATGAAACATCGTTAAAACCAAGAGTTCTACTAGATTAATAAGATTCAAAGGCACTAGAATACATTAGGAGTTTCTGATATGTACCTCATGGCTAGACGGAGCTAACAACACACAACAAGCAAGTAGGCCAAACTTAACTTGTGAAACAAGTACAATCAGGGAAGACTAGGCCAATGGATGAAATATCATCACAACCTAGGTTCTACTAGATTAATAAGATTCAAAATTACTTGAATGTATTTGGAGTTTTTGTTGTGCACCATACAGCTATAAGGGCCAAGAACACATAACTAGCAACTAGACCAAATCTTAACTTACGAAACAATTACAATAAGAGAAGATTAGACCAATGGATGAAACATCGTTAAAACAAGAGTTCTAATAGATTAATAAGATTCAAAGGCACTAGAATACATTAGGAGTTTCTGATATCTACGTAATGGCTAGAAGGAGCTAACAACACACAACAAGCAAGTAGGCCAAACTTAACTTGTGAAACAAGTACAATCAGGGAAGACTAGGCCAATGGATGAAATATCATCACAACCTAGGTTCTACTAGATTAATAAGATTCAAAGCCACTAGAATGTATTTGGAGTTTTTGTTGTGCACCGTATGGCTATAAGGGCCAAGAACACATAACAAACAACTAGACCAAACTTAACTTGCGAAACAATTACAATAAGAGAAGATTAGACCAATGGGTAAAGCATCGTCACAACCTAGAGTTCTAGTAGATTAAGAATATTCAAAGTCAGTAGAATGTATTAGATGTTTTTGATGTGCACCTTACGACTAGAAGGTTCCAAGAACACACAACAAGCAATTAGGCCAAACTTAACTTGCGAAACAAGTACAATCAGGCAAGGTTAGATCAACGGATGAAGCATCATCACAACCTAGGTTCTACAAGATTAATAAGATTCAACGGGACTTGAAGGTATTAGGAATTTTTGTTGTGCACCGTTCGGCTATAGGGAGTCAAGAACACACAACAAAAACCTAGTCCAAAATTAACTTGCGGAACAATTAAAATCACAGAAGATTAGACCAATGGATGAAGGTTCGTTACAACCTAGAGTTCTACTATATTAATATGATTCAAAGGCAGTAGAATGTTTTAGGAGTTTTTCATGTGCACTTTACGGCTCAAAGGAGCCAACAACAAACAACATAGAACTTGGCCAAACTTTGCGTGCGAAACAAGTAGAATCATGTAGGACTAAACCATTAGATAAAACGTCGCCACAACTGAGTGTTCTACTACATTAATATGATTCAAAGCCACCAAAATGTATTAGGTGTTTTGATTTGCACCTTAACACTATATGGAGCCAACAACAAATAACAAAAAACAAGGCCAAACTGAACTTGCAAAACAAGTAGATTCAGGAAAGATTAGACCAATGGATGAACATCGTTAAAACCAAGAGTTCTACTAGATTAATAAGATTCAAAGGCACTAGAATACATTAGGAGTTTACTCGATATGCGTAATGGCTAGAAGGAGCCAACAACACGCAACAAACAACAACTTGCGGAACTAGTACAATCAGGCAAGGTTAGATCAACAGATAAAGCATCATCACAACCTAAGTTCTACTAGATTAATAAGATTCAAAGGGACTTGAAGGTATTAGGAATTTCTGTTGTGCACCGTACGGCCATAGAGAGTCAAGAACACACAACAAGCAACTAGTCCGAACTTAACTTGCGAAACAATTAAAATCAGAGAAGATTAGACTAATGGAAGAAGGATCGTCACAACCTAGAGTTCTACTATATTAATATGATTCAAGGGCAGTAGAATGTTTTAGGAGTTTTTGATGTGCACCTTACGGCTCTATGGAGCTAACAACAAACAACAGAGAACTAAGCCAAACTTTGCGTGCGAAGCAAGTAGAATAATGGAAGACAAAACCAATAGATAAAACGTCATCGTAACTGAGTGTTCTTCTAGATTAATATGATTCAAAGGCACCAAAATGTAATAAGTGTTTTGATTTGCACCTTAAGACAATAAGGAGCCATCAACAAACAACAAACAACAAATCCAAACTGAACTTGCAAAACAAGCAGAATCAGCGAAGATTAGACCAATGGATGAAACATTGTTAAAACCAAGAGTTCTACTAGATTAATAAGATTCAAAGGCACTAGAATACATTAGGAGTTTCTGATATATACTTAACGGCTAGAAGGAGCCAACAACACACAACAAGCAAGTAGGCCAAACTTAACTTGTGAAACAAGTACAATCAGGGAAGATAAGGCCAATGGATGAAATATCATCACAACCTAGGTTCTACTAGATTAATAAGATTCAAAAGCACTTGAATGTATTTGGAGTTTTTGTTGCGCACCGTACGGCTATAAGGGCCAAGAACACATAACAAACAACTAGACCAATCTTAACTTATGAAACAATTACAATAAGAGAAGATTAGACCAATGGGTGAAGTATCGTCACAACCTAGAGTTCTAGTAGATTAAAAAGATTCAAAGTCAGTAGAATGTATTAGAAGTTTTTGATGTGCTCCTTACGACCAGAAGGAGCCAACAACACACAACAAGCAACTAGGCCAAACTTAACTTGCGGAACAAGTACAATCAGGCAAGGTTAGATCAACGGATGAAGCATCATCACAACCTAGGTTCTACTAAATTAATAAGATTCAAAGGGACTTGAAGGTATTAGGAATTTTTTTTGTGCACCGTTCGGCTATAGGGAGTCAAGAACACACAACAAAAACCTAGTCCAAAATTATCTTGCGGAACAATTAAAATCACAGAAGATTAGACCAATGGATGAAAGTTCCTTACAACCTAGAGTTCTACTATATTAATATGATTCAAAAGCAGTAGAATGTTTTAGGAGTTTTTCATGTGCACTTTACGGCTCAAAGGAGCCAACAACAAACAACATAGAACTAGGCCAAACTTTGCGTGCGAAACAAGTAGAATCATGTAAAACTAAACCATTAGATAAAACGTCGTCACAACTGAGTGTTCTACTAGATTAATATGATTCAAAGGCACCAAAATGTATTAGGTGTTTTGATTTGCACCTTAACACTATATGGAGCCAACAACAAACAACAAAAAACAAGGCCAAACTGAACTTGCAAAACAAGTAGATTCAGGAAAGATTAGACCAATGGATGAACATCGTTAAAACCAAGAGTTCTACTAGATTAATAAGATTCAAAGGCACTAGAATACATTAGGAGTTTCTGATATGTACGTAATGGCTAGAAGGAGCCAACAACACGCAACAAACAACAACTTGCGGAACTAGTACAATCAGGCAAGGTTAGATCAACAGATAAAGCATCATCACAACCTAGGTTCTACTAGATTAATAAGATTCAAAGGGACTTGAAGGTATTAGGAATTTCTGTTGTGCACCGTACGGCCATAGAGAGTCAAGAACACACAACAAGCAACTAGTCCGAACTTAACTTGCGAAACAATTAAAATCAGAGAAGATTAGACTAATGGAAGAAGCATCGTCACAACCTAGAGTTCTACTATATAAATATGCTTCAAGGGCAGTAGAATGTTTTAGGAGTTTTTGATGTGCACCTTACGGCTCTAAGGAGCCAACAGCAAACAACAGAGAACTAGCCCAAACTTTACTTGCGAAACAAGTAGAATCATGTAAGACTAAACCAATAGATAAAACGTCATCACAACTGAGTGTTCTACTAGATTATTATGATTCAAAAGCACCAAAAGGTATTATGTGTTTTGATTTGCAGCTTAAGACTATAAGGAGCCAACAACAAACAACAAAAAACAAGACCAAACTGAACTTGCAAAACAAGTAGAATCAGGGAAGATTAGACCAATGGATGAAACATCATTAAAACCAAGAGTTCTACTAGATTAATAAGATTCAAAGGCACTAGAATACATTAAGAGCTTCTGATATGTACGTAATGGCTGGAAGGAGCCAACAACACATAACAAGCAAGTAGGCCAAACTTAACTTGCGAAACAAGAACAATCAGGGAAGATTAGGCCAATGAATGAAATATCGTCACAACCTAAGTTCTACTAGATTAATAAAATTCAAAGGCACTTGAATGTATTTGGAGTTTTTGTTGTGCACCGTATGGCTATAAGGGCCAAGAACACATAACAAGCAACTAGACCAAATTTAACTTGCGAAACAATTACAATAAGAGAAGATTAGACCAATGGGTGAAGCATCGTCACAACCTAGAGTTCTAGTAGATTAAGAATATTCAAAGTCAGTAGAATGTATTAGATGTTTTTGATGTGCACCTTACGACTAGAAGGTTCCAAGAACACACAACAAGCAATTAGGCCAAACTTAACTTGCGAAACAAGTACAATCAGACAAGGTTAGATCAACAGATGAAGCATCATCACAACCTAGGTTCTACAAGATTAATAAGATTCAACGGGACTTGAAGGTATTAGGAATTTTTGTTGTGCACCGTTCGGCTATAGGGAGTCAAGAACACACAACAAAAACCTAGTCCAAAATTAACTTGCGGAACAATTAAAATCACAGAAGATTAGACCAATGGATGAAGGTTCGTTACAACCTAGAGTTCTACTATATTAATATGATTCAAAGGCAGTAGAATGTTTTAGGAGTTTTTCATGTGCACTTTACGGCTCAAAGGAGCCAACAACAAACAACATAGAACTAGGCCAAACTTTGCGTGCGAAACAAGTAGAATCATGTAAGACTAAACCATTAGATAAAACGTCGTCACAACTGAGTGTTCTACTAGATTAATATGATTCAAAGGCACCAAAATGTATTAGGTGTTTTGATTTGCACCTTAACACTATATGGAGCCAACAACAAATAACAAAAAACAAGGCCAAACTGAACTTGCAAAACAAGTAGATTCAGGAAAGATTAGACCAATGGATGAACATCGTTAAAACCAAGAGTTCTACTAGATTAATAAGATTCAAAGGCACTAGAATACATTAGGAGTTTCTGATATGTACGTAATGGCTAGAAGGAGCCAACAACACGCAACAAACAACAATTTGCGGAACTAGTACAATCAGGCAAGGTTAGATCAACGGATAAAGCATCATCACAACCTAGGTTCTACTAGATTAATAAGATTCAAAGGGACTTGACGGTATTAGGAATTTCTGTTGTGCACCGTACGGCCATAGAGAGTCAAGAACACACAACAAGCAACTAGTCCGAACTTAACTTGCGAAACAATTAAAATCAGAGAAGATTAGACTAATGGAAGAAGGATCGTCACAACCTAGAGTTCTACTATATTAATATGATTCAAGGGCAGTAGAATGTTTTAGGAGTTTTTGATGTGCACCTTACGGCTCTATGGAGCTAACAACAAACAACAGAGAACTAAGCCAAACTTTGCGTGCGAAGCAAGTAGAATAATGGAAGACAAAACCAATAGATAAAACGCGTCAGAATCGAAAGTGTTCTTCTAGATTAATATGATTCAAAGGCACCAAAATGTATTAAGTGTTTTGATTTGCACCTTAAGACAATAAGGAGCCAACAACAAACAACAAACAACAAGGCCAAACTGAACTTGCAAAACAAGCAGAATCAGCGAAGATTAGACCAATGGATGAAACATTGTTAAAAACAAGAATTCTACTAGATAAATAAGATTCAAAGGCACTAGAATACATTTCGAGTTTCTGATATATACCTAACGGCTAGAAGGAGCCAACAACACACAACAAGCAAGTAGGCCAAACTTAACTTGTGAAACAAGTACAATCAGGGAAGATTAGGCCAATGGATGAAATATCATCACAACCTAGGTTCTACTAGATTAATAAGATTCAAAAGCACTTGAATGTATTTGGAGTTTTTGTTGCGCACCGTACGGCTATAAGGGCCAAGAACACATAACAAGCAACTAGACCAATCTTAACTTACGAAACAATTACAATAAGAGAAGATTAGACCAATGGGTGAAGAATCGTCACAACCTAGAGTTTTAGTAGATAAAGATTCAAAGTCAGTAGAATGTATTAGAAGTTTTTGATGTGCACCTTACGACTAGAAGGAGCCAACAACACACAACAAGCAACTAGGCCAAACTTAACTTGCGGAACAAGTACAATCAGGCAAGGTTAGATCAACGGATGAAGCATCATCACAACCTAGGTTCTACTAGATTAATAAGATTCAAAGGGACTTGAAGGTATTAGGAATTTTTGTTGTGCACCGTTCGGCTATAGGGAGTCAAGAACACACAACAAGAACCTAGTCCAAAATTAACTTGCGGAACAATTAAAATCCCAGAAGATTAGACCAATGGATGAAAGTT
This sequence comes from Gynochthodes officinalis, assembly GCA_020080225.1. Taxonomy (NCBI): domain Eukaryota; kingdom Viridiplantae; phylum Streptophyta; class Magnoliopsida; order Gentianales; family Rubiaceae; genus Gynochthodes; species Gynochthodes officinalis. The sequence goes on along the minus strand of CM034618.1, from coordinate 41,812,046 downwards.
CCTTACAACCTAGAGTTCTACTATATTAATATGATTCAAAAGCAGTAGAATGTTTTAGGAGTTTTTCATGTGCACTTTACGGCTCAAAGGAGCCAACAACAAACAACATAGAACTAGGCCAAACTTTGCGTGCGAAACAAGTAGAATCATGTAAAACTAAACCATTAGATAAAACGTCGTCACAACTGAGTGTTCTACTAGATTAATATGATTCAAAGGCACCAAAATGTATTAGGTGTTTTGATTTGCACCTTAACACTATATGGAGCCAACAACAAACAACAAAAAACAAGGCCAAACTGAACTTGCAAAACAAGTAGATTCAGGAAAGATTAGACCAATGGATGAACATCGTTAAAACCAAGAGTTCTACTAGATTAATAAGATTCAAAGGCACTAGAATACATTAGGAGTTTCTGATATGTACGTAATGGCTAGAAGGAGCCAACAACACGCAACAAACAACAACTTGCGGAACTAGTACAATCCGGCAAGGTTAGATCAACGGATAAAGCATCATCAGAACCTAGGTTCTACTAGATTAATAAGATTCAAAGGGACTTGAAGGTATTAGGAATTTCTGTTGTGCACCGTACGGCCATAGAGAGTCAAGAACACACAACAAGCAACTAGTCCGAACTTAACTTGCGAAACAATTAAAATCAGAGAAGATTAGACTAATGGAAGAAGGATCGTCACAACCTAGAGTTCTACTATATTAATATGATTCAAGGGCAGTAGAATGTTTTAGGAGTTTTTGATGTGCACCTTACGGCTCTATGGAGCTAACAACAAACAACAGAGAACTAAGCCAAACTTTGCGTGCGAAGCAAGTAGAATAATGGAAGACAAAACCAATAGATAAAACGTCATCGTAACTGAGTGTTCTTCTAGATTAATATGATTCAAAGGCACCAAAATGTATTAAGTGTTTTGATTTGCACCTTAAGACAATAAGGAGCCATCAACAAACAACAAACAACAAAGCCAAACTGAACTTGCAAAACAAGCAGAATCAGCGAAGATTAGACCAATGGATGAAACATTGTTAAAACCAAGAGTTCTACTAGATTAATAAGATTCAAAGGCACTAGAATACATTAGGAGTTTCTGAAATATACCTAACGGCTAGAAGGAGCCAACAACACACAACAAGCAAGTAGGCCAAACTTAACTTGTGAAACAAGTACAATCAGGGAAGATTAGGCCAATGGATGAAATATCATCACAACCTAGGTTCTACTAGATTAATAAGATTCAAAAGCACTTGAATGTATTTGGAGTTTTTGTTGCGCACCGTACGGCTATAAGGGCAAAGAACACATAACAAGCAACTAGACCAATCTTAACTTATGAAACAATTACAATAAGAGAAGATTAGACCAATGGGTGAAGTATCGTCACAACCTAGAGTTCTAGTAGATTAAAAAGATTCAAAGTCAGTAGAATGTATTAGAAGTTTTTGATGTGCTCCTTACGACCAGAAGGAGCCAACAACACACAACAAGCAACTAGGCCAAACTTAACTTGCGGAACAAGTACAATCAGGCAAGGTTAGATCAACGGATGAAGCATCATCACAACCTAGGTTCTACTAAATTAATAAGATTCAAAGGGACTTGAAGGTATTAGGAATTTTTGTTGTGCACCGTTCGGCTATAGGGAGTCAAGAACACACAACAAAAACCTAGTCCAAAATTAACTTGCGGAACAATTAAAATCACAGAAGATTAGACCAATGGATGAAAGTTCCTTACAACCTAGAGTTCTACTATATTAATATGATTCAAAAGCAGTAGAATGTTTTAGGAGTTTTTCATGTGCACTTTACGGCTCAAAGGAGCCAACAACAAACAACATAGAACTAGGCCAAACTTTGCGTGCGAAACAAGTAGAATCATGTAAAACTAAACCATTAGATAAAACGTCGTCACAACTGAGTGTTCCTCTAGATTAATATGATTCAAAGGCACCAAAATGTATTAGGTGTTTTGATTTGCACCTTAACACTATAAGGAGCCAACAACAAACAACAAAAAACAAGGCCAAACTGAACTTGCAAAACAAGTAGATTCAGGAAAGATTAGACCAATGGATGAACATCGTTAAAACCAAGAGTTCTACTAGATTAATAAGATTCAAAGGCACTAGAATACATTAGGAGTTTCTGATATGTACGTAATGGCTAGAAGGAGCCAACAACACGCAACAAACAACAACTTGCGGAACTAGTACAATCAGGCAAGGTTAGATCAACGGATAAAGCATCATCAGAACCTAGGTTCTACTAGATTAATAAGATTCAAAGGGACTTGAAGGTATTAGGAATTTCTGTTGTGCACTGTACGGCCATAGAGAGTCAAGAACACACAACAAGCAACTAGTCCGAACTTAACTTGCGAAACAATTAAAATCAGAGAAGATTAGACCAATGGATGAAGCATCGTCACAACCTAGAGTTCTACTATATAAATATGCTTCAAAGGCAGTAGAATGTTTTAGGAGTTTTTGATGTGCACCTTACGGCTCTAAGGAGCCAACAGCAAACAACAGAGAACTAGGCCAAACTTTACTTGCGAAACAAGTAGAATCATGTAAGACTAAACCAATAGATAAAACGTCATCACAACTGAGTGTTCTACTAGATTATTATGATTCAAAGGCACCAAAAGGTATTATGTGTTTTGATTTGCAGCTTAAGACTATAAGGAGCCAACAACAAACAACAAAAAACAAGACCAAACTGAACTTGCAAAACAAGTAGAATCAGGGAAGATTAGACCAATGGATGAAACATCGTTAAAACCAAGAGTTCTACTAGATTAATAAGATTCAAAGGCACTAGAATACATTAAGAGTTTCTGATATGTACGTAATGGCTGGAAGGAGCCAACAACACGTAACAAGCAAGTAGGCCAAACTTAACTTGTGAAACAAGAACATTCAGGGAAGATTAGGCCAATGAATGAAATATCGTCACAACCTAAGTTCTACTAGATTAATAAAATTCAAAGGCACTTGAATGTATTTGGAGTTTTTGTTGTGCACCGTATGGCTATAAGGGCCAAGAACACATAACAAGCAACTAGACCAAACTTAACTTGCGAAACAATTACAATAAGAGAAGATTAGACCAATGGGTGAAGTATCGTCACAACCTAGAGTTCTAGTAGATTAAGAATATTCAAAGTCAGTAGAATGTATTAGATGTTTTTGATGTGCACCTTACGACTAGAAGGATCTAACAACACACAACAAGCAACTAGGCCAAACTTAACTTGCGAAACAAGTACAATTAGGCAAGGTTAGATCAACGGATGAAGCATCATCACAACCTAGGTTCTACTAGATTAATAAGATTCAAAAGGGACTTGAAGGTATTACGAATTTTTGTTGTGCACCGTACGGCTATAGGGAGTCAAGAACACACAACAAGCAACTAGTCCAATCTTAACTTGCGGAACAATTAAAATCAGAGAAGATTAGACTAATGGAAAAGGGATCGTCACAACCTAGAGTTCTACTATATTAAAATGATTCAAGGGCAGTAGAATGTTTTAGGAGTTTTTGATGTGCACCTTACGGCTCTAAGGAGCCAACAGCAAACAACAGAGAACTAGACCAAACTTTGCTTGCGAAACAAGTAGAATCATGTAAGACTAAACCAATAGATAAAACGTCATCACAACTGAGTGTTCTTCTAGATTATTATGATTCAAAAGCACCAAAAGGTATTATTTGTTTTGATTTGCAGCTAAAGACTATAAGGAGCCAACAACAAACAACAAAAAACAAGGCCAAACTGAACTTGCAAAACAAGTAGAATTAGGGAAGATTAGACCAATGGATGAAACATCGTTAAAACCAAGAGTTCTACTAGATTAATAATATTCAAAGGCACTAGAATACATTAGGAGTTTCTGATATGTACGTAATGGCTAGAATGAGCCAACAACACACAACAAGCAAGTAGGCCAAACTTAACTTGTGAAACAAGTACAATCAGGGAAGATTAGGCCAATGAACGAAATATCATCACAACCTACGTTCTACTAGATTAATAAGATTCAAAGGCACTTGAATGTATTTGGAGTTTTTGTTGTGCACCGTATGGCTATAAGGGCCAAAAACACATAACAAGCAACTAGACCAATCTTAACTTGCGAAACAATTACAATAAGAGAAGATTAGACCAATGGGTGAAGCATCGTCACAACCTAGAGTTCTAGTAGATTAAGAAGATTCAAAGTCAGTAGAATGTATTAGAAGTTTTTGATGTGCACCTTACTACTAGTAGGAGCCAACAACACACAACAAACAACTAGGCCAAACTTAACTTGCGGAACAAGTACAATCAGGCAAGGATAGATCAACGGATGAAGCATCACCACAACCTAGGTTCTACTAGATTAATAAGATTCAATGGGACTTGAAGGTATTAGGAATTTTTGTTGTGCACCGTACGGCTATAGGGAGTCAAGAACACACAACAAACAACTAGTCCAAACTTAACTTGCGGAACAATTAAAATCAGAGAACATTAGACCAATGGATGAAGGATCGTCACAACCTAGAGTTCTACTATATTAATATGATTCAAAGGCAGTAGAATGTTTTAGGAGTTTTTGATGTGCATCTTACGGCTCAAAGGAGCCAACAACAAACAACAGAGAACTAAGCCCAACTTTGCGTGCGAAGCAAGTAGAATCATGGAAGACTAAACCAATAGATAAAACGTCATCACAACTGGGTGTTCTACTAGATTAATATGATTCAAAGGCACCAAAATGTATTAGGTGTTTTGATTTGCACCTTAACACTATAAGGAGCCAACAACAAACAACAAACAACAAGGCCAAATTGAACTTACAAAACAAGTAGAATCAGGGAAGATTAGACCAATGGATGAAACATCGTTAAAACCAAGAGTTCTACTAGATTGATAACATTCAAAGGCACTAGAATACATTAGGAGTTTCTGATATGTACATAATGGCTAGAAGGAGCCAACAACACACAATAACCAAGTAGGCCAAACTTAACTTGTGAAACAAGTACAATCAGGGAAGATTAGGCCAATGAATGAAATATCGTCACAACCTACGTTCTACTAGATTAATAAGATTCAAAGGCACTTGAATGTATTAGGAGTTTTTGGTGTCATATACTAATTTAGCTACAGTGATTTTTAATTTTGAAAATTTATGAACAGTAAAAATGAATAGTAATGACGTGAATAGTAACAATAAATAGTAATTATGAATAGTAACTGTGAATAGTAAAACGTGAATAGTGAAAAATAATGAATATGGTACTTAAGATGATCAGCAAATCGAGATGAATAAAACACTTACTTTATTGAACTTTGATATTGAAATCTGATTACAGAAAAGATCCTTGAAGTAAACCTGAAAAATTGGAATAGTACAAAATTTTGAAGCTTTTTTAAGGGACTTGGAACGTTGGAATTCTAAGGAAATTGGAAAAAGGCTTGAAAGGAATTCTAAGATGGAATTTTTTGCTGTGTAAGCTTGAAAGATTTGCTGTATTCTGGGATTTGCTGTCCTCCTCTGAATGAAATGAAGCCATTTTATAGTTGAAATCTTTGAGTCCGTCCAATTCTAGCTGTTGAATTTTGATAAAGGCTAGTCTTTAGCCTTTTTGACTTTTGCTTTTAGGCTTGAAGACTTTTGTGGTTCTTGCAGATGACTTGAAGACTTCGTAGCATCCAATTTGTCTTTGTGTTTGTCTTGAATCAATTTTGACTTGGTCTTGAATTTGCATTATTTGTTTGTGCAGGCTTTGTCTTTGAACCCTTTGAATCCTTATCTACTTCCAGCTTTTTGAATGAAGACACCTGTCTGAATACTTTGGAATCCTGATCTGCTTGGAATCTTTTGAGCTGAGCTGATCTGCTTTTTGAAAAGTTGTTTGTAGTTACGTGCCGACATGGGACCTACTCTTCTTTTTGGAAAACAGAGTTTTCTGACTATCCCCACTTCACGTGCTTGAATGGCTTTAATCATCTTGCCGTTGCCGACTTTTTGAATGAAAACTATCCTTGATTGCTTCATGGCGAAGGAAGCTGATCTTCAAAGAAGTCGTTCTCTGGAATAAAGGTTTTTGAGTAAAATCTATTTTGAAATGCTTCTTGAGATCTTGGAGAAGTTGAATCTTCTGGAGTAGCAGAACTTGAGGCTTCTTGTATGATTTTGTCTGAATGATGACCTTCTTGTTCTGGAATTGTCGGTGACTGAGAGTAAACTAGGGGTTCTTCGCTAAGCCTTGGAACCCAGTTTTCCATGAATTCTTGAATTGCTTGCCATTGATTGTCTTCTTTGATTGCTCTTCTTAATCTTTGAACATAGTCTCGATTTTGCTTCTTTTGAGATTCGTCATCGAAAGGGTAAATACACTTGGATAAATTAGCTGGTTGAAATGATCCAATCTCTCGATTTTGAATGGTTTGAGCAACATTGTAAACACTTGAAATCCTGGGGATTCTTTTGATTTCAAACTTTGAATCTTCTGAATCTGAACATTCTGTAATTTCCCAATATACGTCTGTTTGAGTAACTTTCTTCATTGAATCCTGCAAAACAGAAAATTTGTGAGTTTATAAATCAAAGGGGTCTTGAGCTAAAGGACCGCCGAATGGATCTGTGGATGATCCTTCCGATGAGGCCTTGCTATTGATAGACATGGATTTTGCTTTTTCTTTGAATTGCATGAACTGCATGAATTCTTGATATTGTGCCCAGCCCTCAGCCATGTCTTTATCCTTTTGGACTAATTCTGGCACAGATGGAATTTGGCTTTCTGTAATTTTTCCTTTTTTCTTTTCATGTTTTTGAATTGTCTCTTTTGCCTTTACAATAGTTAATGGTACCGCCAAGGGTGGTCCATGAGTCTGCTTTGTTGGTGATTGAATCTTTATTCCTGTTCGTGGAATCTGATGCGCACTAGAAAACTGTGCCGCCACCATTTCTTGAGTGATTGAAACTTGAGTCCACCATTTGATTTTGAATTCCCGAACCAAGGACATGGGATATGGTTTGGGATGGAATGAATGAATTTTGTAACTCCAGCAAAATATCCATGGGACTTTGAACATAATATGAAATTGAATGGGTTGCATGTAGTCTGGAATTCTTCCTTCAGTTTTTCGAATGAATAATTTGTAAGCCATTTGAGTTTATGGGGGATAAATATCTTCAGTGCATCCAAGATATATCCACCAATTATAAAACCAAATTGGAATAGAAGGTACTTGAGTTGAAAAGGTTTTATGGAAAGTAAAAAACCATGAATTGTTGAATGGTCTAAGGTAAAAAGCTTTGTACCAAGCCTCCAAGTAGTCCTGGTACGTGTATCCTCTAAATTGAGTATCTGTTGTAAATGATTTAAGCAGAGAATGACTTCCCCACTCATTAAAAGAACAAATCTTCCTGATAATGGCTTTTGAATAAGCAACTCGATTGGAATCTTTTGGATCTAAGGTATGCTTAATATCTACTGATCCTGAATCAATCAAAACCAGAAGATAGAATGAAATATCTTTTTCAGCATTGAATGGTATCCAATTGCAATATGGATGAATGGTTTGTTCAATGTATTTTGAAAAGGTTTGGAAGTCTGGATTTTGAATAAAACGAGTAAGGTAAAGTGGCTCAATTATTCCTTTAGTAAAATAGGTAAGATTTGAGCTTGAAGTAGCTTGTGGAGATTGAGTTTGACTAGGTGGAGTATTCCTTTGAATAGCAGTCTTTTGATAAGGAGCTTCTAAAGTTTGAGCAAAATTTAATGGAGGATAATCAGAAAGGGATTGAAATTTGTTTGGTGAAGTTAAATGAATAAGTGGAAGTTTTTTGGAATCACCTTCTTTCTTGACTGAACTCATTTTGAAATTCTTGCTAAAATTCACAAGTTTAAAATTAGACAAACAATTCTCCTCACCTTTTAGATATTCAATAGCAAAATTGACTATAGATAGGATAGCTTGCCATCTTGCAAAAATTTGTTTTGAAACATCTTTTGTAAAAATATGTAATAGAAATGGTTGGTAATATAAATCATGAAATTTTGAAATGCATAAAGCAATGGATAAAATTTCTTTCTGAAACTTAGAGTCTACTCTATCAGATGAATGTTCTTCTTGTAAAAATCCTATTTGACTCTTAATATGACTAATATTGTTTATTTGCTTAAATATTGAGTACTTTTGAATTAAATTTATTTCTTTTTGTCTTTTTGGATAAATAAAATTGAATGAAATCTTCCTACTCATGATTTTTGTATGAATACCTTCAGTATCTACTTTGATAGGGTTAATTTGATGTAAAAATGGTAAACCTAAAATTAAATCTTGAGTTATATCATCAACTACATAACATAAATTTTTAATACACTATTCATCATTACTATTCACACAGTTACTATTCATGATTACTATTCACATTTACTATTCACGTCATTACTATTCATTTTTATTGTTCATTAATTTTCAAAATTAAAAAATCACTGTAACTTAATCGGTATATGACACCGGTCCTGCCCCCAAGTGGTATCAGAGCCATCTGTTCATCTGTTTTAGGTGTTCATAAAGCATTAGTTTAAATTAAGCTTAAGTGTTTAGCATAACCTTAATTTAAGACTTTACCTTTGATTAATATTAAGGTAGGTTTGGCAAGCGGTTTGGTGAGCCTAGTAAGACCGTTGGTAAGACCGAGTGTGAGGTGTTCCAGGCAGGGTGCTCCCCGTGCTCCCCGATCTTAGTCTGACATCAAGAGTAAACGATTAGATTATGTTATAGTAAACATGGCAGCGAGATTTAGAAAATTGTTTTTGACTTTTTCTATATGACTTTTACTCCTAATACAATGGATGAAGTATCATCACAACATAGAGTTATAGTAGATTAATAAGATTGAAAGGTAGTACAATGTACAAGAAGTTTTTCATGTAAACCTTACGGCTAGAAGAAGTCAACAACACACAACAAGAAACTAGGCCAAACTTAACTTGCGAAACAAGTAGAATCATGGAAGATTAGGCCAATGGATCAAACATCGTCACAACCTAGGGTTCTACTAGATTAATAACATTCGAAGGCACCTGAATGTATTAGGAGTTTTTGTTGTGGACCGTACGGCTATATGGAGCCAAGAGCACACGACAAGCAACTAGGCAGAACTTAACTCGCGAAACAATTAGAGTCGGAGAAGATTAGACCAATGGATGAAGCATTCTCACAACCAAGAGTTCTACTATATTAATAAGATTCAAAGGCACTATAATCTATTGGGAGATTTTGACGTGCACCTTACGGCTATAAGGAGCCAACAACCAACAACAAGGAACTAGGCCAAATTTTACTTGCGAAACATGTAGAATCATTGAAGATTAGACAAATGGATGAAACATCGTTAAAACCTAGTGTTCTACTAGATTAATAAGATTCAAAGGCACTAGAATCTATTAGAAGTTTTTGATGTGAACCTAACAGCTAGAAGGAGTCAGCAACACACAACAAGCGACTAGGCCAAACTTAACTTGCGAAACAAGTACAATCAAGGAAGAGTAGACCAAAGGATGAAGCATCGTCACAATATAGGTTATAGTAGATTAATAAGATTGAAAGGCAGCACAATGTATAAGAAGTTTTTCATGTGCACCTAACGGCTTGAAGGAGCCAACAACACACAACAAGAAATTAGGCCAAACTTAAGTTGCGAAACAAGTAGAATCAGGGAAGATTAGGCCAATCAATGAAACATCGTCACAACCTAAGGTTCTGCTAGATTAATAATATTCGAAGGCACCTGAATGTATTAGGAGTTTTTGTTGTGGACCGTACGGCTATATGGAGCCAAGGACACACAACAAGGAACTAGGCAAAACTTAACTCGCGAAACAATTAGAGTCGGAGAAGATTAAACCAATGGATGAAGCAACATCACAACCTAGAGTTCTGCTATATTAATATGATTCAAAGGCACAAAAATGTCTTCGGAGTTTTTGATGTGCACCTTACGGCTATAAGGAGCCAACAACACACAACAAGCAACTAAGCCTAACTTAACTTGCAAAACAAGTCGAACTGGGGAAGATTAGACCAATGGATGAAACATCCTCAAAACCGAGACTTCTACTATATTAATAAGATTCAAAGGCACTATAATCAATTAGGAGTTTTTGATGTGCACCTTACGGTATAAGGAGCCAACAACACACACCAAGCAACGAAGCCAAACTTAACTTGCAAAACAAGTAGAATCGAAGAAGATTAGACCAATCGCTGAAGCATCCTCACAACCAAGAGTTTTACTATATTAACAAGATTCTACAGCACTATAATCTATTAGGAGTTTTTGACGTTCACCTTACTGCCATAATGAGCCAACAATAAACAGCAGGTAACTAGGCCAAACTTTACTTGCGAAGCAAGTAGAATCATGAAAAATTAGACCAATGGATAAAACGTCGTCATAACCAACTGTTCTACTAAATTAATATGATTCAAAGGTACCAGAATGTATTGGGAGTTTTTGATGTGCAACTTATGACTAGAAGGGGCCAACAAGACACAACAAGCAACTAGGCCAAAATTATCTTGCGAAACATATAGTATCACGGAAGATTAGACCAATGGATGAAATATCGTTAAACCTAGAGTTCTACTGGATTAATAAGATTCAAAGGAACTAGAATCTATTAAGAGTTTTTGTTGTGCACCTAACGGATAGAAGGAGTAAACAACACACAACAAGCAACTAGGCCAAACTTAACTTGCGAACCAATTACAAACAGAGAAGAATAGAGCAATTGACGAAGTATCGTCACGACCTATAGTTCTACTATATTAATATGATTCAAAGGCAATTGAATGTATTAGGAGTTTTTGATGTGAACCTTACGGCTGTAAGGAGGCATCAACAGACAACAAGCAACATGGCCAAACTTAATTTGCAAAACAAGTAGAATCAGGTAAGATTAGCCCAATCGATGAGGCATCGTCACAATCTAGGGTTCTACAAGACAAATAAGATTAGTCCAGTGGGTGAATCATCGTTAAAACCTAGAGTTCTACTAGATTAATAAGATTCAAAGGAACTAGAATCTATTAGGAGTTTTTGTTGTGCACCTAACGGCTGGAAGGAGCCAACAACACACAACAAGTTACTAGGCCAAACTTAACTTGCGAAACAATTACAATCAGAGAAGATTAGACCAATGGTTGAAGCATCGTCACAACTTAGAGTTCTAGTAGATTAATAAGATTCAAAGGCACTACAATGTATTAGGACTTTTTGATGTTCACCTTACAACTAGAAGGAGCCAACAACACACAACAAACAACAAGGCCAAACTTAGCTTACGGAACAAGTAGAATCAAGAAAGATTAGACCAATGGATTAGACGTCGTCTTAATTTGGGGTTCTACAAGACTAATAAGATTGAAAGGTACTAGAATGTATTAGAAGTTTGTGATGTGCACCTTACGGCTTTAAGGAGCCAACAACACACAACAAGCAACAGGGCCAAACTTAACTTGTGAACCAATGGATGAAGCATCGTCAAACCTAGAGTTGTACGATATTAATAACATTCAATGGCACCAGAATGTATTAGGAGTTTTTGATATACACCTTACGGCCACAAGGTGCCAACAACACACAACAAGCAACTAGGCCAAACTTGCAAAACTAGTTGAATCAGGGAAAATTAGACAAATGGATGAAGCATCGTTACAATCTAGAGTTCTACTAGATTAATAAGATTCGAATCCACTAGAATCTATTAGGATTTTTTCATGCACACCTTATGACTAGAATGACCCAACAACACACAATAAGCAATTAGGCCATACTTAACTTGCGAATCAAGTACAATAAGGGAAGATTAGACCAATCGATGATGTATCGTTACAACGTAGAGTTCTACTAGATTAATAAGATTCAAAGGAACTAGAATCTATTAGGAGTTTTTGATGTGCACCATACGGCTAGAAGGAACCAACAACACACAACAAGCAACTTGTCCAAATTTAACTTGCGAAACAAGTACAATCAGAGAAGATTCGACCAATGGATAAAGCACCGTGACAACCTCAAGTTCTACTACATTAATATGATTCAATGGCATTAGAATGTTTTAGGAGTTTTTGATGCGCACCTTACGACAATAAGGAGCCAACAACACACAACACGCAACTAGGCCAAAGATAACATGCGAAACAAGTAGAATCGGAGAAGATTAGACCAATGGAAGAAGCATCCTCACAACCAAGAGTTCTACTATATTAATAAGATTCAAATGCACTATAATCTATTGGGAGATTTTTACGCGCACGTTACGGCTATAAGGAGCCAACAACAAACAACAAGGAACTAGGCCAAACTTTACTTGCGAAACATGTAGAATCATTGAACAATAGACCAATGGGTGAAACATCGTTAAAAAACCTAGTGTTCTACTAGATTAATAACATTCAAAGGCACTAGAATTTATGAGGAGTTTTAGATGTGAACCTAACAGGTAGAAGGAGCCAACAACACAACAAGCAACTAGGCGAAACTTTACTTGCGAAACAGGTAGAATCATTGAAGATTAGACCAATGGATGAAACATCGTTAAACCTAGTGTTCTAATAGATTAATAAAATTCAAAGGCACTAGAATTTATTAGGAGTTTTTGATGTGAACCTAACGGCTAGAAGGAGCCAACAACACACAACAAGCAACTAGGCCAAACTTAACTTGCGAAACAAGTACAATCAAGAAAGATTAGACCAATCGATGAAGCATCGTCACAACATAGAGTTATAGTAGATTAATAAGATTGAAAGGTAGTACAATGTATAAGTAGTTTTTCAAGTGCACCTTATGGCTAGAATGAGCCAACAACACACAACAAGCAACTAGGCCAAACTTAACTTGCGAAATAAGTACAATTAAGGAAGATTAAACCAATGAATGAAGCATCGTCACAACCTAAGATTACTAGATAGAAAAAAGCTGAATGTATTTAGGAGTTTTTTTTGTTTGTGGACCGAAATACTATATGGAGCCAAGAGCACAAACAACAACTAAGCGAGAACTTAACTCGTGAAAAACAATTAGAGTCGGAGAAGATTAGACCAATAGATGAAGCATTCTCACAACCAAGTGTTCTACTATATTAATAAGATTCAAAGGCATTAGAATGTATTAGGAGTTTTTGATGTGCACCTTACGACAATAAGGAGCCAACAACACACAACACGCAACTAGGCCAAAGATAACATGCGAAACAAGTAGAATCGGAGAAGATTAGACCAATGGAAGAAGCATCCTCACAACCAAGAGTTCTACTATATTAATAAGATTCAAATGCACTATAATCTATTGGGAGATTTTTACGCGCACCTTACGGCTATAAGGAGCCAACAACAAACAACAAGGAACTAGGCCAAACTTTACTTGCGAAACCTGTAGAATCATTGAACAATAGACCAATGGGTGAAACATCGTTAAAAAACCTAGTGTTCTACTAGATTAATAACATTCAAAGGCACTAGAATTTATGAGGAGTTTTAGATGTGAACCTAACAGGTAGAAGGAGCCAACAACACACAACAAGCAACTAGGCGAAACTTTACTTGCGAAACAGGTAGAATCATTGAAGATTAGACCAATGGATGAAACATTGTTAAACCTAGTGTTCTAATAGATTAATAAGATTCAAAGGCACTAGAATCTATTAGGAGTTTTTGATGTGAACCTAGCGGCTAGAAGGAGCCAACAACACACAACAAGCAACTAGGCCAAACTTAACTTGCGAAACAAGTACAATTAAGAAAGATTAGACCAATCGATGAAGCATCGTCACAACATAGAGTTATAGTAGATTAATAAGATTGAAAGGTAGTACAATGTATAAGTAGTTTTTCAAGTGCACCTTATGGCTAGAATGAGCCAACAACACACAACAAGCAACTAGGCCAAACTTAACTTGCGAAATAAGTACAATTAAGGAAGATTAAACCAATGGATGAAGCATCGTCACAACATAGAGTTATAGTAGATTAATAAGACTGAAAGGCAGCACAATGTATAAGAAGTTTTTCATGTGCACCTAACGGCTAGAAGGAGCTAACAACACACAACAAGAAACTAGCGAGAACTTAACTACTCGTGAAACAATTAGAGTCGGAGAAGATTAGACCAATAGTTGAAGCATTCTCACAACCAAGTGTTCTACTATATTAATAAGATTCAAAGGCATCAGAATGTATTAGGAGGTTTTGATGCGACAATTACGACAACAAGGAGCCAACAACACACAACACGCAACTAGGCCAAAGATAACATGCGAAAGAAGTAGAATCGGAGAAGATTAGACCAATGGAAGAAGCACCCTCACAACCAAGAGTTCTACTATATTAATAAGATTCAAATGCACTATCATCTATTGGGAGATTTTGACGTGCACCTTACGGCTATAAGGAGCCAACAACAAACAACAAGGAACTAGGCCAAACTTTACTTAAACATGTAGAATCATTGAACAATAGACCAATGGATGAAACATCGTTAAAACCTAGTGTTCTACTAGATTAATAACATTCAAAGGCACTAGAATTTATAGGAGTTTTAGATGTGAACCTAACAGGCTAGAAGGAGCCAACAACACACAACAAGCAACTAGGCCAAACTTAACTTGCGAAACAAGTAGAACCAAGGTAGATTAGACCAATGGACGAAGCATCGTCACAAACTAAGGTTCCACTAGATTGATAAGATTCAAATGCACTACAATATGTTAGGACTTTTTGATTTGCAACTTAGGGCTAGAAGGAGCCAACAACACACAACAAGCAACTAGGCCAAACTTAACTTGCGAAACAAGTACAATCAAGAAGATTAGACCAATGGATGAAGCATCGTCACAACATAGAGTTATAGTAGATTAATAAGATTGAAAGGTAGTACAATGTATTAGGAGTTTTTGATGTGCACCTTATGGCTATAATGAGCCAACAACACAACAACCAACTAGGCCAACTTTAACTTGCGAAACAAGTAGAATCATGGAAGATTAGACCAATGGATGAAGCATCGTCACAACATAGAGTTATAGTAGATTAATAAGATTCAAAGGCACTAGAATGTATAAGGAGTTTTGATGTGCACCTTACGGCTTGAAGGAGCTAACAACACACAACAAGCAACTAGGCCAAACTTAACTTGCGAAACAAGTAGAATCGGGGAAGATTAGACCAATGGATGAAACATCCTCAAAACCTAGGGTTCTACTAGATTAATAAGATTCAAAGGCACTAGAATATATTAGGAGTTTTTGTTGTGCACCTAGGCTATAAGGAGCCAACAACACACAACAAGCAACTAGGCCAAACTTAACTTGTGAAACAATTAGAATCGGAGAAGATTAGACCAATAGATGAAGCATTCTCACAACCAAAAGTTCTACTATATTAATAAGATTCAAAGGCATTAGAATGTATTAGGAGTTTTGATGTGCACCTTACGACTATAAGGAGCCAACAACACACAACAAGCAACTAGGCCAAACTTAACTTGCAAAACAAGTAGAATCAAGAAGATTAGACCAATGGATGAGTATCCTCACAAAAAAGATTAGAACAATGGATGAAACATCGTTAAAACCTAGAGTTCTACTAGATTAATTAGATTCAAAGGCACTAGAATCTATTCGGAGTTTTTGATGTGCACCTACGGCTAGAAGGAGCCAACAACACACAACAAGCAACTAGGCCAAACTTAACTTGCGAAACAAGTACAATCAGAGAAGATTAGGCCAATGGATTAAGCATCGTCACAACTTAGAGTTCTAGTAGATTAATAAGATTCAAAGGCACTACAATGTATTAGGAGTTTTGATGTTCACCTTACGACTAGAAGTAGCCAACAACACACAACAAACAACTAGGCCAAACTTAACTTATGGAACAAGTAGAATCAAGAAAGATTAGACCAATGGATGAAACATCGTCACAACATAGGGTTCTAGTAGATTAATAAGATTGAAACGCACTAGAATGTATTAGAAGTTTTTGATGTGCACCCCACGGCTAGAAGGAGCCAACAACACACAACAAGCAACTAGGCCAAACTTAACTTAAGTCGGAGAAGATTAGACCAATGGATGAAGCATCGTCACAACCTAGAGTTGTACGATATTAATAAGATTCAAAGGCACGAGAATGTATTAGGAGTTTTGATATACACCTTACGGCTACAAGGAGCCAACAACACACAACAAGCAACTAGGCCAAACTTGCAAAACTAGTTGAATCAGGGAAAATTAGACCAGTAGACGAAGCATCGTTACAATCTAGAGTTCTACTAGGTTAATAAAATTCGAATCCACTAGAATCTATTAGGAGTTTTTGATGTACACCTTACGACTAGAATGAGCCAACAACACACAATAAGCAATTAGGCCATACTTAACTTGCGAAACAAGTGCTATAAGGGAAGATTAGACCAATCAATGAAGTATCGTTACAACCTAGAGTTCTACTAGATTAATAACATTCAAAAGAACTATAATCTATTAGGAGTTTTTGATGTGCACCTTACGGCTAGAAGAAGCCAACAACACACAACAAGCAACTTGTCCAAATTTAACTTGCGAAACAAGTACAATCAGGGAAGATTAGACCAATGGATAAAGCACCGTGACAACCTCAAGTTCTACTATATTAATATGATTCAAAGGCATTAGAATGTATTAGGAGTTTTTGATGCGCACCTTACAACTATAAGGAGCAAACAACACACAACAAGAAACTAGGCCAAAGATAACTTTCGAAACAAGTAGAATCGGAGAAGATTAGACCAATGGATGAAACATCCTCACAACCAAGAGTTCTACTATATTAATAAGATTCAAATGCACTATAATCTATTGGGAGTTTTTGACGTGCACCCTACGGCTATAAGGAGCCAACAACACACAACAAGGAACTAGGCCAAACTTTACTTGCGAAACATGTAGAATCATTGAACAATAGACCAATGGGTGAAACATCGTTAAAAACCTAGTGTTCTACTAGATTAATAAGATTCAAAGGCACTAGAATTTATTAGGAGTTTTGATGTGAACCTAACTAGAAGGAGCCAACAACACACAACAGGCAAGTAGGCCAAACTTAACTTACAAACTTGTAGAATCATTGAAGATTAGACCAATGGATGAAACATCGTTACAACCTAGAGTTCAACTAGATTAATAAAATTTAAAGGCACTAGAATCCATTAGGAGTTTTGTATGTGCACCTAACGGCTAGAAAGAGCCAACAATACACAACAAGCAACTAGGCCAAACTTAACTTCCGAAACAAGTACAATCAGGCAAGATTAGACCAATGGAAGGAGCATCCTCACAGCCTAGTGTTCTAGTAGATTAATAAGATTGAAAGGTAGTACAATGTATAAGTAGTTTTGATGTGCACCTTATGGCTAGAATGAGCCAACAACACACAACAAGCAACTAGGCCAAACTTAACTTGTAAATAAGTACAATTAAGGAAGATTAGACCAATGGATGAAGCATCGTCACAACATAGAGTTCTAGTAGATTAATAAGATTCAAAGGCATTAGAATGTATTAGAAGTTTTTCATGTGCACCTAACGGCTAGAAGGAGCTAACAACACACAACAAGAAACTAGGCCAAACTTAACTTGCGAAACAAGTAGAATCTAGGAAGATTAGGCCAATGGATGAAACATCCTCACAACCTAGGGTTCTACTAGATTAATAAGATTCGAAGGCGCCTGAATGTATTAGGAGTTTTTGTTGTGGACCGTACGGCTATATGGAGCCAAGAACGAACAACAAGCAACTAGGCAGAACTTAACTCGTGAAACAATTAGAGTCGGAGAAGATTAGACCAATAGATGAAACATTCTCACAACCAAGTGTTCTACTATATTAATAAGATTCAAAGGCATTAGAATGTATTAGGAGTTTTTGATGTGCACCTTACGACAATAAGGAGCCAACAACACACAACACGCAACTAGGCCAAAGATAACATGCGAAACAAGTAGAATCGGAGAAGATTAGACCAATGGAAGAAGCATCCTCACAACCAAGAGTTCTACTATATTAATAAGATTCAAATGCACTATAATCTATTGGGAGATTTTTACGCGCACCTTACGGCTATAAGGAGCCAACAACAAACAACAAGGAACTAGGCCAAACTTTACTTGCGAAACCTGTAGAATCATTGAAGATTAGACCAATGGATGAAACATCGTTAAAACCTAGTGTTCTACTAGATTAATAATATTCAAAGGCACTAGAATCTATTAGGAGTTTTTGATGTGAACCTAACGGCTAGAAGGAGCCAACAACAAACAACAAGCAACTAGGCCAAACTTAACTTGCGAAACATGTAGAATCATTGAAGATTAGACAAATGGATGAAACATCGTTAAAACCTAGTGTTCTACTAGATTAATAAGATTCAAAGGCACTAGAATCTATTAGAAGTTTTTGATGTGAACCTAACGCTAGAATGAGCCAACAACACACAACAAGCAACTAGGCCAAACTTAACTTGCGAAATAAGTACAATTAAGGAAGATTAAACCAATGAATGAAGCATCGTCACAACATAGAGTTATAGTAGATTAATAAGACTGAAAGGCAGCACAATGTATAAGAAGTTTTTCATGTGCACCTAACGGCTAGAAGGAGCTAACAACACACAACAAGAAACTAGGCCAAACTTAACTTGCGAAACAAGTAGAATCTAGGAAGATTAGGCCAATGGATGAAACATCGTCACAACCTAGGGTTCTACTAGATTAATAAGATTCGAAGGCACCTGAATGTATTAGGAGTTTTTGTTGTGGACCGTACGGCTATATGGAGCTAAGAACACACAACAAGGAACTAGGCAAAACTGAACTCGCGAAACAATTAGAGTCGGAGAAGATTAGACCAATGGATGAAGCAACATCACAACCTAGAGTTCTTCTATACTAATATGATTCAAAGGCACAAAAATGTCTTCGGAGTTTTTGATGTGTACCTTACGGCTATAAGGAGCTAACAACACACAACAAGCAACTAAGCCTAACTTAACTTGCGAAACAAGTCGAACTGGGGAAGATTAGACCAATGGATGAAGCATCCTCAAAACCGAGACTTCTACTATATTAATAGGATTCAAAGGCACTATAATCAATTAGGAGTTTTTGATGTGCACTTTACGGCATAAGGAGCCAACAACACACACCAAGCAACTAAGCCAAACTTAACTTGCGAAACAAGTAGAATCGAAGAAGATTAGACCAATCGCTGAAGCATCCTCACAACCAAGAGTTTTACTATATTAGCAAGATTTTACAGCACTATAATATATTAGGAGTTTTTGACGTTCACCTTACTGCAATAACGAGCCAGCAATAAACAACAGGTAACTAGGCCAAACTTTACTTGCGAAGCAAGTAGAATCATGAAAGATTAGACCAATGGATAAAACGTCGTCATAACCAACTGTTCTACTAAATTAATATGATTCAAAGGTACCAAAATGTATTGGGAGTTTTTGACGTGCAACTTTCGGCTAGAAGGGGCCAACAAGACACAACAAGCAACTAGGCCAAAATTAATTTGCGAAACATATAGTATCACGGAAGATTAGACAAATGGATGAAATATCGTTAAAACCTAGAGTTCTACTGGATTAATAAGATTCAAAGGAACTAGAATCTATTAGGAGTTTTTGTTGTGCACCTAACGGCTAGAAGGAGTAAACAACACACAACAAGCAACTAGGTCAAACTTAACTTGCGAAACACGTAGAATCATAGAAAGATTAGCCCAATCGATGAGGCATCGTCACAACCTAGAGTTCTACTAGATTAATAAGATTCAAAGGCACTAGAATCTATTAGGAGTTTTTGATGTGCACCTTACGGCTAGAAGGAACCAACAACACACAACAAGCAACTAGGCCAAACTTAACTTGGAAACAAGTACAATTAGGAAGATTTGACCAATCGATGAAGCATCGTCAAACCTTAGATTTCTATTAGATTAATAATATTCATAGGTACTACAATGTATTAGGACTTTTTGATGTTCACCTTACGACTAGAAGGAGCCAACAACACACAACAAACAACAAGGCCAAACTTAACTTATGGAACAAGTAGAATCAGGAAAGATAGACCAGTGGATGAAACGTTGTCATAATCATGGGTTCTACAGGACTAATAAGATTGAAAGGAACTAGAATGTATTAGAAGTTTTTGATGTGCACCGTACGGCTATAAGGAGCCAACAACACACAACAAGCAACTTAGGCCAAAGTTAACTTGGGAAACAAATAGAATCGTGGAAGATTACACCAATGGATGAAGCATCGTCACAACCAAGAGTTGTACGATATTAATAATCTTCAAAGGCACCAGAAAGTATTAGGAGTTTTGATATACACCTGACGACTACAAGGAGCCAACAACACACAACAAGCAACTAGGCCAAACTTAACTTGGAAAACTAGTTGAATCAGGGAAAATTAGACCAATGGATGAAGCATCGTTACAATCTAGAGTTCTACAAGATTAATAAGATTCGAATCCACTAGAATCTATTAGGAGTTTTTGATGTACACCTTACGACTAGAATGAGCCAACAACACACAATAAGCAATTAGGCCATACTTAACTTGCGAAACAAGTGCTATAAGGGAAGATTAGACCAATCAATGAAGTATCGTTACAACCTAGAGTTCTACTAGATTAATAACATTCAAAAGAACTATAATCTATTAGGAGTTTTTGATGTGCACCTTACGGCTAGAAGAAGCCAACAACACACAACAAGCAACTTGTCCAAATTTAACTTGCGAAACAAGTACAATCAGGGAAGATTAGACCAATGGATGAAGCATCGTGACAACCTCAAGTTCAACTATATTAATATGATTCAAAGGCATTAGAATGTATTAGGAGTTTTGATGCGCACCTTACGACTATAAGGAGCAAACAACACACAACAAGCAACTAGGCCAAAGATAACTTTGAAACAAGTAGAATCGGAGAAGATTAGACCAATGGATGAAACATCCTCACAACCAAGAGTTCTACTATATTAATAAGATTC
Source organism: Gynochthodes officinalis (assembly GCA_020080225.1). Taxonomy (NCBI): domain Eukaryota; kingdom Viridiplantae; phylum Streptophyta; class Magnoliopsida; order Gentianales; family Rubiaceae; genus Gynochthodes; species Gynochthodes officinalis. Next base: position 41,790,895 of record CM034618.1, on the reverse strand, counting down.
AAATGCACTATAATCTATTGGGAGTTTTTGATGTGCACCTTACAGCTATAAGGAGCCAACAACAAACAACAAGAAACTAGGCCAAACTTTACTTGCAAAACATGTAGAATCATTGAAAAATAGACCAATGGATGAAACATCGTTAAAACCTAGTGTTCTACTAGATTAATAAGATTCAAAGGCACTAGAATGTATTAGGAGTTTTTGATGTGCACCTAACGACTAGAAGGAGCCAACAACAGACAATAAGCAATTAGGCCCCACTTAACTTCAAAACAAGTACAATAAGGGAAGATTAGACCAATCGATGAAGTATCGTTACAACCTAGAGTTCGACTAGATTAATAAGATTCAAAGGAACTAGAATCTATTAGGAGTTTTTGATGTGCACCTTACGGCTAGAAGGAGCCAACAACACACAACAAGCAACTTGTCCAAATTTAACTTGCGAAACAAGTACAATCAGGGAAGATTAGACCAATGGATAAAGCACCGTGAGAACCTCAAGTTCTACTATATTAATATGATTCAAAGGCATTAGAATGTATTAGGAGTTTTTGATGCGCACCTTACGACTATAAGGAGCAAACAACACACAACAAGAAACTAGGTCAAAGATAACTTTCGAAACAAGTAGAATCGGAGAAGATTAGACCAATGGATGAAGCATCCTCACAACCAAGAGTTCTACTATATTAATAAGATTCAAATGCACTATAATCTATTGGGAGTTTTTGACGTGCACCCTACGGCTATAAAGAACCAACAACAAACAATGAGAAACTAGGCCAAACTTTACTTGCAAAACATGTAGAATCATTGAAGAATACACCAATGAATGAAACATCGTTAAAACCTAGTGTTCTACTAGGTTAATAAGATTCGAAGGCACTAGAATCAATTAGGAGTTTTTGATGTGAACCTAACGGGTAGAAGGAGCCAATACACACAATAAGCAACTAGGCCAAACTTAACTTACAAAACTTGTTGAATCAGGGAAAATTAGACCGATGGATGAAGCATCGTTACAATCTAGAGTTCTACTAGGTTAATAAAATTCGAATCCACTAGAATCTATTAGGAGTTTTTGATGTACACCTTACGACTAGAATGAGCCAACAACACACAATAATCAACTAGGTCATACTTAACTTACGAAACAAGTACAATAAGGGAAGATTAGACCAATCGATGATGTATCGTTACAAGCTAGAGTTTTACTAGATTAATAAGATTCAAAGGAAATAGAATCTATCAGGAGTTTTTGATGTGCACCTTAGGGCTAGAAGGAGCCAACAACACACAACAAGCAGTTTGTCCAAATTTAACTTGCGAAACAAGTATAATCAGGGAAGATTAGACCAATGGATAGAGCACCGTGACAACCTCAAGTTCAACTATATTAATATGATTCAAAGGAATTAGAATGTATTAGGAGTTTTTGATGCGCACCTTTCGACTATAAGGAGAAAACAACATACAACAAGCAACTAGGCCAAAGATAACTTGCGAAACTAGTAGAATCGGAGAAGATTAGACCAAAGGAAGAAGCATCCTCACAACCAAGAGTTCTACTATATTAATAACATTCAAATGCACTATAATCTATTGGGAGATTTTTACGTGCACCTTACGGCTATAAGGAGCCAACAACAAACAACAAGGAACTAGGCCAAACTTTACTTGCGAAACATGTAGAATCATTGAAGATTAGACCAATGGATGAAACATCGTTAAAACCTAGTGTTCTACTAGATTAATAAGATTCAAGGCACTAGAATCTATTAGAAGTTTTTGATGTGAACCTAACGGCTAGAAGGAGTCAACAACACAGAACAAGCAACTAGGCCAAACTTAACTTGCGAAACAAGTACAATCAAGGAAGATTAGACCAATGGATGAAGCATCGTCACAACATAGAGTTATAGTAGATTAATAAGATTGAAAGGCAGCACAATGTATAAGAAGTTTTTCATGTGCACCTAACGGCTTGAAGGAGCCAACAACAAACAACAAGAAATTAGGCCAAAGTTAACTTGCGAAACAAGTAGAATCAGGGAAGATTAGGCCAATGGATGAAACATCGTCACAACCTAGGGTTCTACTAGATTAATAAGATTCGAAGGCACCTGAATGTATTAGGAGTTTTTGTTGTGGACCGTACGGTTATATGGAGCCAAGAACACACAACAAGGAACTAGGCAAAACTGAACTCGCGAAACAATTTGAGTCGGAGAAGATTAGACCAATGGATGAAGCAACATCACAACCTAGAGTTCTACTATATTAATATGATTCAAAGGCACAAAAATGTCTTCGGAGTTTTTAATGTGCACCTTACGGCTATAAGGAGTCAACAACACACAACAAGCAACTAAGCCTAACTTAACTTGCGAAACAAGTCGAACTAGGAAAGATTAGACCAATGGATGAAACATCCTCAAAACCGAGACTTCTACTATATTAATAAGATTCAAAGGCACTATAATCAATTAGGAGTTTTTGATGTGCACCTTACGGCATAAGGAGCCAACAACACACACCAAGCAACTAAGCCAAACTTAACTTACGAAACAAGTAGAATCGAACAAGATTAGACCAATCGCTGAAGCTTCCTCACAACCAAGAGTTTTACTATATTACCAAGATTCTACAGCACTATAATCTATTAGGAGTTTTTGACGTTCACCTTACTGCTATAACGAGCCAGCAATAAACAACAGGTAACGAGGCCAAACTTTACTTGCGAAGCAAGTAGAACCATGAAAAACTAGACCAATGGATAAAACGTCGTCATAACCAACTGTTCTACTAAATTAATATGATTCAAAGGTACCAGAATGTATTGGGAGTTTTTGATGTGCAACTTACGGCTAGAAGGGGCCAACAAGACATAACAAGCAACTAGGCCAAAATTAACTTGCGAAACATATAGTATCACGGAAGATTAGACCAATGGATGAAATATCGTTAAAACCTAGAGTTCTACTGGATTAATAAGATTCAAAGGAACTAGAATCTATTAGGAGTTTTTGTTGTGCACCTAACGGCTAGAAGGAGTAAACAACACACAACAAGCAACTAGGTCAAACTTAACTTGCGAACCAATTACAAACAGAGAATAATAGAGCAATTGACGAAGTATCGTCACGACCTATAGTTCTACTATATTAATATGATTCAAAGGCAATTGAATGTATTAGGAGTTTTTGATGTGAACCTTACGGTTGTAAGGAGGTATCAACAGACAACATGCAACATGGCCAAACTTAATTTGCAAAACAAGTAGAATCAGGTAAGATTAGCCCAATCGATGAGGCATCGTCACAATCTAGGGTTCTACAAGACAAATAAGATTTGTCCAATGGGTGAATCATCGTTAAAACCTAGAGTTCTACTAGATTAATAAGATTCAAAGCCACTAGAATCTATTAGGAGTTTTTGATGTGCACCTAACAGCTAGAAGGAACCAACAACACACAAGAAGCAACTAGGCCGAACTTAACTTGCGAAGCAAGTACAATTAGGGAGGATTTGACCAATCGATGAAGCATCGTCAAACCTTAGAGTTCTGTTAGATTAATAAGATTCATAGGTACTACAATGTATTAGGACTTTTTGATGTTCACCTTACGACTAGAAGGAGCCAACAACACACAACAAACAACAGGCCCAAACTTAACTTATGGAACAAGTAGAATCAGGAAAGATTAGGCCAGTGGATGAAACGTTGTCATAATCATGGGTTCTCCGAGACTAATAAGATTGAAAGAAACTAGAATGTATTAGAAGTTTTTGATGTGCACCGTACGGCTATAAGGAGCCAACAACACACAACAAGCAACTAGGCCAAAGTTAACTTGCGAAGCAAATAGAATCGAGGAAGATTACACCAATGGATGAAGCATCGTCACAACCTAGAGTTGTACGATATTAATAATCTTCAAAGGCACCAGAATGTATTAGGAGTTTTTGATTTACACCTTACGACTCCAAGGAGCCAACAACAAACAACAACCAACTAGGCCAAACTTAACTTGCAAAACTAGTTGAATCAGGGAAAATTAGACCAATGGATGAAGCATCGTTACAATCTAGAGTTCTACAAGATTAATAAGATTCGAATCCACTAGAATCTATTAGGAGTTTTTGATGTACACCTTACGACTAGAATGAGCCAACAACACACAATAAGCAATTAGGCCATACTTAACTTGCGAAACAAGTACTATAAGGGAAGATTAGACCAATCGATGATGTATCGTTAAAAGCTAGAGTTCTACTAGATTAATAAGATTCAAAGGAAATAGAATCTATCAGGAGTTTTTGATGTGCACCTTAGGGCTAGAAGGAGTCAACAACACACAACAAGCAGCTGGTCCAAATTTAACTTGTGAAACAAGTATACTCAGGGAAGATGAGACCAATGGATAGAGCACAGTGACAACCTCAAGTTCAACTATATTAATATGATTCAAAGGCATTAGAATGTATTAGGAGTTTTGATGCGCACCTTACGACTATAAGGAGAAAACAACACACAACAAGCAACTAGGCCAAAGATAACTTGCGAAACAAGTAGAATCGGAGAAGATTAGACCAAAGGAAGAAGCATTCTCACAACCAAGAGTCCTACTATATTAATAAGATTCAAATGCACTATAATCTATTGGGAGATTTTTACGTGCACCTTACGGCTATAAGGAGCCAACAACAAACAACAAGGAACTAGGCCAAACTTTACTTGCGAAACATGTAGAATCATTGAAAAATAGACCAACGGATGAAACATCGTTAAAACCTAGTGTTCTACTAGATTAATAATATTCAAAGGTACTAGAATGTATTGGGAGTTTTTCATGTGCACCTAACAGCTAGAAGGAGCCAACAACACACAACATCCAACTAGGCCAAACTTAACTTGCGAAACAAATAGAATTGGGGAAGATTAGGCCAATGGATGAAACATCGTCACAACCAAGGGTTCTACTAGATTAATAAGATTCAAAGGCACTTAAATGTATTAGGAGTTTTTGTTGTGGACCGTACGGCTACAAGGAGCCAAGAACACACAACAAGCAACTAGGCCAAACTTAACTTGCAAACTAGTTGAATCAAGGAAAATTAGACCAACGGATGAAGTATCATTGCAATCTAGATTTCTACTAGATTAATAAGATTCGAATCCACTAGAATCTATTAGGTGTTTTTGTTGTACTCCTTACGACTAGAAGGAGCCAACAACAGACAATAAGCAATTAGGCCCCACTTAACTTCAAAACAAGTACAATAAGGGAAGATTAGACCAATCGATGAAGTATCGTTACAACCTAGAGTTCGACTAGATTAATAAGATTCAAATGAACTAGAATCTATTAGGAGTTTTTGATGTGCACCTTACGGCTAGAAGGAGCCAACAACACACAACAAGCAACTTGTCCAAATTTAACTTGCGAAACAAGTACAATCAGCGATGATTAGACCAATGGATAAAGCACCGTGACAACCTCGAATTCTACTATATTAATATGATTCAAAGGCATTAGAATGTATTAGGAGTTTGTGATGCGCAGCATACGGCTATAAGGAGCCAACAACAAAGAAGAAGCAATTAGGCCAAAGATAACTTGCGAAACAAGTAGAATCAGGGAAGATTTGACCAAGGGATGAAGCATCCTCACAACCAAGAGTTCTACTATATTAATAAGATTCAAATGTAGTATAATCTATGTGCAACTTACGGGTATAAGGAGCCAACAACAAACAACAAGGAACTAGGCCAAACGTTACTTGCGAAACATGTAGAATCATTGAAGAATGTACCAATGGATGAAACATCGTTAAAACCTAGTGTTCTATTAGATTAATAAGATTCGAAGGCACTAGAATCTGTTAGGAATTTTTGATGTGAACCTAATGGCTACAAGGAGCCAACAAAAAACAACAAGCAACTAGGCCAAACTTAACTTGCGAAACAAGTACAATCAAGGAAGATTAGACCATTGGGTGAATCATCGTTAAAATCTAGAGTTCTACTAGATTAATAAGATTCAAAGGCACTTGAATCTATTAGGAGTTTTTGATGTGCACCTAACAGCTAGAAGGAGCCAACAACACACAAGAAGCAACTAGGCCAAGCTTAACTTGCGAAAGAAGTACAATCAGAGAAGATTTGACCAATGGTTGAAGCATCGTCACAACTTAGAGTTCTAGTAGATTAATAAGATTCAAAGGCACTACAATGTATTAGGACTTTTTGATGTTCACCTTACAACTAGAAGGAGCCAACAACACACAACAAACAACAAGGCCAAACTTAGCTTACGGAACAAGTAGAATCAAGAAAGATTAGACCAATGGATTAGACGTCGTCTAAATTTGGGGTTCTACAAGACTAATAAGATTGAAAGGTACTAGAATGTGTTAGAAGTTTGTGATGTGCACCGTACGGCTTTAAGGAGCCAACAACACACAACAAGCAACAGGGCCAAACTTAACTTGTGAACCAATGGATGAAGCATCGTCAAACCTAGAGTTGTACAATATTAATAACATTCAAAGGCACCAGAATGTATTAGGAGTTTTTGATAAACACCTTACGGCCACAAGGTACCAACAACACACAACAAGCAACTAGGCCAAACTTGCAAAACTAGTTGAATCAGGGAAAATTAGACTAATGGATGAAGCATCGTTACAATCTAGAGTTCTACTAGATTAATAAGATTCGAATCCACTAGAATCTATTAGGATTTTTTCATGCACACCTTATGACTAGAATGACCCAACAACACACAATAAGCAATTAGGCCATACTTAACTTGCGAATCAAGTACAATAAGGGAAGATTAGACCAATCGATGATGTATCGTTACAACATAGAGTTCTACTAGATTAATATGATTCAAAGGAACTAGAATCTATTAGGAGTTTTTGATGTGCACCTTACGGCTAGAAGGAACCAACAACATACAACAAGCAACTTGTCCAAATTTAACTTGCGAAACAAGTACAATCTGGGAAGATTCGACCAATGGATAAAGCACCGTGACAACCTCAAGTTCTACTACATTAATATGATTCAAAGGCATTAGAATGTATTAGGAGTTTTTGATGCGCACCTTACGACAATAAGGAGCCAACAACACACAACACGCAACTAGGCCAAAGATAACATGCGAAACAAGTAGAATCGGAGAAGATTAGACCAATGGAAGAAGCATCCTCACAACCAAGAGTTCTACTATATTAATAAGATTCAAATGCACTATAATCTATTGGGAGATTTTTACGCGCACCTTACGGCTATAAGGAGCCAACAACAAACAACAAGGAACTAGGCCAAACTTTACTTGCGAAACATGTAGAATCATTGAACAATAGACCAATGGGTGAAACATCGTTAAAAAACCTAGTGTTCTACTAGATTAATAACATTCAAAGGCACTAGAATTTATGAGGAGTTTTAGATGTGAACCTAACAGGTAGAAGGAGCCAACAACACACAACAAGCAACTAGGCGAAACTTTACTTGCGAAACAGGTAGAATCATTGAAGATTAGACCAATGGATGAAACATCGTTAAACCTAGTGTTCTAATAGATTAATAAGATTCAAAGGCACTAGAATCTATTAGGAGTTTTTGATGTGAACCTAACGGCTAGAAGGAGCCAACAACACACAACAAGCAACTAGGCCAAACTTAACTTGCGAAACAAGTACAATCAAGAAAGATTAGACCAATCGATGAAGCATCGTCACAACATAGAGTTATAGTAGATTAATAAGATTGAAAGGTAGTACAATGTATAAGTAGTTTTTCAAGTGCACCTTATGGCTAGAATGAGCCAACAACACACAACAAGCAACTAGGCCAAACTTAACTTGCGAAATAAGTACAATTAAGGAAGATTAAACCAATGGATGAAGCATCGTCACAACATAGAGTTATAGTAGATTAATAAGACTGAAAGGCAGCACAATGTATAAAAAGTTTTTCATGTGCACCTAACGGCTAGAAGGAGCTAACAACACACAACAAGAAACTAGGCCAAACTTAACTTGCGAAACAAGTAGAATCAGGGAAGATTAGGCCAATGGATGAAACATCCTCACAACCTAGGGTTCTACTAGATTAATAAGAGTCGAAGGCGCCTGAATGTATTAGGAGTTTTTGTTGTGGACCGTACGGCTATATGGAGCCAAGAACACACAACAAGCAACTAGGCAGAACTTAACTCGTGAAACAATTAGAGTCGGAGAAGATTAGACCAATAGATGAAGCATTCTCACAACCAAGTGTTCTACTATATTAATAAGATTCAAAGCATTAGAATGTATTAGGAGTTTTTGATGCGCACCTTACGACTATAAGGAGCCAACAACACACAACCAGCTACAAGGCCAAAGATAACTTGCGAAACAAGTAGAATCGGAGAAGATTAGACCAATGGATGAAGTATCCTCACAACCAAGAGTTCTATTATATTAATAAGATTCAAAGGCACTATAATCTATTGGGAGATTTTGACGTGCACCTTACGGCTATAAGGAGCCAACAACAAAGAACAAGGAACTAGGCCAAACTTTACTTGCGAAACATGTAGAATCATTGAAGATTAGACCAATGGATGAATCATCGTTAAAACATAGTATTCTACTAGATTAATAAGATTCAAAGGCACTAGAATCTATTAGAAGTTTTTGATGTGAACCTAACGGCTAGAAAGAGCCAACAACAGACAACAAGCAAATAGGTCAAACTTAACTTGCGAAACAAGTACAATCAAGGAAGATTAGACCAATGGATGAAGTATCGTCACAACATAGAGTTATAGTAGATTAATAAGATTGAAAGGTAGTACAATTTATAAGAAGTTTTTCATGTACACCTTACGGCTAGAAGAAGCCAGCAACACATAACAAGAAACTAGGCCAAACTTAACTTGCGAAACAAGTAGAATCATGGAAGATTAGGCCAATGGATGAAACATCGTCACAACCTTGGGTTCTACTAGATTAATAAGATTCGAAGGCACCTGAATGTATTAGGAGTTTTTGTTGTGGACCGTACGGCTATATGGAGCTAAGAACACACAACAAGGAACTAGGCAAAACTGAACTCGCGAAACAATTAGAGTCGGAGAAGATTAGACCAATGGATGAAGCAACATCACAACCTAGAGTTCTTCTATATTAATATGATTCAAAGGCACAAAAATGTCTTTGGAGTTTTTGATGTGCACCTTACGGCTATAAGGAGCCAACAACACACAACAAGTACAATCAGGAAAGATTAGACCAATGGATAAAGCACCGTGACAACCTCAACTTCTACTATATTAATATGATTCAAAGGTTTTAGAATGTATTAGGAGTTTTTGATGCGCACCTTACGACTATAAGGAGCCAACAACACACAACAAGAAACTAGGACAAAGATAACATTCGAAACAAGTAGAATCGGAGAAGATTAGACCAATGGATGAAGCATCCTCACAACCAAGAGTTCTACTATATTAATAAGATTCAAATGCACTATAATCTATTGGGAGTTTTTGACGTGCACCTTACGGCTATAAAGAACCAACAACAAACAACAAGAAACTAGGCCAAACTTTACTTGCAAAATATGTAGAATCATTGAAGAATACACCAATGAATGAAACATCGTTAAAACCTAGTGTTCTACTAGATTAATAAGATTCGAAGGCACTAGAATCAATTAGGAGTTTTTGATGTGAACCTAACGGGTAGAAGGAGCCAACAACACACAATAAGCAACTAGGCCAAACTTAACTCGCAAAACTTGTTGGTCGATTTTACACGCAAGTGCACGTGATCGTTAACAAGTAATATAGAGTGAATATAATTTATCGTTCCCACAGAGACTAATGAATTATTAAATACCGAAATTAAAATAGTTCTAACTTTATTTGAAGAAAAAAAATATTTTATGGATAAGCTAAATTAAAAGTAATTTTAAAACTTAATTAAAACTAAAATTAAAAACTAAACAAAGCAAGTTAATAGATTAAGTTGACGAAAGATCTAGAGTTTTCGATTTCACCATAACTAATCCGTCCTAATATTAATCTATTTCTATAATCTAATTTAATTTCCTGGTTGATAGTCGAGATTCCCAAATTTATTTACTAGTCTCTCCCGAGATCTAATAAAAATCCTCCTAATTGCTAATTCACTATATTCCTATGTGAATTACAACAATTATGAAGTCATTAATTTCTATGGATTCTCATATAGCGACTACACAAACCATGTAGGTATATTCCTATCCTACATGCAATTTATGGCATTTATCTCAATGAACTTGACACATAACTTCTCTTCCAATTCGTTATGATTAACAAATCATCTAATTAGTGATCAAGTAATTAGAAGCATTAAGCACAAAGATAAATACTCAACCATAGAAAATTAAATCAAATTATATTAATAGAAAAATATTAAGACTTCATAGTTAGGCTACATCTAAACCCTAGAAAAAGAATTTAGTTCATATTAATATAAAAGAACAACACCAATTTCTTAAACATAATTGCAAAAAGAAACAAAAAATGAAAAAATAAATAAAATAAATTGCAACAAAACCCGTAGGTGGTAGCCACTCCACTCTTTGTTCTTTGACTTTTGTCTACCCGTAAGCTTCCAAAGAGAAAGACTCAGCTGCTTCCTTTGTATCCAAGTCAAGCTTGGCTGCTACTTCTCTTAGATTTACTACAAACAAGAACAAAGACTGGAAATTGACGGGAGAAGCCTGAAGAAGACAAAAGAGGACCGACTGAAGTTCTGCTGCAGAAAAACCGAGAAGAAGATCAAGAAGAAAAACGGGAAGGATAGGAAGAAGAATAAAGAAAAAATGACTGAAGTGTCTGCTAAGAAAACCAAGAGAAAGTGCAACTGAAAAACAAGAAGAAAACCCGAGAACAAGGAGAAAAACAGAAAACAGAAAAATCAAGAAAATGAAAATTCTGCTAAGAACAAAACTAAACTAAAGAAAAGAAAGGAACAAAACAGAACTCGCTGCTAATCCTAAACTAAAGGAAGAAAAGAAAAAAAAACAAAGGAAGAAAAAAATGCTGCTCTCGGCTGAATGGGATCAGCTGAAAATGGGATATCTTCCTCCGTTGTAAGCTTTCTTATTTATAAGCAAGGATTTGCTCTTCTTTCTTTGCTCTGCCGAAGGTGTTGTTGCTACCATGTGCTTGGTTTCTTTTCCAGCAAATAAAACAGCCCAAGCTTTGCTTTTGTAATTGGCAATTCATGTGACATGATTCTCTTTTCTTTTTCTTTCTTTGTGTGCATGCTCGGCTGTTTGCTTGTTTCTCTCTATGTTGCTGCCCGATTTTTCTGAGCTTTGTTTTCTTTTTCGGCTGTTTGTTTCTTTCGGCTGCTGCTTGGCTTTCTTCTTTATTTTTCTTTTGCCTTGCTTTTGCCCATGTGAGACTGCATTTTGGAGAGGCTTTCTTGCTGTCCTCATGCACTCTTTCTTTAGAAAAATAAAAAGATGGCAGCTGGTCTCCAAGCCTTCATGTGCGGATATTTCTCTTTCACTCAAATGAAAGGCTGGCAGCATATGCTGTTTTCTGTTCCATCATTCGGTTTTCTTGTGTTACAACTTGGTTCTGTGCTCTTGTCTAGCTTTGTGAATATTGATTTATAAAAGAGACCTTTGGTATATTGAGTGTTTCTGCCGAAAGTTTGTTGAAAATTTGAAGAACCGACTGGAAAATTCTGAAAACTAGTTGAGAAAATTTTTTTTTAGCAAAACCGAACTTGTCTATAATCACATGCTCCAAGAAGACCTTAGTTCTATCTCTTAGTGTGAATGTTGTTTGATCAAGAAGACCTCGTTTTGTTAAATCTTTTCACCTAAAGTGAGATATCAGTTGAGAACCCGAACCTGGAAATCTTTGAAAGAAAAACTCAGAAAACCTGTTGAGAATTCTGCCTAGTTTTTGCAGTGTTCCATCATTCGGTTGTTTGTTGTAGCTGAAGGAGATTCTTTTCCTCTTTTGCTTGTGGGCTGAAGTGGACTTCTTCCTCCGCTGCTTCTTCAGGAAATAAAACAGTGAGGTGCGGCTGAAGCTTTTGTTCTTCTACAGTTTCTTTCTTTCCTTCCAATTTGTGCAACATTAATTGAATGTAAACAGTACAAAGAAGGAATGCATGCAAATTGACCTCCTTTGGTTTTATCTTGCACTTGTTTTGTCCTTTCGTTTGACCGTTTCCATCTTCACAACTCACATGGGGGACTTCCTTGGACTGCAAGAATAAAATTTACATCATCAAGTTCCATGTTCTGCCATACAAATTTATCCAAATTTAACACCATTGAACCTCACTCATGTGAATGTTCGGACTCATGGGACTGAATAAACTCTAGGCACAAAGAAACGTTGAAGATTTTGCTAAGAAAATAATATTTTGCTTTATTTGTTAAAATTTTCCTACAAAGCTCCAATCTATCCATCAATAATAAAAAACACTTAATATTCATATAAATAAGCATTTTAATCACTTAAACACAAAGAAATTGACCTAATAAATATGCAATTATGCATCTTATCAAGGAGCCAACAACACACAACAAGAAACTAGGACAAAGATAACATTCGAAACAAGTAGAATCGGAGAAGATTAGACCAATGGATGAAGCATCCTCACAACCAAGAGTTCTACTATATTAATAAGATTCAAATGCACTATAATCTATTGGGAGTTTTTGACGTGCACCTTACGGCTATAAAGAACCAACAACAAACAACAAGAAACTAGGCCAAACTTTACTTGCAAAATATGTAGAATCATTGAAGAATACACCAATGAATGAAACATCGTTAAAACCTAGTGTTCTACTAGATTAATAAGATTCGAAGGCACTAGAATCAATTAGGAGTTTTTGATGTGAACCTAACGGGTAGAAGGAGCCAACAACACACAATAAGCAACTAGGCCAAACTTAACTCGCAAAACTTGTTGAATCAGGGAAAATTAGACCGATGGATGAAGCATCGTTACAATATAGAGTTCTACTAGATTAATAAAATTCGAATCCACTAGAATCTATTAGGAGTTTTTGATGTACACCATACGACTAGAATGAGCCAACAACACACAATAAGCAACTAGACCATACTTAACTTGCGAAACAAGTACAATAAGGGAAGATTAGACCAATCGATGATGTATCGTTACAAGCTAGAGTTTTACTAGATTAATAAGATTCAAAGGAAATAGAATCTATCAGGAGTTTTTGATGTGCACCTTAGGGCTAGAAGGAGCCAACAACACACAACAAGCAGCTTGTCAAAATTTAACTTGCGAAACAAGTATAATCAGGGAAGATTAGACCAATGAACAAAGCACCGTGACAACCTCAAGTTCAACTATATTAATATGATTCAAAGGCATTAGAATGTATTAGGAGTTTTTGATGCGCACCTTACGACTATAAGGAGAAAACAACATACAATAAGCAACTAGGCCAAAGATAACTTGCGAAACAAGTAGAATCGGAGAAGATTAGACGAAAGGAAGAAGCATCCTCACAACCAAGAGTTCTCCTATATTAATAAGATTCAAATGCACTATAATCTATTGGGAGATTTTTACGTGCACCTTACGGCTATAAGGAGCCAACAACAAACAACGAGGAACTAGGCCAAACTTTACATGCGAAACATATAGAATCATTGATGAATAGAGTAACGGAAGAAACATCGTTAAAACCTAGTGTTCTACTAGATTAATAAGATTCAAAGGCACTAGAATCTTTTAGAAGTTTTTGATGTGAACCTAACAGCTAGAAAGAGCCAACAACACACAACAAGCAACTAAGCCAAACTTAACTTGCTAAACAAGTACAATCAAGGAAGATTAGACCAATGGATGAAGTATCGTCACAACATAGAGTTATAGTAGATTAATAAGATTGAAAGGCAGTACAATGTATAAGAAGTTTTTCATGTACACCTTACGGCTAGAAGAAGCCAACAACACACAACAAGAAACTATGCCAAACTTAACTTGCGAAACAAGTAGAATCATGGAAGATTAGGCCAATGGATGAAACATCGTCACAACCTAGGGTTCTACTAGATTAATAAGATTCGAAGGCACCTGAATGTATTAGGAGTTTTTGTTGTGGACCGTACGGCTATATGGAGCCAAGAGCACACGACAAGCAACTAGGAAGAACTTAACTCGCGAAACAATTAGAGTCGGAGAAGATTAGACCAATGGATGAAGCATCCTCACAACCAAGAGTTCTACTATATCAATAAGATTCAAAGGCACTATAATCTATTTGCAGATTTTGACGTGCACCTTACGGCTATAAGGAGCCAACAACAAACAACAAGGAACTAGGCCAAACTTTACTTGCGAAAAATGTAGAATCATTGAAAATTAGACCAATGGATGAAACATCGTTAAAACCTAGTGTTCTACTAGATTAATAAGAATCAAAGGCACTAGAATCTATTAGAAGTTTTTGATGTGAACCTAACGGCTAGAAGGAGTCAACAACACAGAACAAGCAACTAGGCCAAACTTAACTTGCGAAACAAGTACAATCAAGGAAGATTAGACCAATGGATTAAGCATCGTCACAACATAGAGTTATAGTAGATTAATAAGATTGAAAGGCAGCACAATGTATAAGAAGTTTTTCATGTGCACCTAACGGCTTGAAGGAGCCAACAACACACAACAAGAAATTAAGCAAACATAACTTGCGAAACAAGTAGAATCAGGGAAGATTAGGCCAATGGATGAAACATCATCACAACCTAGGGTTCTACTAGATTAATAATATTCGAAGGCACCTGAATGTATTAGGAGTTTTTGTTGTGGACCGTACGGCTATATGGAGCCAAGAACACACAACAAGGAACTAGGCAAAACTGAACTCGCGAAACAATTTGAGTCGGAGAAGATTAGACCAATGGATGAAGCAACATCACAACCTAGAGTTCTACTATATTAATATGATTCAAAGGCACAAAAATGTCTTCGGAGTTTTTAATGTGCACCTTACGGTTATAAGGAGCCAACAACACACAACAAGTAACTAAGCCTAACTTAACTTGCGAAACAAGTCGAACTGGGGAAGATTAGACCAATGGATGAAACATCCTCAAAACCGAGACTTCTACTATATTAATAAGATTCAAAGGCACTATAATCAATTAGGAGTTTTTGATGTGCACCTTACGGCATAAGGAGCCAACAACACACACCAAGCAACTAAGCCAAACTTAACTTGCAAAACAAGTAGAATCGAAGAAGATTAGACCAATCGCTGAAGCATCCTCACAACCAAGAGTTTTACTATATTAACAAGATTCTACAGCACTATAATCTATTAGGAGTTTTTAACGTTCACCTTACTGCTATAACGAGACAGCAATAAACAACAGGTAACTAGGCCAAACTTTACTTGCGAAGCAAGTAGAATCATGAAAGACTAGACCAATGGATAAAACGTGGTCATAACCAACTGTTCTAGTAAATTAATATGATTCAAAGGTACCAGAATGTATTGGGAGTGTTTGATGTGCAACTTACGGCTAGAAGAGGCCAACAAGACACAACAAGCAACTAGGCCAAAATTAACTTGCGAAACATATAGTAGCACGGAAGATTAGACCAATGGATGAAATATCGTTAAAACCTAGAGTTCTACTGGATTAATAAGATTCAAAGGAACTAGAATCTATCAGGAGTTTTTGTTGTGCACCTAACGGCTAGAAGGAGTAAACAACACACAACAAGCAACTAGGCCAAATTTAACTTGCGAACCAATTACAAACAGAGAAAAATAGAGCAATTGACGAAGTATCGTCACGACCTATAGTTCTACTATATTAATATGATTCAAAGGCAATTGAATGTATTAGGAGTTTTTGATGTGAACCTTACGGCTGTAAGGAGGCATCAATAGACAACAAGCAACATGGCCAAACTTAATTTGCAAAACAAGTAGAATCAGGTAAGATTAGCCCAATCGATAAGGCATCGTCACAATCTAGGGTTCTACAAGACAAATAAGATTTGTTCAATGGGTGAATCATCGTTAAAACCTAGAGTTCTACTAGATTAACAAGATTCAAAGCCACTAGAATCTATTAGGAGTTTTTGATGTGCACCTAACAGCTAGAAGGAACCAACAACACACAAGAAGCAACTAGGCCGAACTTTACTTGCGAAACAAGTACAATCAGGGAAGATTTGACCAATCGATGAAGCATCGTCACACCTTAGAGCTCTATTAGATTAATAAGATTCAAAGGTACTACAATGTATTAGGACTTTTTGATGGTCACCTTACGGCTAGAAGGAGCCAACAACACACAACAAACAACAAGGCCAAACTTAACTTATGGAACAAGTAGAATCAGGAAAGATTAGACCAGTGGATGAAACGTTGTCATAATCATGGGTTCGGCAAGACTAATAAGATTGAAAGGAACTAGAATGTATTAGAAGTTTTGGATGTGCACCGTACGGCTATAAGGAGCCAACAACACACAACAAGCAACTAGGCCAAAGTTAACTTGCGAAACAAATAGAATCGAGGAAGATTACACCAATGGATGAAGCATCATCACAACTTAGAGTTGTACGATATTAATAATCTTCAAAGGCACCAGAATGTATTTGGAGTTTTTGATATACCCCTCACAGTTACAAGGAGCCAACAACACACAACAAGCAACTAGGCCAAACTTAACTTGCAAAACTAGTTGAATCAGGGAAAATTAGACCAATGGATGAAGCATCGTTACAATCTAGAGTTCTACAAGATTAATAAGATTCGAATCCACTAGAATCTATTAGGAGTTTTTGATGTACACCTTACGACTAGAATGAGCCAACAACACACAATAAGCAATTAGGCCATACTTAACTTGCGAAACAAGTACTATAAGGGAAGATTAGACCAATCGATGAAGTATCGTTACAACCTAGAGTTCTACTAGATTAATAACATTCAAAAGAACTATAATCTATTCGGAGCTTTTGATGTGCACCTTACGGCTAGAAGGAGCCAACAACACACAACAAGCAACTAGTCCAAATTTAACTTGCGAAACAAGTACAATTAGGGAAGATTAGACCAATGGATAAAGCACCGTGACAACCTCAAGTTCTACTATATTAATATGATTCAAAGGCATTGGAATGTATTAGGAGTTTTTGATGCGCACCTTACGACTATAAGGAGCCAACAACACACAACAAGAAACTAGGCCAAAGATAACTTTCAAAACAAGTAGAATCGGAGAAGATTAGACCAATGGTTGAAGCATCCTCACAACCAAGAGTTCTACTATATTAATAAGATTCAAATGCACTATAATCTATTGGGAGTTTTTGACGTGCACCTTACGGCTATAAAGAACCAATAACAAAAAACAAGAAACTAGGCCAAACTTTACTTGCAAAACTTGTAGAATCATTGAACAATACACCAATGAATGAAACTTCGTTAAAACCTAGTGTTCTACCAGATTAATAAGATTCGAAGGCACTAGAATCAATTATGAGTTTTTGATGTGAACCTAACCGGTAGAAGGAGCCAACAACACACAATAAGCAACTAGGCCAAACTTAACTTACAAAACTTGTTGAATCAGGGAAAATTAGACCGATGGATGAAGCATCGTTACAATCTAGAGTTCTACTAGATTAATAAAATTCGAATCCACTAGAATCTATTAAGAGTTTTTGATGTACACCATAAGACTAGAATGAGCCAACAACACACAATAAGCAACTAGACCATACTTAACTTGCGAAACAAGTATAATAAGGGAAGATTAGACCAATCGATGATGTATCGTTACAAGCTAGAGTTTTACTAGATTAATAAGATTCAAAGGAAATAGAATCTATCAGGAGTTTTTGACGTGCACCTTAGGGCTAGAAGGAGCCAACAACACACAACAAGCAGCTTGTCCAAATTTAACTTGCGAAACACGTATAATCAGGGAAGATTAGACCAATGGATAGAGCACCGTGACAACCTCAAGTTCAACTATATTAATATGATTCAAAGGCATTAGAATGTATTAGGAGTTTTTGATGCGCACCTTACGACTATAAGGAGAAAACAACACACAACAATCAACTAGGCCAAAGATAACTTGCGAAACAAGTAGAATCAGAGAAGATTAGACCAAAGGAAGAAGCATCCTCACAACCAAGAGTTCTACTATATTAATAAGAATCAAATGCAGTATAATCTATTGGGAGATTTTTACGTGCACCTTACGGCTATAAGGAGCCAACAACAAACAACAGGGAACTAGGCCAAACTTTACTTGTGAAACATGTAGAATCATTGAGAATAGACCAACGGATGAAACATCGTTAAAACCTAGTGTTCTACTAGATTAATAAGATTCAAAGGCACTAGAATCTATTAGAAGTTTTTGATGTGAACCTAATGGCTAGAAAGAGCCAACAACACACAATAAGCAACTAGGCCAAACTTAACTTGCGAAACAAGTACAATCAAGGAAGATTTGACCAATGGATGAAGTATCGTCACAACATAGAGTTATAGTAGATTAATAAGATTGAAAGGCAGTACAATGTATAAGAAGTTTTTCATGTACACCTTACGACTAGAAGAAGCCAACAACACACAACAAGAAACTATGCCAAACTTAACTTGCGAAACAAGTAGAATCATGGAAGATTAGGTCAATGGATGAAACATCGTTGCAATCTAGAGTTCTACTAGATTAATAAGATTTGAATCCACTAGAATCTATTAGGTGTTTTTGTTGTACTCCTTACGACTAGAAGGAGCCAACAACAGACAATAAGCAATTAGGCCGCACTTAACTTCAAAACAAGTACAATAAGGGAAGATTAGACCAATTGATGAAGTATCGTTACAACCTAGAGTTCGACTAGATTAATAAGATTCAAAGGAACTAGAATCTATTTGGAGTTTTTGATGTGCACCTTACGGCTAGAAGGAGCCAACAACACACAACAAGCAACTTGTCCAAATTTGACTTGCGAAACAAGTACAATCAGCGATGATTAGACCAATGGACAAAGCACCGTGACAACCTCAAATTCTTCTATACTAATATGATTCAAAGGCATTAGAATGTATTAGGAGTTTGTGATGCGCAGCTTACGGCTATAAGGAGCCAACAACAAACAAAAAGCAATTAGGCCAAAGATAACTTGCGAAACGAGTAGAATCAGAGAAGATTAGACCAAGGGATGAAGCATCCTCACAACCAAGAGTTCTACTATATTAATAAGATTCAAATGTAGTACAATCTATTTGGAGTTTTTGATGTGCACCTTACTGGTATAAGGACCCAACAACAAACAACAAGGAACTAGGCCGAACGTTACTTGTGAAACATGTAGAATCATTGAAAATGTACCAGTGGATGAAACATCGTTAAAACATAGTGTTTTACTATATTAATAAGATTCGAAGGCACTAGAATCTGTTAGGAATTTTTGATGTGAACCTAATGGCTAGAAGGAGCCAACAAAAAAAAACAAGCAACTAGGCCAAACTTAACTTGTGAAACAAGTACAATCAGAGAATATTAGGCCAATGGATGAAGCATCCTCAAAACATAGAGTTATAGTAGATTAATAAGATTGAAAGGCAGTAGAATGTATAAGAAGTTTTTCATGTGCACCTTACGTCAAGAAGGAGCCAACAGCACACAACAAGCAACTTGGCCAAACTTAACTCGCGAAACAGTTAGACTCAGAGAAGATTAGACCAATGGATGAAGCATCATCACAACATAGAGTTCTACTTTATTAATATGATTCAAAGGAACTAAGGAGCCTTACGGAGTTTTTGATGTGCACCTTACGGCTATAAGGAGCCAACAACACACAACAGGGAACTAGGCCAACTTTAATTGCGAAACAAGTAGAATCATGGAAGATTCGACCAATGGATAAAACGTCATGATAGCCGACTGTTTTAATAGATTAATATGATTCAAATGTACTAGAATGTATTAGGAGTTTTTGATGTGCAATTTACAGCTAAAAGGGGCCACCAAGACACAACAAGAAACTAGGCCAAAATTAACTTGTGAAACATGTAGGATCAGGGAAGATTTGACCAATGGGTGAAATATCGTTAAAACCTAGAGTTCTACTAGATTAATAATATTCAAAGGAACTAGAATCTATTAGGAGTTTTTGATGTGCACCTAACGGCTACAAGGAGCCAACAACACACAACAAGCAACTAGGCCAGACTTAACTTGCGAAACAATTACAATCAGAGAAGATTAGACCAATTGACGAAGCATCGTCACAACCTAGAGTTCTATTATATTAATATGATTCAAAGGCAATTGAATGTATTAGGAGTTTTTGATGTTCACCTTGCGGCTGTAAGGAGGCATCAACAGACAACAAGCAACATGGCCAAACTTGCGAAACAAGTAGAATCAGGGAAGATTAACCCAATCGATGAGGCATCATCCCAATCTAGGGTTCTACAAGACAAATAGGAATAGACCAATGGGTGAATCATCGTTAAAACCTAGAGTTCTACTAGATTAATAAGATTGAAAAGCACTAGAATCTATTAGGAGTTTTTGATGTGCACCTAACAGCAAGAAGGAGCCAACAACACACAAGAAGCAAGTAGGCCAAGTTTAACTTGCGAAACAAGAACAATCAGGGACGATTTGACCAATGGATGAAGCATCGTCACAACTTAGAGTTCTAGTAGATTAATAAGATTCAAAGTTGCTACAATGTATTTGGACTTTTTGATGTTCACCTTACGACTAGAAGGAGCCAACAACACACAACAAGGAACAAGGCCAAACTTAACTTATGGAACAAGTAGAATCTGGAAAGATTAGACCAATGGATGAAACGTCGTCATAATCCAGGGTTCTACAAAAATAATAAGATTGAAAGGTACCATAACGTATTAGAAGTTTTTTATGTGCACCGTACGGCTATAAGGAGCCAACAACACACAACTAGCAACTTGGCCAAACTTACTTGCGATACAAAAAGAATCGGGGAAGATTAGACCAATGGATGAAGCATCGTCACAACCTAAAGTTGTACGATATTAATAATATTCAAAGGCACCAGAATGTATTAGGAGTTTTTGAGAAAAACGTTACGGCCACAAGGAGCCAACAACACACAACAAGCAACTAGGCCAACCTTAACTTGCAAAACTAGTTGAACCAGCGAAAATTAGACCAATGGATGAAACATCGTTACAATCTAGAGTTCTACTAGATTAATAGGATTCGAATCCACTAGAATTTATTAGGAGTTTTTGATGTACACCATACGACTAGAATGGGCCAACAACAAACAATAAGCATTTAGGCAATACTTAACTTGCGAAACAAGCACAATAAGGAAAGATTAGACCAATCGATGAAGTATCGTTACAACCTAGAGTTCTACAAGATTAATAAGATTCAAAGGAAATAGAATCTATTAGGAGTTTTTGATGTGTACCTTACGGCTAGAAGGAGCCAACAACACACAACAAGCAACTTGGCCAAATTTAACTTGTGAAACAAGTACAATCAGGGAAGATTAGACCAATGGATAAAGCACTGTGACAACCTCGAGTTCTACTATATTAATATGTTTCAAAGGCATTAGAATGTATTAGGAGTTTTTGATGCGCACCTTACGGCCATAAGTAGCCAACACACAACAAGCAACTAGGCCAAAGATAACTTGCGAAACAGGTAGAATCGGAGAAGATTAGACCAATGGAGCATCCTCAGAACCAAGAGTCATACTATATTAATAAGATTCAAATGCACCATAATCTATTGAGAGTTTTTTATGTGCACCTTACGGCTATAAAGAGCCAACAACAAACAAGGAACTAGGCTTACTTGCGAAACATGTAGAATCATTGAAAAACAGACCAATGGATGAAACATCGTTAAAACCTACTGTTCTACTAGATTAATAAGATTCAAAGGCACTAGAATCTATTAGGAGTTTTTGATGTGAACCTAACGGCTAGAAGGAGCCAACAACACACAACAAGCAACTAGGCCAAACTTAACTTGCGAAACAAGTACAATCAGGGAAGATTAGACCAATGGATGAAATATCGTCACAATTTAGGGTTCTACTAGATTAATAAGATTCAAAGGCATTTGAATGTCTTTGGAGTTTTTGATGTACACCTTACGGCTATAAGGAGCCAACAACACACAACAAGTAACTAGGCGAAACTTAACTTGCGAAACAAGTAGAATCGAAGAAGATTAGACCAATGGTTGAAGCATCCTCACAACCAAGAGTTCTACTATATTAACTAGATTCCAATGCAATATAATCTATTAGGAGTTTTTGTTGTTCACCTTACTGCTATAATGAGCCAACAATAAACAACAGGGAACTAGGCCAAACTTTACTTGCGAAAGAAGTAGAATCATGCAAGATTAGGCCAATGGATGAAACATCGTCACAACCCAGGGTTCTACTAGATTAATAAGAATCGAAGGCATTTGAATGTATTTGGAGTTTTTGTTGTGGACCGTACGGCTATATGGAGCAAAGAACACACAACAAGCAACAAAGCCAAACTTAATTCGCGAAACAATTGGTCTTAGAGAAGATTAGACCAATGCATGAAGCATCATCACAGCCTAGAGTTCTGTTATATTAATATGATTCAAATGCACTAAAATGTCTTAGGAGTTTTTTTTGTGCACCTTACGGCTATAAAGAGTCAACAACACACAACAAGCAACTATGCCTAACTTAACTTGCGAAACAAGTAGAACTGGAGAAGATTAGACCAATGGATGAAGCATCCTCAAAACCGAGACATCTACTATATTAATAAGATTCAAAGGCACTATAATCAATTAGGAGTTTTTGATGTACACCATACGACTAGAATGGGCCAACAACAAACAATAAGCATTTAGGCAATACTTAACTTGCGAAACAAGCACAATAAGGAAAGATTAGACCAATCGATGAAGTATCGTTACAACCTAGAGTTCTACAAGATTAATAAGATTCAAAGGAAATAGAATCTATTAGGAGTTTTTGATGTGTACCTTACGGCTAGAAGGAGCCAACAACACACAACAAGCAACTTGGCCAAATTTAACTTGTGAAACAAGTACAATCAGGGAAGATTAGACCAATGGATAAAGCACTGTGACAACCTCGAGTTCTACTATATTAATATGTTTCAAAGGCATTAGAATGTATTAGGAGTTTTTGATGCGCACCTTACGGCCATAAGTAGCCAACACACAACAAGCAACTAGGCCAAAGATAACTTGCGAAACAGGTAGAATCGGAGAAGATTAGACCAATGGAGCATCCTCAGAACCAAGAGTCATACTATATTAATAAGATTCAAATGCACCATAATCTATTGAGAGTTTTTTATGTGCACCTTACGGCTATAAAGAGCCAACAACAAACAAGGAACTAGGCTTACTTGCGAAACATGTAGAATCATTGAAAAAGCAGGACAATGGATGAAACATCGTTAAAACTCATCGTTCTACTAGATTAATAAGATTCAAAGGCACTAGAATCTATTAGGAGTTTTTGATGTGAACCTAACGGCTAGAAGGAGCCAACAACACACAACAAGCAACTAGGCCAAACTTAACTTGCGAAACAAGTACAATCAGGGAAGATTAGACCAATGGATGAAATATCGTCACAATTTAGGGTTCTACTAGATTAATAAGATTCAAAGGCATTTGAATGTCTTTGGAGTTTTTGATGTACACCTTACGGCTATAAGGAGCCAACAACACACAACAAGTAACTAGGCGAAACTTAACTTGCGAAACAAGTAGAATCGAAGAAGATTAGACCAATGGTTGAAGCATCCTCACAACCAAGAGTTCTACTATATTAACTAGATTCCAATGCAATATAATCTATTAGGAGTTTTTGTTGTTCACCTTACTGCTATAATGAGCCAACAATAAACAACAGGGAACTAGGCCAAACTTTACTTGCGAAAGAAGTAGAATCATGCAAGATTAGGCCAATGGATGAAACATCGTCACAACCCAGGGTTCTACTAGATTAATAAGAATCGAAGGCATTTGAATGTATTTGGAGTTTTTGTTGTGGACCGTACGGCTATATGGAGCAAAGAACACACAACAAGCAACAAAGCCAAACTTAATTCGCGAAACAACTGGTCTTAGAGAAGATTAGACCAATGCATGAAGCATCATCACAGCCTAGAGTTCTGTTATATTAATATGATTCAAATGCACTAAAATGTCTTAGGAGTTTTTTTTGTGCACCTTACGGCTATAAAGAGTCAACAACACACAACAAGCAACTATGCCTAACTTAACTTGCGAAACAAGTAGAACTGGAGAAGATTAGACCAATGGATGAAGCATCCTCAAAACCGAGACATCTACTATATTAATAAGATTCAAAGGCACTATAATCAATTAGGAGTTTTTGATGTGCACCTTACGGCATAAGGAGCCAACAACACACAACAAGCAACTAAGCCAAACTTAACTTGCGAAACAAGTAGAATCGAAGAAGATTAGACCAATCGCTGAAGCATCCTCACAACCAAGAGTTCTATTATATTAACAAGATTCTAATGCACTATAATCCATTAGGAGTTTTTGACGTTCACCTTACTGCTATAACGAGCCAACAATAAACAACAGGGAACTAGGCCAAACTTTACTTGCGAAGCAAGTAGAATCATGGAAGATTCGACCAATGGATAAAACGTCATCATAACCAACTATTCTACTAAATTAATATTATTCAAAGGTACCAGAATGTATTCGGAGTTTTTGATGTGCAACTTATGGCTAGAAGGGCAAACAAGAGACAACAAGAAACTAGGCCAAAATTAACTTGCGAAACATGTAGGATCAGGGAAGATTAGACCAATGGATGAAATATCGTTAAAACCTAGAGTTCTACCAGGTTAATAAGATTCAAAGGAACTAGAATCTATTAGGAGTTTTTGTTGTGCACCTAACGGCTGGAAGGAGTCAACAACACACAACAAGTTACTAGGCCAAACTTAACTTGCGAAACAAGTACAATCAGAGAAGATTAGACCAATTGATG
Organism: Gynochthodes officinalis; assembly: GCA_020080225.1. Lineage (NCBI taxonomy): Eukaryota > Viridiplantae > Streptophyta > Magnoliopsida > Gentianales > Rubiaceae > Gynochthodes > Gynochthodes officinalis. The sequence continues at coordinate 41,765,764 of CM034618.1, read as the reverse complement.
AAGCATCGTCACGACTTAGAGTTCTACTATATTAATATGATTCAAAGGCAATTGAATGTATTAGGAGTTTTTGATGTGAACCTTACGGGTGTAAGGAGGCATCAACAGACAACAAGCAACATGGCCAAACTTAATTTGCAAAACAAGTAGAATCAGGTAAGATTAGCCCAATCGATGTGGCATCGTCACAATCTAGGGTTCTACAAGACAAATAAGATTAGACCAATGGGTGAATCTAGAGTTCTACTAGATTAAGAAGATTCAAAGGCACTTGAATCTATTAGGAGTTTTTGATGTGCACCTAACAGCTAGAAGGAGCCAACAACACACAAGAAGCAACTAGGCCAAGCTTAACTTGCGAATGAAGTACAATCAGAGAAGATTTGACCAATGGTTGAAGCATCGTCACAACTTAGAGTTCTAGTAGATTAATAACATTCAAAGGCACCAGAATGTATTAGGAGTTTTTGATAAACACCTTACGGCCACAAGGTGCCAAAAACACACAACAAGCAACTAGGCCAAACTTAACTTGCAAAACTAGTTGAATCAGGGAAAATTAGACTAATGGATGAAGCATCGTTACAATCTAGATTAATAAGATTCGAATCCACTAGAATCTATTAGGAGTTTTTCATGCACACCTTATGACTAGAATGACCCAACAACACACAATAAGCAATTAGGCTATACTTAACTTGCGAATCAAGTACAATAAGGGAAGATTAGACCAATCGATGATGTATCGTTACAACATAGAGTTCTACTAGATTAATAAGATTCAAAGGAACTAGAATCTATTAGGAGTTTTTGATGTGCACCTTACGGCTAGAAGGAGCCAAAAGCACACAACAAGCAACTTGTCCAAATTTAACTTGCGAAACAAGTACAATCAGGGAAGATTCGACCAATGGATAAAGCACCGTGACAACCTCAAGTTCTACTATATTAATATGATTCAAAGGCATTAGAATGTATTGGGAGTTTTTGATGCGCACCTTACGACTATAAGGAGCCAACAACACACAACAAGCAACTAGGCCAAAGAAAACTTGCGAAACAAGTAGAATCGGAGAAGATTAGACCAATGAAAGAACCATCCTCACAACCAAGAGTTCTACTACATTAATAAGATTCAAATGCACTATGATCTATTGTGAGATTTTTACGCGCACCTTACGGCTATAAGGAGCGAACAACAAACAACAAGGAACTAGGCCAAATTTTTCGTGCGAAACATGTAGAATCATTGAACAGTAGACCAATGGGTGAAACATCGTTAAAACCTAGTGTTCTACTAGATTAATAACATTCAAAGGCACTAGAATTTATTAGGAGTTTTAAATATGAACCTAACGGGTAGAGGAGCTAACAACACACAACAAGCAACTAGGCCAAACTTTACTTGCGAAACAGGTAGAATCATTGAAGATTAGACCAATGGATGAAACATCGTTAAACCTAGTGTTCTAATAGATTAAAAAGATTCAAAGGCACTAGAATCTATTAGGAGTTTTTGATGTGAACCTAACGGCTAGAAGGAGCCAACAACACACAACAAGCAACTAGGCCAAACTTAAGTTGCGAAACAAGTACAATCAAGAAAAGATTAGACCAATGGATGAAACATCGTCACAACATAGAGTTATAGTAGATTAAAAAGATTGAAAGGCAGTACAATGTATAAGAAGTTTTTCATGTGCACCTTATGGCTAGACTGAGCCAACAACACACAACAAGCAACTAGGCCAAACTTAACTTGCGAAACAAGTACAATTAAGGAAGATTAAGCCAATGGATGAAGTATCGGCACAACATAGAGTTATAGTAGATTAATAAGATTGAAAGGCAGCACAATGTATAAGAAGTTTTTCATGTGCACCTAACGGCTAGAAGGAGCCAACAACACACAACAAGAAACTAGGCCAAACTTAACTTGCGAAACAAGTAGAATTAGGGAATATTAGGCCAATGGATGAAACATCGTCACAACCTAGGGTTCTACTAGATTAATAAGATTCGAAGGCACCTGAATGTATTAGGAGTTTTTGTTGTGGACCGTACGGCTACATGGAGCCAAGAGCACACGATAAGCAACTAGGCAGAACTTAACTCGCGAAACAATTAGAGTCGGAGAAGATTAGACCAATGGATAAAACATCCTCACAACCAAGAGTTCTATTATATTAATAAGATTCAAAGGCATTAGAATGTATTAGGAGTTTTTGATGCGCACATTACGGCTATAAGGAGCCAACAACACACAACAAGCTACTAGGCCAAAGATAACTTGCTAAACAAGTAGAATCGAAGAAGATTAGACCAATGGATGAAGTATCCTCACAACCAAGAGTTCTATTATATTAATAAGATTCAAAGGCACTATAATCTATTGGGAGATTTTGACGTGCACCTTACAGCTATAAGGAGCCAACAACAAAGAACAAGGAACTAGGCCAAACTTTACTTGCGAAACATGTAGAATCATTGAAGATTAGACCAATGGATGAAACATCATTAAAACCTAGTGTTCTACTAGATTAATAAGATTCAAAGGCACTAGAATCTATTAGAAGTTTTTGATGTGAACCTAACGGCTAGAAAGAGCCGACAACACACAACAAGCAACTTGGCCAAACTTAACTTGCAAAACTAGTTGAATCAGGGAAAATTAGACTAATGGATGAAGTATCGTTACAATCTAGAGTTCTACTACATTAATAAGATTTGAATCCACTGGAATCTATTAGGATTTTTTCATGCACACCTTATGACTAGAATGACCCAACAACACACAATAAGCAATTAGGCCATACTTAACTTGCGAATCAAGTACAATAAGGGAAGATTAGACCAATAGATGATGTATCGTTACAACATAGAGTTCTACTAGATTAATAAGATTCATAGGAACTACAATATATTAGGAGTTTTTGATATGTACCTTACGGCTAGAAGGAGCCAACAACACACAACAAGCAACTTGTCCAAATTTAACTTGCGAAACAAGTACAACCAGGGAAGATTTGACCAATGGATAAAGCACCGTGACAACCTCAAGTTCTACTATATTAATATTATTCAAAGGCATTAGAATGTATTGGGAGTTTTTGATGCGCACGTTACGACAATAAGGAGCCAACAACACACTAGACGCAACTAGGCCAAAGATAACATGCGAAACAAGTAGAATCGGAGAAGATTAGACCAATGGCAGAAGCATCCTCACTACCAAGAGTTCTACTATATTAATAAGATTCAAATGCACTATAATCTATTGGGAGATTTTTACGTGCACCTTACGGCTATAAGGAGCCAACAACAAACAACAAGGAACTAGGCCAAACTTTACTTGCGAAACATGTAGAATCACTGATGAATAGACCAATGGATGAAAAATCGTTAAAACCTAGTGTTCTACTAGATTAATAAGAATCAAAGGCACTAGAATCTATTAGAAGTTTTTGATGTGAACCGAACGGCTAGAAAGAGCCAACAACACACAACAAGCAACTAGGCCAAACTTAACTTGCAAAACAGGTACAATCAAGGAAGATTAGACCAATGGATGAAGTATCGTCACAACATAGAGTTATAGTAGATTAAAAAGATTGAAAGGCAGTACAATGTATCAGAAGTTTTTCATGTACACCTTACCGCTAGAAGAAGCCAACAACACACAACAAGAAACTATGCCAAACTTAACTTGCGAAACAAGTAGAATCATGGAAGATTAGGCCAATGGATGAAACATCGTCACAACCTAGGGTTCTACTAGATTAATAAGATTCGAAGGAACCTGAATGTATTAGGAGTTTTTGTTGTGGACCGCACGGCTATATGGAGCCAAGAGCACACAACAACCAACTAGGCAGAACTTAACTCGCGAAACAATTAGAGTTGGAGAAGATTAGACCAATGGATGAAGCATACTCACAACCAAGAGTTCTACTATATTAATAAGATTCAAAGGCATTAGAATGTATTAGGAGTTTTTGATGCGCACATTACGACTATAAGGAGCCAACAACACACAACAAGCTACTCGGCCAAAGATAACTTGCGAAACAAGTAGAATCGAAGAAGATTAGACCAATGGATGAAGCATCCTCACAACAAAGAGTTCTATTATATTAATAAGATTCAAAGGCACTATAATCTATTGGGAGATTTTGACGTGCACCTTACGGCTATAAGGAGCCAACAACAAAGAACAAGGAACTAGGCCAAACTTTACTTGCGAAACATGTAGAATCATTGAAGATTAGACCAATGGATGAAACATCGTTAAAACCTAGTGTTCTACTAGATTAATAAGATTCAAAGGCACTAGAATCTATTAGAAGTTTTTGATGTGAACCTAATGGCTAGAAAGAGCCAACAACAAACAACAAACAACTAGGCCAAACTTAACTTGCAAAACTAGTTGAATCAGGGAAAATTAGACTAATGGATGAAGTATCGTTACAATCTAGAGTTCTACTAGATTAATAAGATTCGAATCCACTAGAATCTATTAGGATTTTTTCATGCACACCTTATGACTAGAATGACCCAACAACACACAATAAGCAATTAGGCCATACTTAACTTGCGAATCAAGTACAATAAGGGAAGATTAGACCAATCGATGATGTATCGTTACAAAATAGAGTTCTTCTAGATTAATAAGATTCAAAGGAACTAGAATCTATTCGGAGTTTTTGATGTGCACCTTACGGCTAGAAGGAGCCAACAACACACAACAAGCAACTTGTCCAAATTTAACTTGCGAAACAAGTACAACCAGGGAAGATTCGACCAATGGATAAAGAACCGTGACAACCTCAAGTTCTACTATATTAATATGATTCAAAGGCATTAGAATGTACTAGGAGTTTTTGATGCGCATCTTACGACAATAAGGAGCCAACAACACATAAGATGCAACTAGGCAAAAGATAACATGCGAAACAAGTAGAATCGGAGAAGATTAGACCAATGGAAGAAGCATCCTCACTACCAAGAGTTCTACTATATTAATAAGATTCAAATGCACTATAATTTATTGGGAGATTTTTACGCGCACCTTACGGCTATAAGGAGCCAACAACAAACAACAAGGAACTCGGCCGAACTTTACTTGCGAAACATGTAGAATCATTGAACAATAGACCAATGGTTGAAACATCGTTAAAACCTAGTGTTCTACTAGATTAATAACATTCAAAGGCACTAGAATTTATTAGGAGTTTTAGATGTGAACCTAACGGGTAGAAGGAGCCAACAACACACAACAAGCAACTAGGCCAAACTTTACTCGCGAAACAGGTAGAATCATTGAAGATTAGACCAATGGATGAAACATCGTTAAACCTAGTGTTCTAATAGATTAATAAAATTCAAAGGCACTAAATCTATTAGGAGTTTTTCATGTGAACCTAACGGCTAGAAGGAGCCAACAACACACAACAAGCAACTAGGCCAAACTTAATTGCGAAACAAGTACAATCAAGAAAGATTGGACCAATGGATGAAGCATCGTCATAACATAGAGTTATAATAGATTAATAAGATTGAAAGGCAGTACAATGTATAAGAAGTTTTTCATGTGCACCTTATGGCTAGAATGAGCCAACAACACACAACAAGCAATTAGGCCAAACTTAACTTGCGAAACAAGTACAATTAAAGAAGATTAAACCAATGGATGAAGCATCGTCACAACATAGAGTTATAGTAGATTAATAAGATTGAAAGGCAGCACAATGTATAAGAAGTTTTTCATGTGCACCTAACGGCTAGAAGGAGCCAACAACACACAACAAGAAACTAGGCCAAACTTAACTTGCGAAACAAGTAGAATCTGGGAAGTTTAGGCCAATCAATGAAATATCGTCACAACCTGGAGTTCTACTAGATTAATAAGAGTCGAAGGCACCTGAATGTATTAGGAGTTTTTGTTGTGGACCGTACGGCTATATGGAGCCAAGAGCACACGACAAGCAACTAGGCAGAACTTAACTCGCGAAACAATTATAGTCGGAGAAGATTAAACCAATGGATGAAGCATCCTCACAACCAAGAGTTCTACTATATTAATAAGATTCAAAGGCATTAGAATGTATTAGGAGTTTTTGATGCGCACATTACGACTATAAGGAGCCAACAACACACAACAAGCTACTAGGCCAAAGATAACTTGCGAAACAAGTAGAATCGGAGAAGATTAGACCAATGGATGAAGCATCATTACAACCAAGAGTTCTATAATATTAATAAGATTCAAAGGCACTATAATCTATTCGGAGATTTTGACGTGCACCTTGTGGCTATAAGGAGCCAACAACAAAGAACAAGGAACTAGGCCAAACTTTACTTGCGAAACATTTAGAATCATTGAAGATTAGACCAATGGATGAAACATCGTTAAAACCTAGTGTTCTACTAGATTAATAAGATTCAAAGGCACTAGAATCTATTAGGAGTTTTTGATGTGAACCTAACGGCTAGAAGGAGCCAACAACACACAACAAGCAACTAGGCCAAACTTAACTTGCAAAACAAGTACAATCAAGAAAGATTAGACCAATGGATGAAGCATCGTCACAACATAGAGTTATAATAGATTAATAAGATTGAAAGGCAGTACAATGTATAAGAAGTTTTTCATGTGCACCTTATGGCTAGAATGAGCCAACAACACACAACAAGCAATTAGGCCAAACTTAACTTGCGAAACAAGTACAATTAAGGAAGATTAAACCATTGGATGAAGCATCGTCACAACGTAGAGTTATAGTAGATTAATAAGTTTGAAAGGCAGCACAATGTATAATAAGTTTTTCATGTGCACCTAACTGCTAGAAGGAGCCAACAACACACAACAAGAAACTAGGCCAAACTTAACCTGCGAAACAAGTTGAATCAGGGAAGATTAGGCCAATGGATGAAACATCGTCCCAACCTAGGGTTCTACTAGATTAATAAGATTCGAAGGCACCTGAATGTATTAGGAGTTTTTGTTGTGGACCGTACGGCTATTTGGAGCCAAGAGCACACGACAAGCAATTAGGCAGAACTTAACTCGCGAAACAATTAGAGTCAGAGAAGATTAGACCAATGGATGAAGCATCCTCACAACCCAGAGTTCTACTATGTTAATAAGATTCAAAGGCATTAGAATGTGTTAGGAGTTTTTGATGCGCACATTACGACTAGATGGAGCCAACAACACACAACAAGCTACTAGGCCAAAGATAACTTGCGAAACAAGTAGAATCGAAGAAGATTAGACCAATGGATGAAGCATTCTCACAACCAAGAGTTCTATTATATTAATAAGATTCAAAGGCACTATAATCTATTCGGAGATTTTGACGTGCACCTTACGGCTATAAGGAGCCAACAACAAAGAACAAGGAACTAGGCCAAACTTTACTTGCGAAACATGTAGAATCATTGAAGATTAGACCAATGGATGAAACATCGTTAAAACCCAGTGTTCTACTAGATTAATAACATTCGAAGGCACCAGAATGTATTAGGAGTTTTGATACACACCTTACGGCCACAAGGAGCTAACAAGACACAACAAGCAACTAGGCCAAACTTAACTTGCAAAACTAGTTGAATCAAGGAAAATTAGACCCATGGATAACGCATCGTTACAATGTAGAGTTCAACAAGATCAATAAGATTCGAATCCACTAGAATCTACTAGGATTTTTTGATATACACCTTACGACTAGAATGAGACAACAACACACAATAAGCAATTAGGCCATACTTAACTTGCGAAACAAGTACAATAATGGAAGATTAGACCAATCGATGAAGTATCGTTACAACCTAGAGTTCTACTAGATTAATAAGATTCAAATGAACTAGAATTTATTAGGAGTTTTTGATGTGCACCTTACGGCTAGAAGGAGCCAACAACACACAACAAGCAGCTAGGCCAAACTTAACTTGCGAAACAAGTACAATCAGGGAAGATTAGTCCAACGGATGAAGCATCGTCACAACATAGAGTTATAGCATATTAATACGATTGAAAGGTAGTAGAATGTATAAGAAGTTTCTCATGTGCACCTTACGGCTAGAGGGAGCCAACAACACACAACAAACAACTAGGCCAAAGTTAACTTGCGAAACAAGTAGATCAGGGAAGATTAGGCCATTGGATGAAACATCGTCACAACCTAGGGTTCTATTAGATTAATAAGAATCAAAGGCACTTGAATGTATGAGGAGTTTTTGTTGTGGACCATACGGCTATAAATAGCCAAGAACACACAACAAGCAACTAGACCAAATTTAACTCGCGAAACAATTAAACTCAGAGAAGATTAGACCAATGGATGAAGCATTCTCAGAACCAATAGTTCTACTATATTAATAAGATTCAAATGCACTATAATCTATTGGGAGTTTTTGATGTGCACGTTACAGCTATAAGGAGCCAACAACAAACAACAACAAACTAGGCCAAACTTTACTTGCGAAACATATAGAATCAAAGAAAATTAGACCAATGGCTGAAGCATCCTCACAACCAAGAGTTATACTATATTAAAAAGATTCTAATGCACTATAATCTATTAGGAGTTTTTGATGTTCAACTTACTGCTATAATGAGACAACAATAAACAACGGGAAACTAGGGCAACTTTACTTGCGAAACAAGTAGAAGCATGGAAGATTCGACCAATGGATAAACCGTCGTCATAATCGGCTGTTCTACTAGATTAATATGATTCAGAGGTACCAGAATGTATTAGAAGTTTTTGATGTGCACCTTACAGCTAGAAGGAGCCAACAACACACAACAAGCAACTAGGCCAAACTTAACTTGCAAAACTAGTTGAATCAGGGAAAATTAGACTAATGGATGAAGCATCGTTACAATCTAGAGTTCTACTAGATTAATAAGATTCGAATCCACTAGAATCTATTAGGATTTTTTCATGCACACCTTATGACTAGAATGACCCAACAACACACAATAAGCAATTAGGCTATACTTAACTTGCGAATCAAGTACAATAAGGGAAGATTAGACCAATCGATGATGTATCGTTACAACCTAGAGTTCTACTAGATCAATAAGATTCAAAGGAACTAGAATCTATTAGGAGTTTTTGATGTGCACCTTACGGCGAGAAGGAGCCAACAACACACAACAAGCAACTTGTCAAAATTTAACTTGCGAAACAAGTACAATCAGGGAAGATTAGACCAATGGATAAAGCACCGTGACAACCTCGAGTTCTACTATATTAATATGATTCAAAGGCATTAGAATGTATTAGGAGTTTTTGATGTGCACCATACGGCTACAAGGAGCCAACAACAAACAACAATCAAGTAGTCCAAAGATAACTTGCGAAACAAGTAGAATCGGAGAAGATTAGACCAATGGATGAAGCATCCCCAGAACCAAGAGTTCTACTATATTAATAAGATTCAAATGCACTATAATGTATTGGGAGTTTTTGATGTGCACCTTACGGCTATAAACAGCCAACAACAAACATTAAGGAACGAGGCCAAACTTTACTTGCGAAACATGTAGAATCATTGAAGATTAGACCAATGGATGAAACATCGTTAAAACCTTGTGTTCTACTAGATTAATAATATTCAAAGGCACTAGAATCTATTTGGAGTTTTTGATGTGAACCTAATGGCTAGAAGGAGTGAACAACACACAACAAGCAACTAGGCCAAACTTAACTTGCGAAACAAGTACAATCATAGAAGATTAGACCAATTGACGAAGCATCGTCACAACCTAGAGTTCTACCATATTAATATGATTCAAAAGCAATTGAATGTATTAGGAGTTTTTGATGTGCACCTTAGGGCTGTCAGGAGGCATCAACAGGCAACAAGCAATGTGGCCAAACTTAACTTGCAAAATAAGAATAATCAGGAAAGATTAGCCAAATCGTTGAGGCATCGTCACAATCTAGGGTTCTACAAGACAAATAAGATTAGACCAATGGGTGAATCATTGTTAAAAGCTAGAGTTCTACTAGAATAATAAGATTGAAAGGCACTAGAATCTATTAGGAGTTTTTGATGTGCACCTAATTGCGAGAAGTAGCAAATAACACACAAGAAGCAAGTAGGCCAAACTTAACTTGCGAAACAAGTACAATAAGGGAATATTTGACCAATGGTTGCAGCATCGTCACAACTTAGAGTTCTAGTAGACTAATAAAATTCTAAGGCAGTACAATGTATTAGGACTTTTTGATGTTCACCTTACGACAAGAAGGAGCCAAAAACACACAACAAGGCCAAACTTAACTTACGGAACAAGTAGAATCAGGAAAGATTAGACCAATGGAAGAAACGTCATCATAATCTAGCGTTCTATAAGACTAATAAGATTGAAAGGTGCTAGAATGTATTGGAAGTTTGTGATGTGCACCGTACGGCTATAAGGAGCCAAGAACACACAACAAGCAATTAGGTCAAAACTTAACTTACAAAACTAGTTGAATCAGGGAAAATTAGACAAATGGATGCAGCATCGTTACAATCTGGAGTTCTACTAGATTAATAAGATTCGAATCCACTAGAATCTATTAGGAGTTTTTGATGTACACCTTACGACTAGAAAGAGCCAAGAATAGACAATAAGCAATTAGGCCATACTTAACTTGCGAAACAAGTACAATAAGGGAAGATTAGACCAATCGATGAATTATCGTTACAACCTAGAGTTCTACTAGATTAATAAGATTCAAAGGAACTAGAATCTATTGGGAGTTTTTTATGTGCACCTTACAGCTAAAAAGAGCCAACAACACACAACAAGCAACTTGTCCAAATTTAACTTGCGAAACAAGTACAATCAGGGAAGATTAGTCCAATGGATGAAGCATCGTCACAACATAGTGATGTGAATCCGGGGAGGACTCAATGTAATTGTAGAATCGTCCCTGAATGATCTAGTGCAAAACATCAATCTCAAATGAACCCAACAACAATAGGATGAACCTATCACCTTTGAATCATACTTGGAGAAAGAAGTCTTGAAATCTTCCAAGCAAAAACAACCAAACCAAACTAGACCCAACAACAATAGGATGAAACCTATCACCTTTGAATCATAATAAGGCTAAATTGAATTCACTATTCCAACAACACTAGGATGAACCTAACACCTTTGGATTATGAAAGGAAAAGAAAAAGCAGAGTAGAGGCACCACAACTAAAAGGAAGAGTTTTAGTTGATAAGCCTTGTAAGTTTTGCAAGCAATTTTGCAAGACTCAAACTAGCTCACTATGAAACTAGTAAAGAAAGGAAAAATCCTTAAAAGTTTATTACTCAAAATCTGATTCTAAATGCTTAACCAAGTTCCCTTTTTATAGTGTTTCAAGAGGGACCAAGGTTGAAAATTACAAAAGTATTAAAGTAGTAAATCTGAACTTTTTGGTCAAGACTAGCATTAAATCTTCTCTTTGACCAAGAAAAGCTCTATGACCCAAAAAGACTCTTGGACTTAAAACACTTAATCTGAACATTAAAAATGCAGAAAACAACTTGAAAAATCTTCAAAAAATGGCTGGAAATTCGTCCAAAAATTCAGCCCCAAAATGACCTTCAAACTTCCAACTTTAATTCTTTGACTAGTCTTCACCCTTTCACTTGCTAGTTGAATTTTGACCAAGGAAATCATATGAGACCTTCAAAATACTTCATAATTTTGTCCATTTCACCATGCTTTTGATCCTTAGAAGCTTCTTGAATTGTCTTGAAAATTCATCACTTGGTGGGTTGAATTTGGACTTGAATTGTGGGCTGATTTTGGGCAGATTTGTTGACTGACTTTTGGGACTTGGGCTGAACGAAAATTGAATTATTTTGGACCAAATAAAGTGGTTAAGAATCAGCAACAACTCACTTAATTAGCCCCTTTTGAATCTAGGTCCAAGACTTGCAAAATGTTGTAACAAGTGGGCTGAACTTTGGTAGCATTGGTCCTTTCTTTTTCATGGACTTGAATGATCAATTTAGACAAAGATTCTTCCATCCTTTTCTTCCTTAAACGATTCATAGGACCAGCCATGCCATCAAGTGCATGAGGTGGACAAGGAGTCTCATTTTGAGAAGCATTATTCACAACTTGATCTTCATTGTTCTTGTCTTTGTTGTTATCATGATGGGATCTTGGGAGCTCATCACATAGAGTTATAGTATATTAATACGATTGAAAGGCAATAGAATGTATAAGAAGTCTTTCATGTGCACCTTACGGCTAGAGGGAGCCAACAACACACAACAAGCAACTAGGCCAAACTTAACTTGAGAAACAAGTAGAATCAGTGAAGATTAGGCCAATAGATCAAACATCGCCACAACCCAGGGTTCTACTAGATTAATAAGAATCAAAGGCACTTGAATGTATTAGGAATTTTTGTTGTGGACCGTACAGCTATAAGGAGCCAAGAACACACAACAAGCAACTAGACCAAACTTAACTCGCGAAACAATTAGACTCACAGAAGATTAGACCAATGGATGAAGAATTCTCAGAACCAAGAGTTCTCCTATATTAATAAGATTCAAATGCACCATAATCTATTGGGAGTTTTTGATGTGCACCTTACAGCTATAAGGAGCCAACAACAAACAACAAGAAACTAGGCCAAACTTTACTTGCAAAACATGTAGAATCGAAGAAAATTAGACCAATGGCTAAAGCATCCTCACAACCTAGAGTTCTACTATATTAAAAAGATTCTAATGCACTATAATCTATTTGGAGTTTTTGATGTTCACCTTACTGCTATAACGAGCCAACAACAAACAACAGGGAACTAGGCCAACTTTACTTGCGAAACAAGTAGAATCATGAAAGATTCGACCAATGGATAAAACGTCGTCATAACCGGCTGTTCTACTAGATTAATATGATCAGAGGTACTAGAATGTATTAGGAGTTTTTGATGTTCAACTGATGGCTAGAAGGGGCCAACAACACACAACAAGCAACTAGGCCAAAATTAACTTGCGAAACATGTAGGATCAAGGAAGATTACACCAATGGATGAAATATCGTTAAAACCTAGAGTTCTACTAGATTAATAAGATTTAAAGGAACTAGAATCTATTAGGAGTTTTTGATGTGCACCTAACGGCTAGAAGGAGCCAACAACACACAAGAAGCAACTAGGCCAAGTTTAACTTGCGAAACAAGTACAATCAGGGAATATTTGACCAATGGATGAAGCATAGTCATGACTTAGAGTTCTAATATATTAATAAGATTCACAGGCACTAGGATGTGTTAGGAGTTTTCGATTTACACGTTACGGCTATGAGGAGCCAACTACACACAACGAGTAACTAGCCCAAACTTAACTTGCGAAACAAGTAGAATAAATGAAGATTAGACCAATGGATAAAACGCCTTCACAACCGAGTGGTCTACTAGATTAATAATACTCAAAGGCAATAAAAAGTGTTTGGAGTTTTTTATTTGCACCTTACGGAAAAAAAAAACCAACAACACTGATGAGCTCCAAAGATCCCATGTAAGGAGGAATCAACAGGCAAGAAGCAACATGGCCAAACTTAACTTGCAAAACAAGTAAAATCAGGAAAGATTATCCCAATCGATGAGGCATCGTCACAATCTGGGGTTCTACAAGACAAATAAGATTAGACCAATGGGTGAATCATCGTTAAAACCTAGAGTTCTACTAGATTAATAAGATTGAAAAGCACTAGAATCTATTAGGAGTTTTTGATGTGCACCTAACAGCAAGAAGGAGCCAACAACACACAAGAAGCAACTAGACCAAGTTTAACTTGCGAAACAAGTACAATCAGGGACGATTTGACCAACGGATGAAGCATCGTCACAACTTAGAGTTCTAGTAGATTAATAAGATTCAAAGTTGCTACAATGTATTAGGACTTTTTGTTGTTCACCTTACTACTAGAAGGAGCCAACAACACACAACAAGCAACAAGGCCAAACTTAACTTATGAAACAAGTAGAATCAGGAAAGATTAGACCAATGGATGAAACGTCGTCATAATCTACGGTTCTACAAGACTAATAAGATTGAAAGGTTCCATAATGTATTAGAAGTTTTTTATTTGCACCATATGGCAATAAGGAGCCAACAACACACAACTAGCAACTTGGCCAAACTTACTTGCGAAACAAATAGAATCGGAGAAGATTAGACCAATGGATGAAGCATCGTCACAACCTAGAGTTGTACGATATTAATAACATTCAAAGGCACCAGAATGTATTAAGTGTTTTTGAGAAAAACCTTACGGCCACAAGGAGCCAACCACACAACAAGCAACTAAGCCAACCTTAACTTGCAAAACTAGTTGAACCAAGGAAAATTAGACCAATGGATGAAGCATCGTTACAATCTAGAGTTCTACTAGATTAATAAGATTCGAATCCACTAGAATTTATTAGGAGTTTTTGATGTACACCATACGACTAGAATGAGCCAACAACACACAATAAGCAATTAGGCCATACTTAACTTGCGAAACAAGTACAATAAGGGAAGATTAGACCAATCGATGAAGTATCGTTACAACCTAGAGTTCTACTAGAGTAATAATATTCAAAGGAAATAGAATCTACTAGGAGTTTTTTATGTGCACCTTACGGCTAGAAGGAGCCAACAACACACAACAAGCAACTTGGCTAAATTTAACTTGCGAAACAAGTACAATCAGGGAAGCTTAGACAAATGGATAAAGCACCGTGACAACCTCGAGTTCTACTATATTAATATGATTCAAAGGCATTAGAATGTATTAGGAGTTTTTGATGCGCACCTTACGGCTATATGGAGCCAACAACAAACAACAAGCAACTAGGCCAAAGATAACATGCAAAACAAGTAGAATCGGAGAAGATTAGACCAATGGATGAAGCATCCTCAGAACCAAGAGTTCTACTATCTTAATAAGATTCAAATGCACCATAATCTATTGGGAGTTTTTGATGCGCACCTTACGGCTATAAGGAGCCAACAACAAACAACAAGTAACTAGGCCAAAGATAACATGCAAAACAAGTAGAATCGGAGAAGATTAGACCAATGGATGAAGCATCCTCAGAACCAAGAGTTCTACTATATTAATAAGATTCAAATGCACCATAATCTATTGGGAGTTTTTGATGTGCACCTTACGGCTATAAAGAGCCAACAACAAACAACAAGGAACTAGGCCAAACTTTACTTGCCAAACATGTAGAATCATTGAAGAACAGACCAATGGATGAAACATCGTTAAAACCTAGTGTTCTACAAGATTAATAAGATTCAAAGGCACTGGAATCTATTAGGAGTTTTTCATGTGAACCTAACGGCTAGAAGAAGCCAACAACACACAACAAGCAACTAGGCCAAACTTAACTTGCGAAACAAGTGCAATCAGGGAAGATTAGACCAATGGATGAAGCATCGTCACAACATAAAGTTATAGTAGATTAATAAGATTGAAAGGCAGTACAATGTATAAGAAGTTTTTCATGTGCACTTTACGGCAAGAAGGAGCCAACAACACACAACAAGCCACTAGGCCAAACTTAACTTGCGAAACAAGTGAAATCAGGGAAGATTAGGCTAATGGATGAAACAACGTCACAACCTAGGGTTCTAATAGATTAATAAAATTCAGAGGCACTTGAATGTCTTAAGAGTTTTTGATGTGCACCTTACGGCTATAAGGAGCCAACAACACACAACAAGCAACTAGGTGAAATTTAACTTGCGAAACAAGTAGGATCGAAGAAGATTAGACCAATGGCTGAAGCATCCTCACAACGAAGAGTTCTACTATATTAACAAGATTCCAATGCAATATAATCTATTAGGAGTTTTTGATGTTCACCTTACTACTATAATGAGCCAACAATAAACAACAGGGAACTAGGCCAAACTTTACTTGCGAAAGAAGTAGAATCATGGAAGATTAGGCCAATGGATCAAAAACATCGTCACAACCTAGGGTTCAACTAGATTAATAAGATTCAATGGCACTTGAATGTCTTATGAGTTTTTGATGTGCACCTTACGGCTATAAGGAGCCAACAACACACAATAAACAAGTAGGCCAAACTTAAATTGCGAAACAACTATAATCAGGGAAGATTAGGCCAATGGATGAAACATCGCCACAACCTAGGGTTCTACTAAATTAATAAGATTCGAAGGCATTTGAATGTATTAGGAGTTTTTGTTGTGGACCGTACAGCTATATGGAGCCAAGAACACACAACAAGCAACTAGGCCAAACTTAACTCGCGAAACAATTAGACTAAGAGAAGATTAGACCAATGGATGAAGCATCATCACAACCTAGAGTTCTGCTATGTTAATATGATTCAAAGGCACTAAAATGTCTTAGTAGTTTTTGCTGTGCACCTTACGGCTATAAGGGGTCAACAACACACAACAAGCAACTAAGCCTAACTTAACTTGCGAAACAAGTAGAACTGGAGAAGATTAGACCAATGGATGAAGCATCCTCAAAAGCGAGACATCTACTATATTAATAAGATTCAAAGGCACTATAATCAATTAGGAGTTGAATCAGGGAAAATTAGACCAATGGATGCAGCATTGTTACAATCTGGAGTTCAACTAGATTAATAAGATTCGAATTCACAATAATCTATTAGGAGTTTTTGATATACACCTTACGACTAGAAAGAGCCAACAATAGACAATAAGCAATTAGGCCATAGTTAACTTGCGTAACAAGTACAATAAGGGAAGATTAGACCATTCGAGGAATTATCGTTACAACCTAGAGTTCTACTAGTTTAATAAGATTCAAAGTAGCTAGAATCTATAAGGAGTATTTGATGTGCACCTTACGGATAGAAGGAGCCAACAACACACAACAAGCAACTTGTCCAAATTTAACTTGCGAAACAAGTACAATCAGGGAAGATTAGTCCAATGAATGAAGCATCGTCACAACATAGAGTTATAGTATATTAATACGATTGAAAGGCAGTAGAATGTATAAGAAGTTTTTCATGTGCACCTTACGGCTAGAAAGAGCCAACAACACACAACAAGCAACTAGGCCAAACTTAACTTGCGAAACAAGTAGAATCAGGGAAGATTAGGCCAATGGATGAAACATCGTCACAACCTAGGGTTCTACTAGATTAATAAAAATTAAAGGCATTTGAATGTATTAGGAGTTTTTGTTGTGGACCGTACGGCTATAAGGAGCCAAGAACACACAAAAACCAACTAGACCAAACTTAACTCGCGAAACAATTAGACTCAGAGAAGATTAGACCAATGGATGAAGCATTCTCAGAACCAAGAGTTCTACTATATTAATAAGACTCAAATGTACTATAATATATTTGGAGTTTTTGATGTGCACGTTACAGCTATAAGGAGCCAACAACAAACAACAAAAAATTAGGCCAAACTTTACTTGCAAAACATGTAGAATCGAAGAAAATTAGACCAATGGCTGAAGCATCCTCACAACCTAGAGCTCTACTATATTAAAAAGATTCTAATGCACTATAATCTATTTGGAGTTTTTGATGTTCACCTTACTGCTACAACGAGCCAACAACAAACAACAGGGAACTATGCCAACTTTACTTGCAAAACAAGTAGAATCATGGAAGATTCGACCAATGGATAAAACGTCGTCATAACCGGCTGTTCTACTAGATTAATATGATCAGAGGTACCAGAATGTATTAGGAGTTTTTGATGTTCAACTTACGGCTAGAAGGGGCCAACAAGACACAACAAGCAACTAGGCCAAAATTAACTTGCGAAACATGTAGGATCAGGAAAGATTAGACCAATGGATGAAACGTCGTCATAATCTAGGGTTCTACAAGACTAATAAGATTGAAAGGTACTAGAATGTATTAGAAGTTTGTGATGTGCACCGTACGGCTATAAGGAGCCAAGAACACACAACAAGCAATTAGGCCAAACTTAACTTACACAACTAGCT
Source organism: Gynochthodes officinalis (assembly GCA_020080225.1). Classification (NCBI taxonomy): domain Eukaryota; kingdom Viridiplantae; phylum Streptophyta; class Magnoliopsida; order Gentianales; family Rubiaceae; genus Gynochthodes; species Gynochthodes officinalis. The sequence continues at coordinate 41,747,775 of CM034618.1, read as the reverse complement.
GAATCAGGGAAAATTAGACAAATGGATGCAGCATCGTTACAATCTGGAGTTCTACTAGATTAATAAGATTCGAATCCACTAGAATCTATTAGGAGTTTTGGATGTACACCTTACGACTAGAAAGAGCCAAGAATAGACAATAAGCAATTAGGCCATACTTAACTTGCGAAACAAGTACAATAAGGGAAGATTAGACCAATCGATGAATTATCGTTACAACCTAGAGTTCTACTAGATTAATAAGATTCAACGGAACTAGAATCTATTAGGAGTTTTTTATGTGCACCTTACGGCTAGAAGGAGCCAACAACACACAACAAGCAACTTGTCCAAATTTAACTTGCGAAACAAGTACAATCAGGGAAGATTAGTCCAATGGATGAAGCATCGTCACAACATAGAGTTATAGTATATTAATACGATTGAAAGGCAGTAGAATGTATAAGACGTCTTTCATTTGCACCTTACGGCTAGAGGGAGCCAACAACACACAACAAGCAACTAGGCCAAACTTAACTTGAGAAACAAGTAGAATCAGTGAAGATTTTTCCAATGGATGAAACATCGCCATAACCTAGGGTTCTACTAGATTAATAAGAATCAAAGGCAGTTGAATGTATTAGGAGTTTTTGTTGTGGACCGTACGGCTATAAGGAGCCAAGAACACACAACAAGCAACTAGACCAAACTTAACTTGCGAAACAATTAGACTCAGAGAAGATTAGACCAATGGATGAAGCATTCTCACAACCAAGAGTTCTACTATATTAATAATATTCAAATGCACTATAATCTATTGATAGTTTTTGATGTGCACCTTACAGCTATAAGGAGCCAACAACAAACAACAAGGAACTAGGCCAAACTTTACTTGCGAAACATGTAGAATCGAAGAAAATTAGACCAATGGTTGAAGCATCCTCACAACCAAGAGTTCTTCCATATTAAAAAGATTCTAATGCACTATAATCTATTAGGAGTTTTTGATGTTCACCTTACTGCTATAACGAGCCAACAATAAACAACAGGGAACTAGGCCAACTTTACTAGCGAAACAAGTAGAATCATGGAAGATTCGACCAATGGATAAAACGTCGTCATAATCGGCTGTTCTACTAGATTATTAAGATTCACAGGTACCAGAATGTATTAGGAGTTTTTGATGTTCAACTTACGGCTAGAAGGGGCCAACAAGACACAACAAGCAACTCGGCCAAAATTAACTTGCGAAACATGTAAGATCAGGGAAGATTACACCAATGGATGAAATATCGTTAAAACCTAGAGTTCCACTAGATTAATATGATTCAAAGGAACTAGAATCTATTCGGAGTTTTTGATGTGCACCTAACGGCTAGAAGGAGCCAACAACACGAAACAAGCAACTAGGCCAAACTTAACTTGCAAAACTAGTTGAATCAGGGAAAATTAGACCAATGGACGAAGCATCGTTACAATGCAGAGTTCAACTAGATCAATAAGATTCGAATCCATTAGAATTTATTAGGAGTTTTTTATGTACACCTTACCACTAGAATGAGACAACAACACACAAAAAGCAATTAGGCCATACTTAACTTGCTAAACAAGTACAATAAGGGAAGATTAGACCAATCGATGATGTATCATTACAACCTAGAGTTCTACTAGATCAATAAGATTCAAAGGAACTAGAATCTATTAGGAGTTTTTGATGTGCACCTTACGGCGAGAAGCAGCCAACAACACACAACAAGCAACTTGTCCAAATTTAACTTGCGAAACATGTACAATCAAGGAAGATTAGACCAATGGATAAAGCACCGTGACAACCTCGAGTTCTACTATATTAATATGATTCAAAGGCATTAAAATGTATTAGGAGTTTTTGATGCGCACCGTACGGCTATAAGGAGCCAACAACACACAAGAAGCAACTAGGCCAAAGATAACATGCGAAACAAGTACAATCGGAGAAGATTAGACCAATGGATGAAACATCCTCAGAACCAAGAGTTCTACTATATGAATAAGATTCAAATGCACTATAATCTATTGGGAGTTTTTGATGTGCACCTTACGGCTATAAAGAGCCAACAACAAACAACAAGGAACTAGGCCAAACTTTATTTGCGAAACATGTAGAATCATTCAAGATTAGACCAATGGATGAAACATCGTTAAAACCTAGTGTTCTACTAGATTAATAAGATTCAAAGGCACTAGAATCTATTACGAGTTTTTGATGTGAACCTAACGGCTAAAAGGAGCCAACAACACACAACAAGCAACTAGGCCAAACTTAACTTGCGAAACAAGTACGATCAGGGAATATTAGACCAATGGATGAAGCATCGTCACAACATAGAGTTATAGTAGATTAATAAGATTGAAAGGCAGTGCAATGTATAAGAAGTTTTTCATGTGCACCTTACGGCTAGAAGGAGCCAACAACACACAACAAGCAACTAGGCCAAACTTAACTTGCGAAACAAGTAGAATCAGGGAAGATTAGACCAATGGATGAAACATCGTCACAACCTAGGGTTCTACTAGATTAATAACTTTCGAAGGCACTTGAATGTATTAGGAGTTTTTGTTGTGCGCCGTACGGCTATAAGGAGCCAAGAACACAGAACAAGCAATTAGGCGAAACTTAACTTGCAAAACTAGTTGAATAAGGGAAAATTAGACCAATGGATGCAGCATTGTTACAATCTGGAGTTCTACTGGATTAATAATATTCGAATCCACTAGAATCTTTTTGAAGTTTTTGGTGCACACCTTACGACTAGAAGGAGCCAACAACAGTCAATAAGCAATTAGGCCATAGTTAACTTGCGAAACAAGTACAGTAAGGGAAGATTAAACCAATCGATGAATTATCGTTACAACCTAGAGTTCTACTAGATTAATAAGATTCAAAGGAACTAGATTCTATTAGGAGTTTTTGATGTGCACCTTACGGCTAGAAGGAGCCAACAACACACCACAAGCAACTTGTCGAAATTTAACTTTCGAAACTAGTACAATAAGGTAAGATTAGACCAATGGATAAAGCATCATCACAACATAGAGTTATAGTATATTAATACGATTGAAAGGCAGTAGAATGTGTAAGAAGTTTTTCATGTGCACCTTATGGGTATACGGAGCCAACAACACACAACTAGCAACTTGGCCAAACTTACTTGCGAAACAAATAGAATCGGGGAAGATTAGACCAATGGATGAAGCATCGTCACAACCTAGAGTTTTATGATATTAACAACATTTAAAGGCACCAGAATGTATTAAGAGTTTTTGAGAAAAACCTTACGGCCACAAGGAGCCAACAACACACAACAAGCAACTAGGCCAACCTTAAATTGCAAAACTAGTTGAACCAGGGAAAATTAGACCAATGGATGAAACATCGTCACAACCTAGGGTTCTACTAGATTAATAACATTCGAAGGCACTTGAATGTATTAGGAGTTTTTGTTGTGCGCCGTACGGCTATAAGGAGCCAAGAACACAGAACAAGCAATTAGGCGAAACTTAACTTGCAAAACTAGTTGAATAAGGGAAAATTAGACCAATGGATGCAGCATTGTTACAATCTGGAGTTCTACTAGATTAATAATATTCGAATCCACTAGAATCTTTTTGAAGTTTTTGGTGCACACCTTACGACTAGAAGGAGCCAACAACAGTCAATAAGCAATTAGGCCATACTTAACTTGCGAAACAAGTACAGTAAGGGAAGATTAAACCAATCGATGAATTATCGTTACAACCTAGAGTTCTACTAGATTAATAAGATTCAAAGGAACTAGATTCTATTAGGAGTTTTTGATGTGCACCTTACGGCTACAATGTATTAGGACTTTTTGTTGTTCACCTTACTACTAGAAGGAGCCAACAACACACAACAAACAACAAGGCAAAACTTAACATATGAAACAAGTAGAATCAGGAAAGATTAGACCAATGGATGAAACGTCGTCATAATCTACGGTTCTACTAGACTAATAAGATTGAAAGGTTCCATAATGTATTAGAAGTTTTTATTTGCACCATATGGCAATAAGGAGCCAACAACACACAACTAGCAACTTGGCCAAACTTACTTGCGAAACAAATAGAATCGGAGAATATTAGACCAATGGATGAAGCATCGTCACAACCTAGAGTTGTACGATATTAATAACATTCAAAGGCACCAGAATGTATTAAGTGTTTTTGAGAAAAACCTTACGGCCACAAGGAGCCAACAACACAAAACAAGCAACTAAGCCAACCTTAACTTGCAAAACTAGTTGAACCAAGGAAAATTAGACCAATGGATGAATCATCGTTACAATCTAGAGTTCTACTAGATTAATAAGATTCGAATCCACTAGAATTTATTAGGAGTTTTTGATGTACACCATACGACTAGAATGAGCCAACAACACACAATAAGCAATTAGGCCATACTTAACTTGCGAAACAAGTACAATAAGGGAAGATTAGACCAATCGATGAAGTAACGTTACAACCTAGAGTTCTACTAGAGTAATAATATTCAAAGGAAATAGAATCCACTAGGAGTTTTTTATGTGCACCTTATGGCTAGAAGGAGCCAACAACACACAACAAGCAACTTGGCCAAATTTAACTTGCGAAACAAGTACAATCAGGGAAGCTTAGGCAAATGGATAAAGCACCGTGACAACCTCGAGTTCTACTATATTAATATGATTCAAAGGCATTCGAATGTATTAGGAGTTTTTGATGCGCACCTTACGGCCATAAGTAGCCAACAACACACAACAAGCAACTAGGCCAAAGATAACTTGCGAAACAAGTAGAATCAGAGAAGATTATACCAATGGATGAAGCATCCTCTGAACCAAGAGTTCTACTATATTAATAAGATTCAAATGCACCATAATCTATTGCGAGTTTTTGATGTGCACCTTACGGCTATAAAGAGCCAACAACAAACAACAAGGAACTAGGCTAAACTTTAATTGCGAAAGGTGTAGAATCTTTTAAGAGTAGACCAATGGAAGAAACATCGTTAAAACCTAGTGTTCTACTAGATTAATAAGATTCAAATGCACTAGAATCTATTAGGAGTTTTTGATTTAAATCTAACGGCTAGAAGGAGACAACAACGCACAACAAGCAACTAGGCCAAGCTTAACTTGTGAAATAGGTACAATCAGGGAAGATTAGACCAATGGATGAAGCATCGTCACAACAGAAATTTATAGTAGATTAATAAGATTGAAAGGTAGTACAATGTATAAGAAGTTTTTCATGTGCACCTTACGGCAAGAAGGAGCCAACAACACACAACAAGGAACTAGGCCAAACTTAACTTGCGAAACAAGTGGAATCCGGGAAAATTAGGCTAATGGATGAAATATCGTCACAACTTAGGGTTCTACTAGATTAATAAGATTCAGAGGCACTTGAATGTCTTAGGAATTTTTGATGTGCACCTTACGGCTATAAGGAGCCAAAACCAAAAAACAAGAAACTAGGCCAAACTTTACTTGCAAAACATGTAGAATCGAAGAAAATTAGACCAATGGCTGAAGCATCCTCACAACCAAGAGTTCTACTATATTAAAAAGATTCTAATGCACTATAATCTATTTGGAGTTTTTGATGTTCACTTTACTGCTATAACTAGCCAACAACAAATAACAGGGAACTAGGCCAACTTTACTTGCGAAACAAGTAGAATCATGGAAGATTCGACCAATGGATAAAACGTCGTCATAACCGGCTGTTCTACTAGATTAATATGATCAGAGGTACCAGAATGTATTAGGAGTTTTTGATGTTCAACTGACGGCTAGAAGGGGCCAACAAGACACAACAAGCAACTAGGCCAAAATTAACTTGCGAAACATGTAGGATCAAGGAAGATTACACCAATGGATGAAATATCGTTAAAACCTACAGTTCTACTAGATTAATAAGATTTAAAGGAACTAGAATCTATTAGGAGTTTTTGATGTGCACCTAACGGCTAGAAGGAGCCAACAACACACAAGAAGCAACTAGGCCAAGTTTAACTTGCGAAACAAGTACAATCAGGGAATATTTGACCAATGGATGAAGCATAGTCATGACTTAGAGTTCTACTATATTAATAAGATTCACAGGCACTAGGATGTGTTAGGAGTTTTTGATTTACACGTTACGGCTATGAGGAGCCAACTACACACAACGAGTAACTAGCCCAAACTTAACTTGCGAAACAAGTCGAATAAACGAAGATTAGACCAATGGATAAAACGCCTTCACAACCGAGTGATCTACTAGATTAATAATACTCAAAGGCAATAGAAAGTGTTTGGAGTTTTTTATTTGCACCTTACGGAAAAAAAAAACCAACAACACTGATGAGCTCCAAAGATCCCATGTAAGGAGGAATCAACAGGCAACAAGCAACATGGCCAAACTTAACTTGCAAAACAAGTAAAATCAGGAAAGATTATCCCAATCGATGAGGCATCGTCACAATCTGGGGTTCTACAAGACAAATAAGATTAGACCAATGGGTGAATCATCGTTAAAACCTAGAGTTCTACTAGATTATTAAGATTGAAAAGCACTAGAATCTATTAGGAGTTTTTGATGTGCACCTTACGGCTATAAAGAGACAACAACAAACAACAAGAAACTAGGCCAAACTTTACTTGCAAAACATGTAGAATCGAAGAAAATTAGACCAATGGCTGAAGCATCCTCACAACCAAGAGTTCTACTATATTAATAAGATTCAAATGCACTATAATCTATTGGGAGTTTTTGATGTGCACCTTACGGCTATAAAGAGCCAACAACAAACAACAAGGAACTAGGCCAAACTTTATTTGCGAAACATGTAGAATCATTCAAGATTAGACCAATGGATGAAACATCGTTAAAACCTAGTGTTCTACTAGATTAATAAGATTCAAAGGCACTAGAATCTATTACGAGTTTTTGATGTGAACCTAACGACTAAAAGGAGCCAACAACACACAACAAGCAACTAGGCCAAACTTAACTTGCGAAACAAGTACGATCAGGGAATATTAGACCAATGGATGAAGCATCGTCACAACATAGAGTTATAGTAGATTAATAAGATTGAAAGGCAGTGCAATGTATAAGAAGTTTTTCATGTGCACCTTACGGCTAGAAGGAGCCAACAACACACAACAAGCAACTAGGCCAAACTTAACTTGCGAAACAAGTAGAATCAGGGAAGATTAGACCAATGGATGAAACATCGTCACCACCTAGGGTTCTACTAGATTAATAACATTCGAAGGCACTTGAATGTATTAGGAGTTTTTGTTGTGCGCCGTACGGCTATAAGGAGCCAAGAACACAGAACAAGCAATTAGGCGAAACTTAACTTGCAAAACTAGTTGAATAAGGGAAAATTAGACCAATGGATGCAGCATTGTTACAATCTGGAGTTCTACTCGATTAATAATATTCGAATCCACTAGAATCTTTTTGAAGTTTTTGGTGCACACCTTACGACTAGAAGGAGCCAACAACAGTCAATAAGCAATTAGGCAATATTTAACTTGCGAAACAAGTACAGTAAGGGAAGATTAAACCAATCGATGAATTATCGTTACAACCTAGGGTTCTACTAGATTAATAAGATTCAAAGGAACTAGATTCTATTAGGAGTTTTTGATGTGCACCTTACGGCTAGAAGGAGCCAACAACACACCACAAGCAAGTTGTCGAAATTTAACTTTCGAAACAAGTACAATAAGGTAAGATTAGACCAATGGATAAAGCATCATCACAACATAGAGTTATAGTATATTAATACGATTGAAAGGCAGTAGAATGTGTAAGAAGTTTTTCATGTGCACCTTATGGGTATACGGAGCCAACAACACACAACTAGCAACTTGGCCAAACTTACTTGCGAAACAAATAGAATCGGGGAGGATTAGACCAATGGATGAAGCATCGTCACAATCTAGAGTTTTATGATATTAACAACATTTAAAGGCACCAGAATGTATTAAGAGTTTTTGAGAAAAACCTTACGGCCACAAGGAGCCAACAACACACAACAAGCAACTAGGCCAACCTTAAATTGCAAAACTAGTTGAACCATGGAAAATCAGACCAATAGATGAAGCATCGTCACAACCTAGGGTTCTACTAGATTAATAACATTCGAAGGCACTTGAATGTATTAGGAGTTTTTGTTGTGCGCCGTACGGCTATAAGGAGCCAAGAACACAGAACAAGCAATTAGGCGAAACTTAACTTGCAAAACTAGTTGAATAAGGGAAAATTAGACCAATGGATGCAGCATTGTTACAATCTGGAGTTCTACTAGATTAATAATATTCGAATCCACTAGAATCTTTTTGAAGTTTTTGGTGCACACCTTACGACTAGAAGGAGCCAACAACAGTCAATAAGTAATTAGGCCATAGTTAACTTGCGAAACAAGTACAGTAAGGGAAGATTAAACCAATCGATGAATTATCGTTACAACCTAGAGTTCTACTAGATTAATAAGATTCAAAGGAACTAGATTCTATTAGGAGTTTTTGATGTGCACCTTACGGCTAGAAGGAGCCAACAACACACCACAAGCAAGTTGTCGAAATTTAACTTTCGAAACAAGTACAATAAGGTAAGATTAGACCAATGGATAAAGCATCATCACAACATAGAGTTATAGTATATTAATACGATTGAAAGGCAGTAGAATGTGTAAGAAGTTTTTCATGTGCACCTTATGGGTATACGGAGCCAACAACACACAACTAGCAACTTGGCCAAACTTACTTGCGAAACAAATAGAATCGGGGAGGATTAGACCAATGGATGAAGCATCGTCACAACCTAGAGTTTTATGATATTAACAACATTTAAAGGCACCAGAATGTATTAAGAGTTTTTGAGAAAAACCTTACGGCCACAAGGAGCCAACAACACACAACAAGCAACTAGGCCAACCTTAAATTGCAAAACTAGTTGAACCAGGGAAAATTAGACCAATGGATGAAGCATCGTCACAACCTAGGGTTCTACTAGATTAATAACATTCGAAGGCACTTGAATGTATTAGGAGTTTTTGTTGTGCGCCGTACGGCTATAAGGAGCCAAGAACACAGAACAAGCAATTAGGCGAAACTTAACTTGCAAAACTAGTTGAATAAGGGAAAATTAGACCAATGGATGCAGCATTGTTACATTCTGGAGTTCTACTAGATTAATAATATTGGAATCCACTAGAATCTTTTTGAAGTTTTTGGTGCACACCTTACGACTAGAAGGAGCCAACAACAGTCAATAAGCAATTAGGCCATACTTAACTTGCGAAACAAGTACAGTAAGGGAAGATTAAACCAATCGATGAATTATCGTTACAACCTAGAGTTCTACTAGATTAATAAGATTCAAAGGAACTAGATTCTATTAGGAGTTTTTGATGTGCACCTTACGGCTAGAAGGAGCCAACAACACACAACAAGCAACAAGGCAAAACTTAACTTATGAAACAAGTAGAATCAGGAAAGATTAGACCAATGGATGAAACGTCGTCATAATCTACGGTTCTACAAGACTAATATGATTGAAAGGTTCCATAATGTATTAGAAGTTTTTTATTTGCACCATATGGCAATAAGGAGCCAACAACACACAACTAGCAACTTGGCCAAACTTACTTGCGAAACAAATAGAATCGGAGAAGATTAGACCAATGGATGAAGCATCGTCACAACCTAGAGTTGTACGATATTAATAACATTCAAAGGCACCAGAATATATTAAGTGTTTCTGAGAAAAACCTTACGGCCACAAGGAGCCAACAACACACATCAAGCAACTAAGCCAACCTTAACTTGCAAAACTAGTTGAACCAAGGAAAATTAGACCAATGGATGAAGCATCGTTACAATCTAGAGTTCTACTAGATTAATAAGATTCAAATCCACTAGAATTTATTAGGAGTTTTTGATGTACACCATACGACTAGAATGAGCCAACAACACACAATAAGCAATTAGGCCATACTTAACTTGCGAAACAAGTACAATAAGGGAAGATTAGACCAATCGATGAAGTATCGTTACAACCTAGAGTTCTACTAGAGTAATAATATTCAAAGGAAATAGAATCTACTAGGAGTTTTTTATGTGCACCTTACGGCTAGAAGGAGCCAACAACACACAACAGCCAACTTGGCCAAATTTAACTTGCGAAACAAGTACAATCAGGGAAGCTTAGACAAATGGATAAAGCACCGTGACAACCTCGAGTTCTACTATATTAATATGATTCAAAGGCATTAGAATGTATTAGGAGTTTTTGATGCGCACCTTACGGCCATAAGTAGCCAACAACACACAACAAGCAATTAGGCCAAAGATAACTTGCGAAACAAGTAGAATCAGAGAAGATTATACCAATGGATGAAGCATCCTCTGAACCAAGAGTTCTACTATATTAATAAGATTCAAATGCACCATAATCCATTCGGAGTTTTTGATGTGCACCTTACGGCTATAAAGAGCCAACAACAAACAACAAGGAACTAGGCTAAACTTTAATTGCGAAAGGTGTAGAATCTTTTAAGAGTAGACCAATGGAAGAAACATCGTTAAAACCTAGTGTTCTACTAGATTAATAAGATTCAAATGCACTAGAATCTATTAGGAGTTTTTGATTTAAATCTAACGGCTAGAAGGAGCCAACAACGCACAACAAGCAACTAGGCCAAGCTTAACTTGTGAAATAGGTACAATCAGGGAAGATTAGACCAATGGATGAAGCATCGTCACAACAGAAATTTATAGTAGATTAATAAGATTGAAAGGTAGTACAATGTATAAGAAGTTTTTCATGTGCACCTTACGGCAAGAAGGAGCCAACAACACACAACAAGGAACTAGGTCAAACTTAACTTGCGAAACAAGTGGAATCCGGGAAAATTAGGCTAATGGATGAAATATCGTCACAACTTAGGGTTCTACTAGATTAATAAGATTCAGAGGCACTTGAATGTCTTAGGAATTTTTGATGTGCACCTTACGGCTATAAGGAGCCAACAACAAACAACAAGAAACTAGGCCAAACTTTACTTGCAAAACATGTAGAATCGAAGAAAATTAGACCAATGGCTGAAGCATCCTCACAACCAAGAGTTCTACTATATTAAAAAGATTCTAATGCACTATAATCTATTTGGAGTTTTTGATGTTCACCTTACTGCTATAACGAGCCAACAACAAACAACAGGGAACTAGGCCAACTTTACTTGCGAAACAAGTAGAATCATGGAAGATTCGACCAATGGATAAAACGTCGTCATAACCGGCTGTTCTACTAGATTAATATGATCAGAGGTACCAGAATGTATTAGGAGTTTTTGATGTTCAACTGACGGCTAGAAGGGGCCAACAAGACACAACAAGCAACTAGGCCAAAATTAACTTGCGAAACATGTAGGATCAAGGAAGATTACACCATGGATGAAATATCGTTAAAACCTAGAGTTCTACTAGATTAATAAGATTTAAAGGAACTAGAATCTATTAGGAGTTTTTGATGTGCACCTAACGGCTAGAAGGAGCCAACAACACACAAGAAGCAACTAGGCCAAGTTTAACTTGCGAAACAAGTACAATCAGGGAATATTTGACCAATGGATGAAGCATAGTCATGACTTAGAGTTCTACTATATTAATAAGATTCACAGGCACTAGGATGTGTTAGGAGTTTTTGATTTACACGTTACGGCTATGAGGAGCCAACTACACACAACGAGTAACTAGCCCAAACTTAACTTGCGAAACAAGTAGAATAAACGAAGATTAGACCAATGGATAAAACGCCTTCACAACCGAGTGATCTACTAGATTAATAATACTCAAAGGCAATAGAAAGTGTTTGGAGTTTTTTATTTGCACCTTACGGAAAAAAAAAACCAACAACACTGATGAGCTCCAAAGATCCCATGTAAGGAGGAATCAACAGGCAACAAGCAACATGGCCAAACTTAACTTGCAAAACAAGTAAAATCAGGAAAGATTATCCCAATCGATGAGGCATCGTCACAATCTGGGGTTCTACAAGACAAATAAGATTAGACCAATGGGTGAATCATCGTGAAAACCTAGAGTTCTACTAGATTAATAAGATTGAAAAGCACTAGAATCTATTAGGAGTTTTTGATGTGCACCTAACAGCAAGAAGGAGCCAACAACACACAAGAAGCAACTAGACCAAGTTTAACTTGCGAAACAAGTACAATCAGGGACGATTTGACCAACGGATGAAGCATCGTCACAACTTAGAGTTCTAGTAGATTAATAAGATTCAAAGTTGCTACAATGTATTAGGACTTTTTGTTGTTCACCTTACTACTAGAAGGAGCCAACAACACACAACAAGCAACAAGGCCAAACTTAACTTATGAAACAAGTAGAATCAGGAAAGATTAGACCAATGGATGAAACGTCGTCATAATCTACGGTTCTACAAGACTAATAAGATTGAAAGGTTCCATAATGTATTAGAAGTTTTTTATTTGCACCATATGGCAATAAGGAGCCAACAACACACAACTAGCAACTTGGCCAAACTTACTTGCGAAACAAATAGAATCGGAGAAGATTAGACCAATGGATGAAGCATCGTCACAACCTAGAGTTGTATGATATTAACAACATTTAAAGGCACCAGAATGTATTAAGTGTTTTTGAGAAAAACCTTACGGCCACAAGGAGCCAACAACACACAACAGGCAACTAGGCCAACCTTAAATTGCAAAACTAGTTGAACCAGGGAAAATTAGACCAATGGATGAAGCATCGTTACAATCTAGAGTTCTACTGGATTAATAAGATTCGAATCCACTAGAATTTATTCGGAGTTTTTGATGTACACCATACGACTAGAATGAGCCAACAACACACAATAAGCAATTAGGCCATACTTAACTTGCGAAACAAGTACAGTAACGGAAGATTAGACCAATCGATGAAGTATCGTTACAACCTAGAGTTCTACTAGATTAATAAGATTCAAAGCAAATAGAATCTATTAGGAGTTTTTGATGTGCACCTTACGGGTAGAAGGAGCCAACAACACACAACAAGCAACTTTGCCAAATTTCACTTGCGAAACAAGTACAATCAGGGAAGATTAGACCAATGGATAAAGCACTGTGACAACCTCGAGTTCTACTATATTAATATGATTCAAAGGCATTAGAATGTATTAGGAGTTTTTGATGCGCACCTTATGGCCATAAGTAGCCAACAACACACAACAAGCAACTAGGCCAAAGATAACTTGCGAAACAAGTAGAATCAGAGAAGATTATACCAATGGATGAAGCATCCTCTGAACCAAGAGTTCTACTATATTAATAAGATTCAAATGCACCATAATCTATTGGGAGTTTTTGATGTGCACCTTACGGCTATAAAGAGCCAACAACAAACAACAAGGAACTAGGCTAAACTTTAATTGCGAAAGGTGTAGAATCTTTTAAGAGTAGACCAATGGAAGAAACATCGTTAAAACCTAGTGTTCTACTAGATTAATAAGATGCAAATGCACTAGAATCTATTAGGAGTTTTTGATTTAAATCTAACGGCTAGAAGGAGCCAACAACGCACAACAAGCAACTAGGCCAAGCTTAACTTGTGAAACAGGTACAATCAGGGAAGATTAGACCAATGGATGAAGCATCGTCACAACAGAAATTTATAGTAGATTAATAAGATTGAAAGGTAGTACAATGTATAAGAAGTTTTTCATGTGCACCTTACGGCAAGAAGGAGCCAACAACACACAACAGGGAACTAGGCCAAACTTAACTTGCGAAACAAGTGGAATCCGGGAAAATTAGGCTAATGGATGAAATATCGTCACAACTTAGGGTTCTACTAGATTAATAAGATTCAGAGGCACTTGAATGTCTTAGGAATTTTTGATGTGCACCTTACGGCTATAAGGAGCCAACAACACACAACAAGCAACTAGGCGAAACTTAACTTGCTAAACCAGTAGAATCGAAGAAAATTAGACCAATGGCTGAAGCATCCTCACAACCAAGAGTTATACTATATCAACAAGATTCTAATGCACTATAATCTATTCGGAGTTTTTGATGTGCAGCTTACATCTATAAGGAGCCAACAACAAACAACAAGGAACTAGGCCAAACTTTACTTTCGAAACATGTAGAATCGAAGAAAATTAGACCAATGGCTGAAGCATCCCCACAACCAAGAGTTATACTATATTAAAAAGATTCTAATGCACTATAATCTATTAGGAGTTTTTTATGTTCACCTTACTGCTATAACGATCCAACAACAAACAACAGGGAATTAGGCCAACTTTACTTGCGAAACAAGTAGAATCATGGAAGATTCGACCAATGGATAAAACGTCGTCATAACCGGCTATTCTACTAGATTAATATGATTCAAAGTTACCAGAATGTATTAGGAGTTTTTGATGTTCAACTTACGGCTAGAAGGGGCTAACAAGACACAACAAGCAACTAGGCCAAAATTAACTTGCGAAACATGTAGGATCGGGGAAGATTACACCAATGGATGAAATATCGTTAAAACCTATTGTTCTACTAGATTAATAAGATTCAAAGGAACTAGAATCTATTAGGAGATTTTGATGTGCACCTAACGGCTAGAAGGAGCCAACAACACGAAGCAAGCAACTAGGTCAAACTTAACTTGCGAAACAATTACAATCAGAGAAGATTGGACCAATTGACGAAGTATCGTCACAACCTAGAGTTCTACTATATTAATATGATTCAAAGGCAATTGAATGTATTAGGAGTTTTTGATGTGCACCTTAGGGCTGTAAGGAGGCATCAACAGGCAACAAGCAACATGGCCAAACTTAACTTGCAAAATAACTAGAATCAGGAAAGATTAGCCTAATCGATGAGGCATCGTTACAATGTAGGGTTCTACAAGACAAATAAGATTAGACCAATGGGTGAATCATCGTTAAAAGCTAGAGTTCTACTAGATTAATAAGATTGAAAAGCACTAGAATCTATTACGAGTTTTTGATGTGCACCTAATTGCTAGAAGTAGCCAATAACAGACAAGATGCAACTAGGCCAAGCTTAACTTGCGAAACAAGTACAATAAGGGAAGATTTGACCAATGGTTGCAGCATCGTCACAACTTAGAGTTCTAGTAGATTAATAAGATTTAAAGGCAGTACAATGTATTAGGACTTTTTGATGTTCACCTTACGACTAGAAGGAGCCAACAACGCACAACAAGCAACTAGGCCAAGCCTAACTTACGGAACAAATAGAATCAGGAAAGATTAGACCAATGGATAAAACGTCGTCATAAGCTAGGGCTCTACAAGACTAATAAGATTGAAAGGTACTAGAGTGTATTAGAAGTTTGTGATGTGCACCTGATGAGAATCAAATATTCATAAACTTATATATGTGTTTTTCACGCTTTTGCATAGATTTCATTGAGATATGCCATGTTTATTAGAGAAATCACATTATATTTGTGATTCTCATCTTTTGTTTGTTTTGTAGGAAAAAGGGGATAAAAATCACTCATCTTCCGAAATTCATAACATTTGATGAAAATGTCCAAATGAGGTGATTAAACTTTCATGAAGAACGTTTTCTCAAATTCCGTAAGCCAAGGGACCAAAACTGGACAAAAGCAGAACAAGGCATGAACCAAAGAAGAGGAAAAAGAGAAAAACATAAGCCATCTTCCGAAGTTCATAACTCTTGATTCAGATGTCCAAATGAGATGATTCAAGATGCTATGGAAAGCTGAGAAAGAGAGGAAAAATTTAATTGAGAAAGTTTTTTCAAATTCGGGACTTAAAGGGACCAAAACTGGACAAAATCAGAACAACGCGCGAAAAGAAAAGATGTTGGCCGAAAGTTCTGACCGCCGCGGCTGTTGGGGAGACCGCCGCTGCGGTTAACCTCCGCCTGCAAATTTCCTTTTTTCATTTTGAGTCCCACAAGTTTTTGAAGCTTCAAAATGGTTCCCCAACATCCCTACTTGTATAAATACCCCATTTTCTGCAGAAACAAAGGAGAGGGTAGATAGGTTAGGGTTAGTTTTTAGCATTTTGCAAATTTTCCCCAACTCACACCCGTGAGTTTCATTTGGCCCTTGTGGCTCATGTAAACTTCAATCTTTGGAGTTGTTTAGGCTTGCTAAGTGTGGAATTTTTTGGATTTACCAATCTTATGATTAAGGGGAGTATTTCTTACGAATTTCTTATGCTTTCAATGGTTAAATTTCCTTGTGATTGTTGTTTGCTTGATGCCATGAGAGGCTAATATATCTTGGGTGATTCTTGGTGTTTAATGCATGGATTAGGTTTATTTTGATTCCTTGTGGGTTGTAGAGTGATGGGCTTGCATTAATTGAAGTTTTCCTACTTGGATTTAATGAATTGACATGCATTGAATGGTGGGCTCATTTAGTGTGTGTTCTTGGTGTTCGTGTGTGTTTTAGAATATACATGAATTTGGACCAAAAGTAGGAAAAGCTACCTAAAATTCTCTAGATTTAGGTGTTTGAGACAAGAAACAACTACCATATAAGCTTAATTGTGCACTAGAATTGTGTGGAAGCCATAGGTTTTAGTGTGCACAAGGTAGAAGTGAGACCGAAAGGAGATCTTCTATTCTTTAATTCCATTGAGACCGAAAGGAGATGTGGAGTGAAAAATAGGTGGCTTTCTTAGATTAAACACTTGAACTAGGTAGTGTGAAGTGGTTGGCTAAAACATCTAGGGCTAGAATTGTGCATTAGAGTTGTGTGGAAGCCATAGGCGCTAATGTGCTCTAGGTGGGGATGAGACCGAAAGGAGATTCCTCATTCTATAATTCCGATGAGACCGAAAGGAGATTCGGAGCGAATGGATGTAGTCACTTAGTTAAAATGCCCTACACTCGGTTGCCCTTAGGAGTCAAAGTAGCCGACTCTTGCATTGAACCCAAAGATCACCCTCCTTCCTCAATTGTGTGTTTATTTCCTTGTTTCAATGGTGTTGTTTAGCTTTGCATTTAGAATCTAGTATTCGAATCTATTTGCATACTTTTCTTCATGCTTCTTAGTTAAACATCACTCTTTAAATCATTGCATTAGGACACATAGATAACAAATAATTAGTTGCACTTAAATTCTTGTTTTGTCCCCTTCCCTGTGGAGAATGATCCTAAAGCTTTACAACAATTGATTAAGTGAGGTTTAGGTGTAAATTTGTTTGAGCTTAAGCTATATTTTGACGCACTTTTGCACACATCGATTCCGCTCACCAGCACCGTACGGCTTTTAGGAGCCAACAACACACAGCAAGCAACTAGGCCAAACTTAACTTGCAAAACAAATAGAATTGGGGAAGATTAGACCAATTGAAAAAACATTGTCACAACCTAGAGTTGTACGATATTAATAACATTCAAAGGCACCAGAATGTATTAGGAGTTTTTGATAAACACCTTACGGCCACAAGGAGCCAACAACACACAACAAGCAACTAGGCCAAACTTAACTTGCAAAACTAGTTCAATCAGAGAAAATTAGACCAATGAATGAATCATCGTTACAATGCAGAGTTTTACTAGATCAATAAGATTCGAATCCACTAGAATCTATTAGGAGTTTTTGATGTACACCTTATGACTAGAATGAGACAACAACACACAATAACCAATTAGGCCATACTTAACTTGCGAAACAAGTACAATAAGGGAAGATTAGACCAATTGATGAAGTATCGTTACAACCTAGAGTTCTACTAGATTAATAAGACTCAAAGGAACTAGAATCTATTAGAAGTTTTTGATGTGCACCTTACGGCGAGAAGGAGCCAACAACACACAACAAGCAACTTGTCCGAAATTTAACTTGCGAAGCAAGTACAATCAGAGAAGATTAGACCAATGGATAAAGCACCGTGACAACCTCGAGTTCTACTATATTAATATGATTCAAAGGCATTAGAATGTATTAGGAGTTTTTGATACGCACCTTACGATTATATGGAGCCAACAACAAACAACCAGCAACTAGGCCAAAGATAACTTGTGAAACAAGTAGAATCGGAGAATATTAGACCAATGGATGAAGCATCCTCAGAACCAAGAGTTCTACTATATTAATAAGATTCAACTACACTATAATCTATTGGGAGTTTTTGATGTGCACCTTACGGCTATAAAGAGCCAACAACAAACAACAAGGAACTAGGCCAAACTTTACTTGCGAAACATGTAGAATCATTGAAAGATTAGAGCAATGGATGAAACAACGTTAAAACCTAGTGTTCTACTAGATTAATAAGATTCAAAGGCACTAGAATCTATTAGGAGTTTTTTATGTGAACCTAACGGCTAGAAGGAGCCAACAACACGCAACAAGCAACTAGGCCAAACTTAACTTGCGAAACAAGTACAATCGCGGAGGATTAGACCAATGGAAGAAGCATCACAACATAAAGTTATAGTAGATTAATAAGATTGAAAGGCAAGCAAATGTATAAGAAGTTTTTCATGTGCCCTTACGGCTAGAAGGAGCCAACAACACACAACAAGCTTGTGGGCCAAACTTAACTTGCGAAACAAGTAGAATCGGGGAAAATTAGAACAATGGATGAAGCATCACCACAACCTTAGGTTCAAATAGATTAATAAGATTCGAAGGCACTTGAATGTATTAGGAGTTTTTGTTGTGCACCGTACGACTATATGGAGCCAAGAACACACAATAAGCAATTAGGCCAAACTTAACTTGCAAAACTAGTTGAATCAGGGAAAATTAGACAAATGGATGCAGCATCCTTACAATCTGGAGTTCTACTAGATTAATAAGATTCGAATCCACTAGAATCTTTTAGGAGTTTTTGATTTACACCTTACGACTAGAATGAGACAACAACACACAATAAGCAATTAGGCCATACTTAACTTGCGAAACAAGTACAATAAGGGAAGATTAGACCAATCGATGAATTATTGTTACAACCTAGAGTTCTACTAGATTAATAAGATTCAAAGGAAATATAATCTATTAGAAGTTTTTGATGTGCACCTTACGGCGAGAAGGAGCCAACAACACACAACAAGCAACTTGTCCGAAATTTAACTTGCGAAGCAAGTACAATCAGAGAAGATTAGACCAATGGATAAAGCACCGTGACAACCTCGAGTTCTACTATATTAATATGATTCAAAGGCATTAGAATGTATTAGGAGTTTTTGATACGCACCTTACGATTATATGGAGCCAACAACAAACAACCAGCAACTAGGCCAAAGATAACTTGTGAAACAAGTAGAATCGGAGAATATTAGACCAATGGATGAAGCATCCTCAGAACCAAGAGTTCTACTATATTAATAAGATTCAACTACACTATAATCTATTGGGAGTTTTTGATGTGCACCTTACGGCTATAAAGAGCCAACAACAAACAACAAGGAACTAGGCCAAACTTTACTTGCGAAACATGTAGAATCATTGAAAGATTAGAGCAATGGATGAAACAACGTTAAAACCTAGTGTTCTACTAGATTAATAAGATTCAAAGGCACTAGAATCTATTAGGAGTTTTTTATGTGAACCTAACGGCTAGAAGGAGCCAACAACACGCAACAAGCAACTAGGCCAAACTTAACTTGCGAAACAAGTACAATCGCGGAGGATTAGACCAATGGAAGAAGCATCGTCACAACATAAAGTTATAGTAGATTAATAAGATTGAAAGGCAGTGCAATGTATAAGAAGTTTTTCATGTGCCCCTTACGGCTAGAAGGAGCCAACAACACACAACAAGCTAGTAGGCCAAACTTAACTTGCGAAACAAGTAGAATCAGGGAAGATTAGACCAATGGATGAAACATCATCACAACCTAGGGTTCTACTAGATTAATAAGATTCGAAGGCACTTGAATGTATTAGGAGTTTTTGTTGTGCACCGTACGACTATATGGAGCCAAGAACACACAATAAGCAATTAGGCCAAACTTAACTTGCAAAACTAGTTGAATCAGGGAAAATTAGACAAATGGATGCAGCATCCTTACAATCTGGAGTTCTACTAGATTAATAAGATTCGAATCCACTAGAATCTTTTAGGAGTTTTTGATTTACACCTTACGACTAGAATGAGACAACAACACACAATAAGCAATTAGGCCATACTTAACTTGCGAAACAAGTACAATAAGGGAAGATTAGACCAATCGATGAATTATTGTTACAACCTAGAGTTCTACTAGATTAATAAGATTCAAAGGAAATATAATCTATTAGGAGTTTTTGTTGTGCAACTTACGGCTAGAAGGAGCTAACAACACACAACAAGCAGCTTGGCCAAATTTAACTTGCGAAACAAGTACAATCAGGGAAGATTAGACCAATGGATAAAGCACTGTGACAACGTTGAGTTCTACTATATTAATATGATTCAAAGGCATTAGAATGTATTAGAAGTTTTTTATGTGCACCTTACGGCCATAAGTAGCCAACAACACACAACAAGCAACTAGGCCAAAGATAACTTGCGAAACAAGTAGAATTGGAGAAGATTACACCAATGGATGAAGCATCCTCAGAACCAAGAGTTCTACTCTATTAATAAGATTCAAATGCACCATAATCTATTAAGAGTTTTTGATGTGCACCTTACGGCTATAAAGAGCCAACAACAAACAACAAGGAACTAGGCTAAACTTTACTTGCGAAACATGTAGAATTATTTAAAAGCAGACCAATGGATGAAACATCGTTAAAACCTAGTGTTCTACTAGATTAATAAGATTCAAAGGCACTAGAATCTATTAGGAGTTTTTGATGTAAACCTAACGGCTAGAAGGAGCCAACAACACACAACAAGCAACTAGGCCAAACTTAACTTGCGAAACAAGTACAATCAGGGAAGATTAGACCAATGGATGAAGCATCGTCACAACATAGAGTTATAGTAGATTAATAAGATTGAAAGGCAGTGCAATGTATAAGAAGTTTTTCAAGTGCACCATACGGCTAGAAGAAGCTAACAACACACAACAAACAACTAGGCCAAACGTAACTTGCGAAACAGGTAGAATCAGGGAATATTAGACCAATGGATGAACTATCGTCACAACCTAGAGTTGTACGATATTAATAACATTCAAAGGCACCAAAATGTATTAATAGTTTTTGAGAAAAACCTTACGGCCACAAGGAGCTAACAACACACAACAAGCAACCAGGCCAACCTTAACTTGCAAAACTAGTTGAACTTGGGAAAATTAGACCAATGGATGAAGCATCGTTACAATCTAGAGTTTTACTAGATTAATAAGATTCGAATCCACTTGAATTTATTAGGAGTTTTTGATGTACACCATACGACTAGAATGAGCCAACAACACACAATAAAGCAATTGGGCCATACTTAACTTGTGAAACAAGTACAATAAGGGAAGATTGGACCAATCGATGAAGTATCGTTACAACCTAAAATTCTACTAGATTAATAAGATTCAAAGGAAATAGAATCTATTAGGAGTTTTTCATATGTACCTTACGGCTAGAAGGAGCAACAACACACAACAAGGAACTAAGCCAAAATTAACTTGCGAAACAAGTACAATCAGGGAAGATTAGACCAATGGATAAAGCACCGTGACAACCTCGAGTTCTACTATCTTAATATGATTCAAAGTCATTAGAATGTATTAGGAGTTTTTGATGCGCACCTTACGATTATACGAAGCCAACAACAAACAACCAGCAACTAGGCCAAAGATAACTTGTGAAACAAGTAGAATCGGAGAAGATTAGACCAATGGATGAAGCATCCTCAGAACCAAGTGTTCTACTATATTAATAAGATTCAACTGCACTATAATCTATTGGGAGTTTTTGATGTGCACCTTACGGCTATAAAGAGCCAACAACAAACAACAAGGAACTAGGCCAAACTTTACTTGCGAAACATGTAGAATCATTGAAAGATTAGAGCAATGGATGAAACAACGTTAAAACATAGTGTTCTACTAGATTAATAAGATTCAAAGGCACTAGAATCTATTAGGAGTTTTTTATGTGAACCTAACGGCTAGAAGGAGCCAACAACACACAACAAGCAACTAGGCCAAATTTAACTTGCGAAACAAGTACAATCGCGGAGGATTAAACCAATGGATGAAGCATCGTCACAACATAGAGTTATAGTAGATTAATAAGATTGAAAGGCAGTGCAATGTATAAGAAGTTTTTCATATGCCCCTTACAGCTAGAAGGAGCCAACAACACACAACAAGCAACTAGGCCAAACTTAACTTGCGAAACAAGTAGAATCAGGGAAGATTAGCACAATCGATGAGGCATCGTCACAATCTAGGGTTCTACAAGGCAAATAAGATTAAACCAATGGGTGAATCATCGTTAAAACCTAGAGTTCTACTAGATTAATAAGATTGAAAAGCACTAGAATCTATTAGGAGTTTTTGATGTGCACCTAACAGCAAAAAAGAGCCAACAACACATAGGAAGCAACTAGGCCAAGTTTAACTAGCGAAACAAGTACAATCAGGAAAGATTTGACCAATGGATGAAGCATCGTCACAACTTAGATTTCTAGTAGATTAATAAGATTCAAAGTTACTACAATGTATTAGTACTTTTTGATGTTCACCTTACGACTAGAAGGAGCCAACAACACACAACAAGCAACAAGGCCAAACTTAACTTATGGAACAAGTAGAATCAGGAAAGATTAGACCAATGGATGAAACGTCGTCATAATCTAGGGTTGTAGAAGACGAATAAGATTGAAAGGTTCCATATTGTATTAGATGTTTTTTATGTGCACCGTATGGTTATAAGGAGCCAACAACACACAACTAGCAACTTCGCCAAACTTACTTGCGAAACAAATATAATCGGGAAAGATTAGACCAATGGATGAAGCATCGTCAGAACCTAGAGTTGTACGACATTAATAACATTCAAAGGCATCAGAATGTATTAAGAGTTTTTGAGAAAAACCTTACGGCCACAAGGAGCCAACAACACACAACAAGCAACTAGGCCAAACTTAACTTACAAAACTAGTTGAATCAGGGAAAATTAGACCAATGGATGCAGCATCGTTACAATGCAGAGTTCTACTAGATCAATAAGATTCGAATCCACTAGAATCTATTAGGAGTTTTTGATGTACACCTTACCACTAGAATGAGACAACAATACACAATAAGCAATTAGGCCATACTTAACTTGCGAATCAAGTACAATAAGGGAAGATTAGACTAATCGATGAAGTATCGTTACAACCTAGAGTTCTACTAGAGTAATAATATTCAAAGGAAATAGAATCTACTAGGAGTTTTTTATGTGCACC
This sequence comes from Gynochthodes officinalis, assembly GCA_020080225.1. Taxonomy (NCBI): domain Eukaryota; kingdom Viridiplantae; phylum Streptophyta; class Magnoliopsida; order Gentianales; family Rubiaceae; genus Gynochthodes; species Gynochthodes officinalis. The sequence continues at coordinate 41,724,384 of CM034618.1, read as the reverse complement.
TTACGGCTAGAAAGAGCCAACAACACACAACAAGCAACTTGGCCAAATTTAACTTGCGAAACAAGTACAATCAGGGAAGCTTAGACCAATGGATAAAGCACCGTGACAACCTCGAGTTCTACTATATTAACATGATTCAAAGGCATTAGAATGTATTTGGAGTTTTTGATGCGCACCTTACGGCTATAAAGAGCCAACAACAAACAACAAGCAGCTAGGCCAAAGATAACAGCAAAACAAGTAGAATCGGAGAAGATTAGACCAATGGATGAATCATCCTCAGAACCAAAAGTTTTACTATATTAATAAGATTCAAATGCACCATAATCTATTGGGAGTTTTTGATGTGCACCTTACGGCTATAAAGAGCCAACAACAAACAACAAGGAACTAGGCCAAACTTTACTTGCGAAACATGTAGAATCATTGAAGAACAGACCAATGGATGAAACATCGTTAAAACCTAGTGTTCTACAAGATTAATAAGATTCAAAGGCACTAGAATCTATTAGGAGTTTTTCATGTGAACCTAACGGCTAGAAGGAGCCAACAACACACAACAAGCAGCTAGGCCAAACTTAACTTGCGAAACAAGTACAATAAGGAAAGATTAGACCAATGGATGAAGCATCGTCACAACATAAAGTTATAATAGATTAATAAGATTGAAAGGCAGTACAATGTATAAGAAGTTTTTCATGTGCACCTTCCGGCAAGAAGGAGCCAACAACACACAACAAGCCACTAGGCCAAACTTAACTTGCGAAACAAGTGAAATCAGGGAAGATTAGGCTAATGGATGAAACAACGTCACAACCTAGGGTTCTAATAGATTAATAAAATTCAGAGGCACTTGAATGTGTTAGGAGTTTTTGATGTGCACCTTACGGCTATAAGGAGCCAACAACACACAACAAGCAACTAGGTGAAGTTTAACTTGCGAAACAAGTAGAATCGAAGAAGATTAGACCAATGGATGAAGCATCCTCACAACCAAGAGTTCTACTATATTAACAAGATTCTAATGCAAAATAATCTATTAGGAGGTTTTGATGTTCACCTTACTGCTATAATGAGCGAACAATAAACAACAGGGAACTAGGCCAAACTTTACTTGTGAAAGAAGTAGAATCATGGAAGATTAGTCCAATGGATCAAAAACATCGTCACAACCTAGGGTTCTAGTAGATTAATAAGATTCAAAGGCAGTTGAATGTCTTAGGAGTTTTTGATGTGCACCTTACGGCTATAAGGAGCCAAAAACACACAATAAACAAGTAGGCCAAACTTAACTTGCGAAACAAGTATAATCAGGGAAGATTAGGCCAATAGATGAAACATCGTCACAACCTAGGGTTCTACAAGATTAATAAGATTCGAAGGCACTTGAATGTATTAGGAGTTTTTGTTGTGGACCGTACAGCTATATGGAGCCAAGAACACACAACAAGCAACTAGGCCAAACTTAACTCGCGAAACAATTAGACTCAGAGAAGATTAGACCAATGGATGAAGCATCATCACAACCTAGAGTTCTGCTATGTTAATATGATTCAAAGGCACTAAAATGTCTTAGAAGTTTTTGATGTGCACCTTACGGCTATAAAGATTCAACAACACACAACAAGCAACAAAGCCTAACTTGACTTGCGAAACAAGTAGAACTGGAGAAGATTAGACCAATGGATGAAGCATCCTCAAAATCGAGACATCTGCTATATTAATAAGATTCAAAGGCACTATAATCAATTAGGAGTTGAATCAGGGAAAATTAGACCAATGGATGCGGCATTGTTACAATCTGGAGTTCGACTAGATTAATAAGATTCGAATTCAAAATAATCTATTAGGAGTTTTTGATATACACCTTACGACTACAAAGAGCCAACAATAGACAATAAGCAATTAGGCCATAGTTAACTTGCGTAACAAGTACAATAGGGGAAGATTAGACCATTCGATGAATTATCGTTACAACCTAGTGTTCTACTAGATTAATAAGATTCAAAGTAACTAGAATCTATTAGGAGTTTTTGATATGCACCTTACGGATAGAAGGAGCCAACAACACACAACAAGCAACTTGTCCAAATTTAACTTGCGAAACAAGTACAATCAGGGAAGATTAGTCCAATGGATGAAGCATCGTCACAACATAGAGTTATAGTATATTAATACGATTGAAAGGCAGTAGAATGTATAAGAAGTTGTTCATGTGCACCTTACAGCTAGAAAGAGCCAACAACACACAACAAGGAACTAGGCCAAACTTAACTTGCGAAACAAGTAGAATTAGGGAAGATTAGGCCAATGGATGAAACATCATCACAACCTAGGGTTCTACTAGATTAATAAAAATTAAAGGCACTTGAATGTATTAGGAGTTTTTGTTGTGGACCGTACGGTTATAAGGAGCCAAGAACACACAACAAGCAATTAGACCAAACTTAACTCGCGAAACAATTAGACTCAGAGAAGATTAGACCAATGGATGAAGCATTCTCACAACCAAGAGTTCTACTATATTAATAAGATTCAAATCCACTATAATCTATTGAGAGTTTTTGATGTGCACCTTACAGCTATAAGGAGACAACAACAAACAACAAGGAACTAGGCCAAACTTTACTTGCGAAACATGTAGAATCGAAGAAAATTAGACCAATGGCTTAAGCATCCTCACAACCAAGAGTTCTAGTATATTAAAAAGATTCTAATGCACTATAATCTATTAGGAGTTTTTGATGTTCACCTTACTGCTATAACGAACCAACAACACACAACAAGCAACTAGGCCAAACTTAACTTGCGAAACAAGTACAATCGCGGAGGATTAGACCAATGGATGAAGCATCGTCACAACATAGAGTTATAGTAGATTAATAAGATTGAAAGGCAGTGCAATGTATAAGAAGTTTTTCATGTGCCCCTTACGGCTAGAAGGAGCCAACAACACACAACAAGCAACTAGGCCAAACTTAACTTGCGAAACAAGTAGAATCAGGGAAGATTAGCACAATCGTTGAGGCATCGTCACAATCTAGGGTTCTACGAGGCAAATAAGATTAAACCAATGGGTGAATCATCGTTAAAACCTAGAGTTCTACTAGATTAATAAGATTGAAAAGCACTAGAATCTATTAGGAGTTTTTGATGTGCATCTAACAGCAAAAAGGAGCCAACAACACACAGGAAGCAACTAGGCCAAGTTTAACTAGCGAAACAAGTACAATCAGGGAAGATTTGACCAATGGATAAAGCATCGTCACAACTTAGAGTTCTAGAAGATTAATAAGATTCAAAGTTACTACAATGTATTAGGACTTTTTGATGTTCACCTTACGACTAGAAGGAGCCAACAACACACAACAAGCAACAAGGCCAAACTTAAATTATGGAACAAGTAGAATCAGGAAAGATTAGACCAATGGATGAAACGTCATCGTAATCTAGGGTTCTAGAAGCCGAATAAGATTGAAAGGTTCCATAATGTATTAGATGTTTTTTATGTGCACCGTATGGCTATAAGGAGCCAACAACACACAACTAGCAACTTCGCCAAACTTACTTGCGAAACAAATAGAATCGGGGAAGATTAGACCAATGGATGAAGCATCGTCAAAAGCTAGAGTTGTACGACATTAATAACATTCAAAGGCATCAGAATGTATTAAGAGTTTTTGAGAAAAACCTTACGGCCACAAGGAGCCAACAACACACAACAAGCAACTAGGCCAAACTTAACTTACAAAACTAGTTGAATCAGGGAAAATTAGACCAATGGATGCAGCATCGTTACAATGCAGAGTTCTACTAGATCAATAAGATTCGAATCCACTAGAATCTATTAGGAGTTTTTGATGTACACCTTACCACTAGAATGAGACAACAATACACAATAAGCAATTAGGCCATACTTAACTTGCGAATCAAGTACAATAAGGGAAGATTAGGCTAATCGATGAAGTATCGTTACAACCTAGAGTTCTACTAGAGTAATAATATTCAAAGGAAATAGAATCTACTAGGAGTTTTTTATGTGCACCTTACGGCTAGAAGGAGCCAACAACACACAACAAGCAACTTGGCCAAATTTAACTTGCGAAACAAGTACAATCAGGGAAGCTTAGACCAATGGATAAAGCACCGTGACAACCTCGAGTTCTACCATATTAACATGATTCAAAGGCATTAGAATGTATTTGGAGTTTTTGATGCGCACCTTACGGCTATAAGGAGCCAACAACAAACAACAAGCAGCTAGGCCAAAGATAACAGCAAAACAAGTAGAATCGGAGAAGATTAGACCAATGGATGAATCATCCTCAGAACCAAAAGTTTTACTATATTAATAAGATTCAAATGCACCATAATCTATTGGGAGTTTTTGATGTGCACCTTACGGCTATAAAGAGCCAACAACAAACAACAAGGAATTAGGCCAAACTTTACTTGTGAAACATGTAGAATCATTGAAGAACAGACCAATGGATGAAACATCGTTAGAACCTAGTGTTCTACAAGATTAATAAGATTCAAAGGAACTAGAATCTATTAGGAGTTTTTCATGTGAACCTAACGGCTAGAAGGAGCCAACAACACACAACAAGCAACTAGGCCAAACTTAACTTGCGAAACAAGTACAATCAGGGAAGATTAGACCAATGGATGAAGCATCGTCACAACATAAAGTTATAGTAGATTAATAAGATTGAAAGGCAGTACAATGTATAAGAAGTTTTTCATGTGCACCTTACGGCAAGAAGGAGCCAACAACACACAACAAGCCAATAGGCCAAACTTAACTTGCGAAACAAGTGAAATCAGGGAAGATTAGGCTAATGGATGAAACAACGTCACAACCTAGGGTTCTAATAGATTAATAAAATTCAGAGGCACTTGAATGTCTTAGGAGTTTTTGATGTGCACCTTACGGCTATAAGGAGCCAACAACACACAACAAGCAACTAGGTGAAATTTAACTTGCGAAACAAGTAGAATCGAAGAAGATTAGACCAATGGCTAAAGCATCCTCACAACCAAGAGTTCTACTATATTAACAAGATTCCAATGCAAAATAATCTATTAGGAGTTTTTGATGTTCACCTTACTGCCAACAATAAACAACAGGGAACTAGGCCAAACTTTACTTGCGAAAGAAGTAGAATCATGGAAGATTAGGCCACTGGATGAAACATCGTCACAATCTAGGGTTCTACTAGATTAATAAGATTCGAAGGCACTTGAATGTATTGGGAGTTTTTGTTGTGGACCGTACGGCTATATGGAGGCAAGAACACACAACAAGAAACAAGGCCAAACTTAATTCGCGAAACAATTAGACTTAGAAAAGATTAGACCAATGCATGAAGCATCATCACAACTTAGAGTTCTTCTATATTAATATGATTCAAAGGCACTAAAATGTCTTAGGAGTTTTTTATGTGCACCTTACGGCTATAAGGAGCCAACAACACACAACAAGCAACTAGGTCAAACTTAACTTGCGAAACAAGTATAATCAGGGAAGATTATGCCAATGGATGAAACATCGTCCCAACCTAGGGTTCTACTTGATTAATAAGATTCGAAGGCACTTGAATGTATTAGGAGTTTTTGTTGGGGACCGTACGGCTATATGGAGCCAAGAACACACAACAAGCAACTAGACCAAACTTAACACGCGAAACAATTAGACTCAGAGAAGATTAGACCAATGGATGAAGCATTCTCACAACCAAGAGTTCTATTATATTAATAAAATTCAAATGCACTATAACCTATTGGTAGTTTTTGATGTGCACCTTACATCTATAAGGAGCCAACAACAAACAACAAGGAACTAGGCCAAACTTTACTTGCGAAACATGTAGAATCGAAGAAAATTAGACCAATGGCTGAAGCATCCCCACAACCAAGAGTTATACTATATTAAAAAGATTCTAATGCACTATAATCTATTCGGAGTTTTTGATGTTCACCTTACTGCTATAACGATCCCACAACAAACAACAGGGAATTAGGCCAACTTTACTTGCGAAACAAGTAGAATCATGGATGATTGGACCAATGGATAAAACGTCGTCATAACCGGCTGTTCTACTAGATTAATATGATTCAAAGGTACCAGAATGTATTAGGAGTTTTTGATGTTCAACTTACGGCTAGAAGGGGCTAACAAGACACAACAAGAACCTAGGCCAAAATTAACTTGCGAAACATGTAGGATCAGGGAAAATTACACCAATGGATGAAATATCGTTAAAACCTAGTGTTCTACTAGATTAATAAGATTCAAAGGAACTAGAATCTATTAGGAGATTTTGATGTGCACCTAACGGCTAGAAAGAGCCAACAACACGAAGCAAGCAACTAGGCCAAACTTAACTTGCGAAACAATTACAATCAGAGAAGATTAGACCAATTGACGAAGCATCGTCACAACCTAGAGTTCTACTATATTAATATGATTCAAAGGCAATTGAATGTATTAGGAGTTTTTGATGTGCACCTTAGGGCTGTAAGGAGGCATCAACAGGCTACAAGCAACATGGCCAACTTAACTTGCAAAATAAGTAGAATCAGGAAAGATTAGCCTAATCGATGAGGCATCGTTACATTCTAGGGTTCTACAACACAAATAAGATTAGACCAATGTGTGAATCATTGTTAAAACCTAGAGTTCTACTAGATTAATAAGATTGAAAGGCACTAGAATCTATTACGAGTTTTTGATGTGCACCTAATTGCTACAAGTAGCCAATAACACACAAGATGCAACGAGGCCAAACTTAACTTGCGAAACAAGTACAATAAGGGAAGATTTGACCAATGGTTGCAGCATCGTCACAACTTAGAGTTCTAGTAGATTAATAAGATTCAAAGGCAGTACAATGTATTAGGACTTTTTGATGTTCACCTTACGATTAGAAGGAGCCAACAACACACAACAAGCAACAAAGCCAAACCTAACTTACGGAACAAATAGAATCAGGAAAGATTAGACCAATGGATAAAACGTCGTCATAATCTAGGGTTCTACAAGACTAATAAGATTGAAAGGTACTAGAATGTATTAGAAGTTTGTGATGTGCACCGTACGGCTATTAGGAGCCAACAACACACAGCAAGCAACTAGGCCAAACTTAACTTGCGAAACAAATAGAATTGGGGAATATTAGACCAATTGAAAAAGCATCGTCACAACCTAGAGTTGTACGATATTAATAATATTCGAAGGCACTAGAATGTATTAGGAGTTTTTGATAAACACCTTACGGCCACAAGGAGCCAACAACACACAACAAGCAACTAGGCCAAACTTAACTTGCAAAACTAGTTCAATCAGAGAAAATTAGACCAACAAATGAAGCATCGTTAGAATGCAGAGTTCTACTAGATCAATAAGATTCTAATCCACTAGAATCTATTAGGAGTTTTTGATCTACACCTTATGACTAGAATGAGACAACAACACACAATAAGCAATTAGGCCATACTTAACTTGCGAAACAAGTACAATAAGGGAAGATTAAACCAATAGATGAAGTATCGTTACAACCTAGAGTTCTACTAGATTAATAAGATTCAAAGGAACTAGAATCTGTTAGAAGTTTTTTATGTGCACCTTATGGCGAGAAGGAGCCAACAACACACAACAAGCAACTTGTCCAAATTTAACTTGCGAAACAAGTACAATCAGGGAAGATTAGACCAATGGATAAAGCACCGTGACAACCTCGAGTTCTACTATATTAATATGATTCAAAGGCATTAGAATATATTAGGAGTTTTTGATGCGCTCCTTACGTTTGTAAGGAGCCAACAACAAAGAACCAGCAACTAGGCCAAAGATAACTTGTGAAACAAGTAGAATCGGAGAAGATTAGACCAATGGATAAAGAATCCTCAGAACCAAGAGTTCTACTATGTTAATAAGATTCAACTGCACTATAATCTATTGGGAGTTTTTGATGTGCACCTTACGGCTATAAAGAGCCAACAACAAACAACAAGGAACTAGGCCAAACTTTACTTGCGAAACATGTAGAATCATTGAAAGATTAGAGCAATGGATGAAACAACGTTAAAACCTAGTATTCTACTAGATTAATAAGATTCAAAGGCACTACAATCTATTAGGAGTTTTTGATGTGAACCTAACGGCTAGAAGGAGCCAACAACACACAACAAGCAACTAGGCCAAACTTAACTTGCGAAACAAGTAGAATCAGGGAAGATTAGACCAATGGATGAAACATCGTCACAACCTAGGGTTCTACTAGATTAATAAGATTCGAAGGCAATTGAATGTATTAGGTGTTTTTGTTGTGCACCGTACGACTATAAGGAGCCAAGAACACACAACAAACAATTAGGCCAAACTTAACTTGCAAAACTAGTTGAATCAGGGAAAATTAGACCAATGGATGCAGCATCGTTACAATCTGGAGTTCTACTAGATTAATAAGATTCGAATCCACTAGAATCTTTTAGGAGTTTTTGACTTACACCTTACGACTAGAATGAGACAACAACACACAATAAGCAATTACGCCATACTTAACTTGCGAAACAAGTACAATAAGGGAAGATTAGACCAATCGATGAATTATTGTTACAACCTAGGGTTCTACTAGATTAATAAGATTCAAAGGAAATAGAATCTATTCGGAGTTTTTGATGTGCAACTTACGGCTAGAAGGAGCTAACAACACACAAGAAGCAACTTGGCCAAATTTAACTTGCGAAACAAGTACAATCAGGGAAGATTAGACCAATGGATAAAGCACTGTGACAAACTCGAGTTCTAGTATATTAATATGATTCAAAGGCATTAGAATGTATTAAGAGTTTTTTATGCGCACCTTACGGCCATAAGTAGCCAACAACACACGACAAGCAACTAGGCCAAAGATAACTTGCGAAATAAGTAGAATCGGAGAAGATTTCACCAATGGATGAAGCATCCTCAGAACCAAGAGTTCTACTCTATTAATAAGATTCAAATGCACCATAATCTATTGGGAGTTTTTGATGTGCACCTTACGGCTATAAAGAGCCAACAACAAACAACAAGGAACTAGGCTAAACTATACTTGCGAAACATATAGAATCATTTAAGAGCAGACCAATGGATGAAACATCGTTAAAACCTAGTGTTCTTCTAGATTAATAAGATTCAAAGGCACTAGAATCTATTAGGAGTTTTTGATGTAAACCTAACGGCTAGAAGGAGCCAACAACACACAACAAGCAACTAGGCCAAACTTAACTTGCGAAACAAGTACAATCAGGGAAGATTAGACCAATGGATAAAGCATCGTCACAACATAGAGTTATAGTAGATTCAAAGGCAGTGCAATGTATAAGAAGTTTTTCAAGTGCACCCTACGGCTAGAAGGAGCTAACAACACACAACAAACAACTAGGCCAAACTTAACTTGCGAAACAAGTAGAATCAGGGAATATTAGACCAATGGATGAAGCATCGCCACAACCTAGAGCTGTACGATATTAATAACATTCAAAGGCACCAGAATGTATTAATAGTTTTTGAGAAAAACCTTACGGCCACAAGGAGCCAACAACACACAACAAGCAACTAGGCCAACCTTAACTTGCAAAACTAGTTGAACCAGGGAAAATTAGACCAATGGATGAAGCATCGTTACAATCTAGAGTTTTACTAGATTAATAAGATTCGAATCCACTAGAATTTATTAGGAGTTTTTGATGTACACCATACGACTAGAATGAGCCAACAACACACAATAAGCAATTAGGCCAAACTTAACTTGTGAAACAAGTAGAATGAGGGAAGATTGGACCAATCGATGAAGTATCGTTACAGCCTAGAGTTCTACTCGATTAATAAGATTCAAAGGAAATAGAATCTATTAGGAGTTTTTGATGTATACCTTACGGCTAGAAGGAGCGAACAACACACCACAAGGAACTAGGCCAAAATTAACTTGCGAAACATGTAGGATCAGGGAAGATTAGACCAATGGATGAAATATCATTAAAACCTAGTGGTCTACTAGATTAATAAGATTCAAAGGAACTAGAATCTATTAGGAGTTTTTGATGTGCACCTAATGGATGAAATATCGTTAAAACCTAGTGTTCTACTAGATTAATAAGATTAAAAGGAATTAGAATCTTTTAGGAGTTTTTGATGTGCACCTTACGGCGAGAAGGAGCCAACAACACACAACAAGCAACTTGTCCAAATTTAACTTGCGAAACAAGTACAATCAGGGAAGATTAGACCAATGGATAAAGCACCGTGACAACCTCGAGTTCTACTATATTAATATGATTCAGGGAAAATTAGACCAATGGATGCAGCGTCGTTACAATCTGGAGTTCTACTAGATTAATAAGATTCGAATCCACTAGAATCTTTTAGGAGTTTTTGATGCACACCTTACGACTAGAAGGAGCCAACAACAGTCAATAAGCAATTAGGCCATACTTAACTTGAAAACAAGTACAATAATGGAAAATTAGACCAATCGATGAATTATCGTTACAACCTAGAGTTCTACTAGATTAACATGATTCAAAGGAACTAGAATCTGTTAGGAGTTTTTGATGTGCACCTTACGGCTAGAAGGAGCCAACAACAAACAACAAGCAACAAGCAACTTTTCCAAATTTAACTTTTGAATCAAGCACCATCTGGTAAGATTTGACCAATGGATAAAGCATCGTCACAACATAGAGTTATAGTATATTAATACAATTGAAAGGCAGTAGAATGTATAAGAAGTTTTTCATGTGCACCTTACGGCTAGAAGGAGTCAACAACGCACAACAAGCAACTAGGCCAAACTTAACTTGCGAAACAAGTAGAATCAGGGAAAATTAGCACAATCAATGAGGCATCGTCACAATCTAGGGTTCTACAAGACAAATAAGATTAAACCAATGGGTGAATCATCGTTAAAACCTAGAGTTCTACTAGATTAATAAGATTGAAATGCTCTAGAATCTATTAGGAGTTTTTGATGGGCACCTAACCGCAAGAAGGAGCCAACAACACACAAGAAGCAACTAGGCCAAGTTTAACTTGCGAAACAAGTATAATCAGGGAAGATTTGACCAATGGATAAAGCATCGTCACAACTTAGAGTTCTAGTAGAGTAATAAAATTCAAAGTTACTACAATGTATTAAGACTTTTTGATGTTCACCTTACGACTTGAAGGAGCCAACAACACACAACAAACAACGAGGCCAAAATTAACTTATGGAACAAGTGGAATCAGGAAAGATTAGACCAATGGATGAAACGTCGTCATAATCTTGGGTTCTACAAGACTAATAAGAATGAAAGGTTCCATAATGTATTAGAAGTTTTTATGTGCACCGTATGGCTATAAGGAGCCCACAACACATAACTAGCAATTTGGCCAAACTTACTTGCGAAACAAATAGAATCGGGGAAGATTAGACCAATGGATGAAGCTTCGTCACAACCTAGAGTTGAACGATATTAATAACATTCAAAGGCACCAGAATGTATTAAAAGTTTTTGACAAAAACCTTACGGCCACAAGGAGCCAACAACACATAACTAGCAACTAGACTAACCTTAACTTGCAAAACTAGTTGAACTAGGGAAAATTAGACCAATGGATGAAGCATCGTTACAATCTAGAGTTCTACTAGATTAATAAGATTCAAATCCACTAGAATTTATTAGGAGTTTTGATGTACACCATACGACTAGAATGAGCCAACAATACACAATAAGCAATTAGGCCATACTTAACTTGCGAAACGAGTACATTAAAGGAAGATTGGACCAATCAATGAAGTATCGTTACAACCTAGAGTTCTACTAGATTAATAAGATTCAAAGGAAAAAGAATCTATTAGGAATTTTTGATGTGTACCTTACGGCTAGAAGGAGCCAACAACACACAACAAGCAACTAGGGCAAAGATAACTTGCGAAACAAGTAGAATCGTAGAAGATTAGACCAATGGATAAAGCATCCTCAGAACCAAGAGTTCTACTATATTAATAAGATTCAAATGCACCATAATCTATTGGGAGTTTTTGATGTGCACCTTACGGCTATAAAGAGCCAACAACAAACAACAAGGAACTAGGCTAAACTTTACTTGCGAAACATGTAGAATCATTTAAGAGCAGACCAATGGATGAAACATCGTTAAAACCTAGTGTTCTGCTAGATTAATAACATTCAAAGGCACTAGAATCTATTAGGAGTTTTTGATGTGAACCTAACGGATAGAAGGAGCCAACAACACACAACAAGCAACTAGGCCAAACTTAACTTGCGAAACAAGTACAATCAGGGAAGATTAGACCAATGGATGAAGTATCGTCACAACATAAAGTTATAGTAGATTAATAAGATTGAAAGGCAGTACAATGTATAAGAAGTTTTTCATGTGCACCTTACAGCAAGAAGGAGACAACAACACACAACAAGCCACTAGGCCAAACTTAACTTGTGAAACAAGTGGAATCAGGGAAGATTAGGCTAATGGATGAAACATCGTCAGAATCTAGGGTTCTACAAGACTAATAAGATTGAAAGGTTCCATAATGTATTAGAAGTTTTTTATTTGCACCGTATGGCTATAAGGAGCCAACAACACACAACTAGCAAATTGGCCAAACTTACTTGCGAAACAAATGGAATCGGGGAAGATTAGACCAATAGATGAAACATCGTCACAACCTAGTGTTGTACGATATTAATAACATTCAATGGCACCAGAATGTATTAAGTGTTTTTGAGAAAAACCTTACGACCACAAGGAGCCAACAACACACAACAAGCAACTAGGCCAACCTTAACTTGCAAAACTAGTTGAACCAGGGAAAATTAGACCAATGGATGAAGCATCGTTACAATCTAGAGTTCTACTAGATTAATAAGATTCGAATCCACTAGAATTTATTAGGAGTTTTTGATGTACACCATACGAGTAGAATGAGCCAACAACACACAATAAACAATTAGGCCATACTTAACTTGCGAAACAAGTACAATAAGGAAAGATTAGACCAATTGACGAACTATCGTTACAACCTAGAGTTCTACTAGATTAATAAGATTCAAAGGAAATAGAATCTTTCAGGAGTTTTTTATGTGCACCTTACGGCTAGAAGGAGCCAACAACACACAACAAGCAACTTGGCCAAATTTAACTTGCGAAACAAGTACAATCAGGGAAGATTAGACCAATGGATAAAGCACTGTGACAACCTCGAGTTCTACTATATTAATATGATTCAAAGGCTAATGTATTACGAGTTTTTAATTCGCACCTTATGGCCAGAAATAGCCAACAACACACAACAAGCAACTAGGCCAAAGATAACACGCGAAACAAGTAGAATCGAAGAAGATTAGACCAATGGATGAAGCATCCTCAGAACCAAGAGTTCTACTATATTAATAAGATTCAAATGCACCATAATCTATTGAGAGTTTTTGATGTGCACCTTACGGCTATAAAGAGCCAACAACAAACAACAAGGAACTAGGCTAAACTTTACTTGCGAAACATGTAGAATCATTGAAGAACAGACCAATGAATGAAACATCGTTAAAACCTAGTGTTCTACTAGATTAATAAGATTCAAAGGCACTAGAATCTATTAGGAGTTTTTCATGTGAACCTAATGGCTAGAAGGAGCCAACAACACACAACAAGCAACAAGGCCAAACTTAACTTGCGAAACAAGTACAATCAGAGAAGATTAGACCAATGGATGAAGCATCGTCACAACATAAAGTTATAGTAGATTAATAAGATTGAAAGGCAGCACAATGTATCAGAAGTTTTTCATGTGCACCTTACGGCAAGAAGGAGCCAACAACACACAACAAGCCACTAGGCCAAACTTAACTTGCGAAACAAGGGGAATCAGGGAAGATTAGGCTAATGGATGAAACATCGTCACAACTTAGGGTTCTTCTAGATTAATAAAATTCAGAGGCACTTGAATGTCTTAGCAGTTTTTGATGTGTACCTTGCGGCTATAAGGAGCCAACAACACACAACAAGCAACTAGGCGAAACTTAACTTGCGAAACAAGTATAATCAGGGAAGATTAGGCCAATGGATGAAACATCATCACAACCTAGGGTTGTACTAGATTAATAAGATTTGAAGGCACTTGAATGTATTAGGAGTTTTTGTTGTGGACCGTACAGCTACATGGAGCCAAGAACACACAACAAGGAACTAGGCCAAACTTAACTCGCGAAACAATTAGACTCAGAAAAGATTAGACCAATGGATGAAGCATCATCACAACCTAGACTTCCGCTATGTTAATATGATTCAAAGGCACTAAAATGTCTTAGGAGTTTTTGATGTGCACCTTACGGCTATAAGGAGTCAACAACACACAACAAGCAACAAAGCCTAACTTAACTTGCGAAACAAGTAGAACTGGAGAAGATTTGGCCAATGGATGAAGCATCCTCAAAATCGAGACATCTACTATATTAATAAGATTCAAAGGCACTACAATCAATTAGGAGTTGAATCAGGGAAAATTAGACCAATGGATGCAGCATTGTTACAATCTGGAGTTCGACTACATTAATAAGATTCGAATTCACTATAATCTATTAGGAGTGTTTGATATACACCTTACGACTAGAAAGTGCCAACAATAGACAATAAGCAATTAGGTCATACTTAACTTGCGAAACAAGTACAATAAGGGAAGATTAAACCAATCGATGAATTATCGTTACAACCTAGAGTTCTACAAGATTAATAAGATTCAAAGGAACTAGAATCTATTAGAAGTTTTTGATGTGCACCTTACGGATAGAAGGAGCCAACAACACACAACAAGCAACTTGTCCAAATTTAACTTGCGAAACAAGTACAATCAAGGAAGATTAGTCCAATGGATGAAGCATCGTCACAACATAGAGTTATAGTATATTAATACGATTGAAAGGCAGTAGAATATATAAGAAGTTTTTCATGTGCACCTTACGGCTAGAAGGAGCCAACAACAGACAACAAGCAACTAGGCCAAACTTAACTTACGAAACAAGTAGAATCAGGGAAGATTAGGCCAATGGATGAAACATCGTCACAACCTAGAGTTCTACTAGATTAATAAAAATCAAAGGCACTTGAATGTATTAGGAGTTTTTGTTGTGGACCGTACGGCTACAAGGAGCCAAGAACACACAACAAGCAATTGGACCAAACTTAACTCGCGAAAAATTTACACTCAGAGAAGATTAGACCAATGGATGAAGCATTCTCACAACCAAGAGTTCTACTATATTAATAAGATTCAAATGCATTATAATCTATTGAGAGTTTTTGATGTGCACCTTACAGCTATAAGGAGCCAACAACAAACAACAAGGAACTAGGCCAAACTTTACTTGCGAAACATGTAGAATCGAAGAAAATTAGACCAATGGCTGAAGCATCCCCACATCCAAGAGTTCTACTATATTAAAAAGATTCTAATGCACTATAATCTTTTAGGAGTTTTTGATGTTTACGTTACTGCTATAACGAGCCAACAACAAACAACAAGGAACTAGGCCAACTTTACTTGCGAAACAAGTAGAATCATGGAAGATTCGACCAATGGATAAAACGTCGTCATAACCGGCTGTTCTACTAGATTAATATGATTCAGAGGTACCAGAATGTATTAGGAGTTTTTGACGTTCAACTTACGGCTAGAAGGGGCCAACAAGACACAACAAGAAATTGGCCAAAATTAACTTGCGAAACATGTAGGATCAGGGAAGATTACACTAATGGATTAAATATCGTTAAAACCTAGAGTTCTATTAGATTAATAAGATTCAAAGGAACTAGAATCTATTAGGCGTTTTTGATGTGCACCTAACGGCTAGAAGGAGCCAACAACACGAAACAAGCAACTAGGCCAAACTTAACTTGCAAAACTAGTTGAATCAGGGAAAATTAGACCAATGGACGAAGCATCGTTACAATGCAGAGTTCAACTAGATCAATAAGATTCGAATCCACTAGAATCTATTAGGAGTTTTTGATGTACACCTTACGACTAGAATGAGACAACAACACACAATAAGCAATTAGGCCATACTTAACTTGCGAAACAAGTACAATAAAGGAAGATTAGACCAATCGATGAAGTATCGTTACAACCTAGAGTTCTAGTAGATCAATAAGATTCAAAGGAACTAGCATCTATTAGGAGTTTTTGATGTGCACCTTACGGTGAGAGGGAGCCAACAACACACAACAAGCAACTTGTCCAAATTTAACTTGCAAAACAAGTACAATCAGGGAAGATTAGACTAATGGATAAAGCACCGTGACAACCTCGAGTTCTACTATATTAATATGATTCAAAGGCATTAGAATGTATTAGGAGTTTTTGATGCGCACATTACGGCTATAAGGAGCCAACAACAAACAACAAACAACACGCAACTAGCCCAAAGATAACTTGCGAAACAAGTAGAATCGGAGAAGATTAGACCAATGGATGAAGCATCCTCAGAACCAAGAGTTCTACTATATTCACATGATTCAAATGCACAATAATCTATTGGGAGTTTTTGATGTGCACCTTACGGCTATAAAGAGCCAACAACAAACAACAAGGAATTAGGCCAAACTTTACTTGCGAAACATGTAGAATCATTGAAGATTAGACCAATAGACGAAACATCGTTAAAACCTAGTGTTCTACTAGATTAATAAGATTCAAAGACAATAGAATCTTTTAAGAGTTTTTGATGTGAACCTAACAGCTAGAAGGAGCCAACAACACACAACAAGCAACTAGGGCAAACTTAACTTGCGAAACAAGTACAATCAGGGAAGATTAGACCAGTGGATGAAGCATCGTCACAACATAGAGTTATAGTAGATTAATAAGATTGTAAGACAGTGCAATGTATAAGAAGTTTTTCATGTGCACCTTACGGCTAGAAGGAGCCAACAACACACAACCAGCAACTAGGCCAAACTTAACTTGCGAAACAAGTAGAATCAGAGAAGATTAGACCAATGGATGAAACATCGTCACAACCTAGGGTTCTACTACATTAATAACATTCGAACGCACTTGAATGTATTAGGAGTTTTTGTTGTGCACCGTACGGCTATAAGGAGCCAAGAACACACAACAAGCAATTAGGCCAAACTTAACTCGCAAAACTAGTTGAATCAGGGAAAATTAGACCAATGGATTCAGCATCGTTACAATCTGGAGTTCTACTAGATTATTAAGATTCGAATCCACTAGAATCTTTTTGGAGTTTTTGATGCACACCTTACGACTAGAAGGAGGCAACAACAGTCAATAAGCAATTAGGCCATACTTAACATGCGAAACAAGTACAATAAGGGAAGATTAGACCAATTAATGAATTATCGTTATAACCTAGAGTTCTAGTAGATTAATAAGATTCAAAGGAACTCGAATCTATTAGGAGTTTTTGATGTGCAACTTACGGCTAGAAGGAGCCAACAACACACAACAAGCAACTTGTCCAAATTTAACTTTCAAAAAAAGTACAATCGGGTAAGATGAGACCAATCGATAAAGCATCGTCACAACATAGAGTTTTAGTATATTAATACGATTGAAAGGCAGTAGAATGTATAAGAAGTTTTTCATGTGCACCTTATGGCGATAAGGAGCCAACAACACACAACTAGCAACTTGGCCAAACTTACTTGCGAAACAAATAGAATCGGGAAGATTAGACCAATGGATGAAGCATCGTCACAACCTAGAGTTGTACGATATTAATAACATTCAATGGCACCAGAATGTATTAAGAGTTTTTGAGAAAAACCTTATGGCCACAAGGAGCCAACAACACACAACAAGCAGCTAGGCTAACCTTAACTTGCAAAACTAGTTGAACCAGAGAAAATTAGACCAATGGTTGAAGCATCGTTACAATCTAGAGTTCTACTAGATTAATAAGATTGAAAGGTTCCATAATGTATTAGAAGTTTTTTATGTGCACCGTATGGCTATAAGGAGCCCACAACACATAACTAGCAATTTGGCCAAACTTACTTGCGAAACAAATAGAATCGGGGAAGATTAGACCAATAGATGAAGCATCGTCACAACCTAGAGTTGTACGATATTAATAACATTCAAAGGCACCAGAATGTATTAAGTGTTTTTGAGAAAAACCTTACGGCCACAAGGAGCCAACAACAAACAACAAACAACTAGGCCAACCTTAACTTGCAAAACTAGTTGAACCAGGGAAAATTAGACCAATGGATGAAGCATCGTTACAATCTAGAGTTCTACTAGATGAATAAGATTCGAATCCACTAGAATTTATTTGGAGTTTTTGATGTACACCATAGGAGTAGAATGAGCCAAAAACAAACAATAAGCAATTAGGCCATACTTAACTTGCGAAACAAGTACAATAAGGAAAGATTAGACCAATCGATGAAGTATCGTTACAACCTAGAGTTCTACTAGATTAATAAGATTCACAGGAAATAGAATCTTTCAGGAGTTTTTGATGTGCACCTTACGGATAGAAGGAGCCAACAACACACAACAAGCAACTTGGCCAAATTTAACTTGCGAAACAAGTACGATCAGGGAAGATTAGACCAATGGATGAAGCATCCTCAGAACCAAAAGTTTTACTATATTAATAAGATTCAAATGCACCATAATCTATTGGGAGTTTTTGATGTGCACCTTACGGCTATAAAGAGCCAACAACAAACAACAAGGAACTAGGCTAAACTTTACTTGCGAAACATGTAGAATCATTTAAGAGCAGACCAATGGATGAAACATCGTTAAAACCTAGTGTTCTACTAGATTAATAAGATTCAAAGGCACTAGAATCTATTAGGAGTTTTTGATGTGAACCTAACGGCAAGAAGGAGCCAACAACACACAACAAGCAACTAGGCCAAACTTAACTTGCGAAACAAGTACAATCAGGGAAGATTAGACCAATGGATGAAGCATCGTCACAACATAAAGTTATAGTAGATTAATAATATTGAAAGGCAGTACAATGTATAAGAAGTTTTTCATGTGCACCTTACGGCAAGAAGGAGCCAACAACACACAACAAGCCACTAGGCCAAACTCAACTTGTGAAACAAGTGGAATCAGGGAAGATTAGGCTAATGGATGAAACATCGTCACAAACTAGGGTTCTACTAGCTTAATAAGATTCAGAGGCACTTGAATGTCTTAGGAGTTTTTGATGTGCACCTTACGGCTATAAGGAGCTAACAACACACAACAAGCAACTAGGGGAAACTTAACTTGCGAAACAAGTAGAATCGAGGAAGATTAGACCAATGGCTGAAGCATCCTCACAACCAAGAGTTCTACTATATTAACAAGATTCCAATGCAATATAATCTATTAGGAGTTTTTGATGTTCACCTTACTGCTATAATGAGCCAACAATAAACAACAGGGAACTAGGCCAAACTTTACTTGCGAAAGAAGTAGAATCATGGAAGATTAGGCCAATGGATGAAACATCGTCACAACCTAGGGTTCTACTAGATTAATAAGATTCGAAGGCACTTGAATGTATTAGGAGTTTTTGTTGTGGACCGTACAGCTATATGGGGCCAAGAACACACAACAAGAAACAAGGCCAAACTTAATTCGCGAAACAATTAGACTTAGAGAAGATTAGACCATTGCATGAAACATCATCACAACTTAGAGTTCTTCTATATTAATATGATTCAAAGGAACTAAGATGTCTTAGGAGTTTTTGATGTGCACCTTACGGCTATAAGGAGCCAACAACACACAACAAGCAACTAGGGGAAACTAAACTTGCGAAACAAGTATAATCAGGGAAGATTAGGCCAATGGATGAAACATCGTCACAACCTAGGGTTCTACTAGATTAATAATTTTCGAAGGCACTTGAATGTATTAGGAGTTTTTGTTGTGGACCAGACGGCTATATGGAGCCAAGAACACACAACAAGCAACTCGGCCAAACTTAACTCGCGAAACAATTAGACTCAGAGAAGATTAGACCAATGGATGAAGCATCATCACAACCTAGAGTTCTGCTATGTTAATATGATTCAAAGGCACTAAAATCTCTTAGGAGTTTTTGATGTACACCTTACGGCTATGAGTCAACAACACACAACAAGCAACTAAGCCTAACTTCACTTGCGAAACAAGTAGAACTGGAGAAGATTAGACCAATGGATGAAGCATCCTCAAAACCGAGACATCTACTATATTAATTAGATTCAAAGGCACTATAATCAGTTAGGAGTTGAATCAGGGAAAATTAGACCAATGGATGCAGCATCGTTACAATCTAGAGTTCTACTAGATTAATAAGATTCGAATCCACTAGAATCTATTAGGAGTTTTTGTTGTACACTTTACGACTAGAAAGATCCAACAATAGACAATAAGCAATTAGGCCATATTTAACTTGCGTAACAAGTGCAATAAGGGAATATTAGACCAATCGATGAATTATCGTTACAACCTAGAGTTCTACTAGATTAATATGATTCAAAGGAACTAGAATCTATTAGGAGTTTTTGATGTGCACTTTACGGATAGAAGGAGCCAACAACACACAACAAGCAACTTGTTCAAATTTAACTTGCGAAACAAGTACAATCAGGGAAGACTAGTCCAATGGATGAAGCATCGTCACAACATAGAGTTATAGTATATTAATACGATCGAAAGGCAGTAGAATGTATAAGAAGTTTTTGATGTGCACCTACCTTACGGCTAAAAGGAGCCAACAACACACAACAAGCAACTAGGCCAAACTTAATTTGCGAAACAAGTAGAATCAGGGAAGATTAGGCCAATGGATGAAACATCGTCACAACGTAGGGTTCTACTAGATTAATAAGAATCAAAGGCACTTGAATGTATTAGGAGTTTTTGTTGTGGACCGCACGGCTATAAGGAGCCAATAACACACAACAAGCAACTACACCAAACTTCACACGCGAAACAATTAGATTCAGAGAAGATTAGACCAATGGATGAAGCATTCTCACAACCAAGAGTTCTACTATATTAATAAAATTCAAATGCACTATAATCTATTGGGAGTTTTTGATGTGCACCTTACAGTGAAACAATTCCAACAACAAACAACAAGGAACTAGGCCAAATTTTACTTGCGAAACATGTAGAATCGAAGAAAATTAGACCAATGGCTGAAGCATCCCCATAACAAAGAGTTCTACTATATTAAAAAGATTCTAATGCACTATAATCTTTTAGGAGTTTTTGATTTTACGTTACTGCTATAACGAGCCAACAACAAACAACAGGGAACTAGGCCAACTTTACTTGCGAAACAAGTAGAATCATGGAAGATTCGACCAATGGATAAAATGTCGTCATAACCGGCTGTGCTACTAGATTAATATGATTCAGAGGTACCAGAATGTATTAGGAGTTTTTGATATTCAACTTAAGGCTAGAAGGGGCCAACAAGACACAACAAGCAACTAGGCCAAAATTAACTTGCGAAACATGTAGGATCAGGGAAGATTACACCAATGGATGAAATATCGTTAAAACCTAGAGTTCTACTAGATTAATAAGATTTAAAGGAACTAGAATCTATTAGAAGTTTTTGATGTGCACCTAACGGCTAGAAGAAGCCAACAACACATAAGAAGCAACTAGGCCAAGTTTAACTTGCGAAACAAGTACAATCAGGGAAGATTTGACCAATGGATGAAGCATCGTCACAACTTAGAGTTCTACTATATTAATATGATTCAAAGGCAATTGAATGTATTAGGAGTTTTTGATGTGCACCTTAGGGTTGTAAGGAGGCATCAACAGGCAACAAACAACATGGCCAAACTTAACTTGCAAAACAAGTAAAATCAAGAAAAATTAGCCCAATCGATGAGGCACCTAACAGCAATCTATTAGGAGTTTTTGATGTGCACCTAACAGCAAGAAGGAGCCAACAACACACAAGAAGCAACTAGGCCAAGTTTAACTTGCGAAACAAGTACAATCAGGGAAGATTTGACCAATGAATGAAGCATCGTCACAACTTGGAGTTCTAGTAGATTAATAAGATTCAATGTTACTACAATGTATTAGGACCTTTTGATGTTCACCTTACGACTAGAAGGAGCCAACAACACACGACAAACAACAAGGCCAAACTTAACTTATGGAACAAGTAGAATCAGGAAAGATTAGACCAATGGATGAAACGCCGTCATAATCTAGGGTTCTACAAGACTAATAAGATTGAAAGGTTCCATAATGAATTAGAAGTTTTTTATTTGCACCGTATGGCAATAAGGAGCCAACAACACACAACTAGCAACTTGGCCAAACTTACTTGCGAAACAAATAGAATCGGGGAAGATTAGACCAATAGATGAAGCATCGTCACAACCTAGAGTTGTACGATATTAATAACATTCAAAGGCACCAGAATGTATTAAGTGTTTTTGAGAAAAACCTTACGGCCACAAGGAGCCAACAACAAACAACAAGCAACTAGGCCAACCTTAACTTGCAAAACTAGTTGAACCAGGGAAAATTAGACCAATGGATGAAGCATCGTTACAATCTAGAGTTCTACTAGATGAATAAGATTCGAATCCACTACAATTTATTTGGAGTTTTTGATGTACACCATAGGAGTAGAATGAGCCAAAAACAAACAATAAGCAATTAGGCCATACTTAACTTGCGAAACAAGTACAATAAGGAAAGATTAGACCAATCGATGAAGTATCGTTACAACCTAGAGTTCTACTAGATTAATAAGATTCAAAGGAAATAGAATCTTTCAGGAGTTTTTGATGTGCACCTTACGGATAGAAGGAGCCAACAACACACAACAAGCAACTTGGCCAAATTTAACTTGCGAAACAAGTACGATCAGGGAAGATTAGACCAATGGATAAAGCACTGTGACACCCTCGAGTTCTACTATATTAATATGATTCAAAGGCATTAGAATGTATTACGAGTTTTTGATTCGCACCTTACGACCATAAATAGCCAACAACACACAACAAGCAACTAGGCCAAAGATAACATGCGAAACAAGTAGAATCGGAGAAGATTAGACCAATGGATGAAGCATCCTCAGAACCAAGAGTTCTACTATATTAATAAGATTCAAATGCACCATAATCTATTGGGAGTTTTTGATGCGCACCTTACGGCTATAAAGAGCCAACAACAAACAACAAGGAACTAGGCTAAACTTTACTTGCGAAACATGTAGAATCATTGAAGAATAGACCAATGGATGAAACATCGTTAAAACCTAGTGTTCTACTAGATTAATAAGATTCAAAGGCACTTGAATGTATTAGGAGTTTTTGTTGTGGACCGCACGGCTATAAGGAACCAAGAACAGATAATAAGCAATTAGGCCAAACTTAATTCGCGAAAAATTTAGACCAATCGATGAATTTAGGAGTTTTTGGGGTACACCTTACGACTAGAAGGAACCAATAACAGATAATAAGTAATTAGGCAATACTTAACTTGAGAAACAAGTACAATAAGGGAAGATTAGACCAATCGATGAATTATCGTTACAACCTAGAGTTCTACTAGATTAATAAGATTCAAAGGAACTAGAATCTATTTGGAGTTTTTGATGTGCACCTTACGGCTAGAAGGAGCCAACAACACACAACAAGCAACTTGTCCAAATTTGACTTGCGAAACAAGTACAATCAGGGAAGATTAGTCCAATGGATGAAGCATCGTCACAACATAGAGTTATAGTATATTAATACGATTGAAAGGCAGTAGAATATATAAGAAGTTTTTCATGTGCACCTTACGGCTAGAAGGAGCCAACAACAGACAACAAGCAACTAGGCCAAACTTAACTTCCGAAACAAGTAGAATCAGGGAAGATTAGACCAATGGATGAAACATCGCCACAACCTAAAGTTCTACTAGATTAATAAAAATGAAAGGCACTTGAATGTATTAGGAGTTTTTGTTGTGGACCGTACGGCTATAAGGAGCCAAGAATACACAACAAGCAACTAGACCAAACTTAACTCGCGAAAAATTTAGACTCAGAGAAGATTATACTAATGGATGAAGCATTCTCACAACCAAGAGTTCTACTATATTAATAAGATTCAAATGCACTATAATCTATTGAGAGTTTTTGATTTGCACCTTACAGCTATAAGGAGACAACAACAAACAACAAGGAACTATGCCAAACTTTACTTGCGAAACATGTAGAATCGAAGAAAATTAGACCAATGGTTGAAGCATCCTCAAAACCAAGAGTTCTACTATATTAAAAAGATTCTAATGCACTATAACATATTATGTGTTTTTGATGTTCACCTTACTGCAATAACGAGCCAACAATAAACAACAGGGAACTTGGCCAACTTTACTTGCGAAACAAGTAGAATCATGTAAGATTCGACCAATGGAAAAAACGTCGTCATAACCGGCTGTTCTACTAGATTAATATGATTCAGAGGTACCAGAATGTATTAGGAGATTTTGACGTTCAACTTACGGCTAGAAGGGGCCAACAAGACACAACAAGCAATTGGCCAGAATTAACTTGCGAAACATGTAGGATCAGGGAAGATTACACTAATGGATTAAATATCGTTAAAACCTAGAGTTCTACTAGATTAATAAGATTCAAAGAACTAGAATCTATAAGGAGTTTTTGATGTGCACCTAACGGCTAGAAGGAGCCAACAACACGAAACAAGCAACTAGGCCAAACTTAACTTGCAAAACTAGTTTAATCAGGGAAAATTAGACCAATGGACGAAGCATCGTTACAATGCAGAGTTCAACT
The DNA here is from genome assembly GCA_020080225.1 of Gynochthodes officinalis. NCBI lineage: Eukaryota > Viridiplantae > Streptophyta > Magnoliopsida > Gentianales > Rubiaceae > Gynochthodes > Gynochthodes officinalis. The sequence continues at coordinate 41,699,538 of CM034618.1, read as the reverse complement.
AGATCAATAAGATTCGAATCCACTAGAATCTATTAGGAGTTTTTGATGTACACCTTACGAGTAGAATGAGACAACAACACACAATAAGCAATTAGGCCATACTTAACTTGCGAAACAAGTACAATAAGGGAAGATTAGACCAATCGATGAAGTATCGTTACAACCTAGATTTCTACTAGATCAATAAGATTCAAAATACCTAGAATCTATTAGGAGTTTTTGATGTGCACCTTACGGCGAGAGGGAGCCAACAACACACAACAAGCAACTTGTCCAAATTTAACTTGCGAAACAAGTACAATCAGGGAAGATTAGACTAATGGATAAAGCAGCATGACAACCTCGAGTTCTACTATATTAATATGATTCAAAGGCATTAGAATGTATTAGGAGTTTTTGACGTGCACCTTACGGCTATAAGGAGCCAACAACAAACAACAAGCAACTAGCCCAAAGATAACTTGGGAAACAAGTAGAATCGGAGAAGATTAGACCAATGGATGAAGCATCCTCAGAACCAAGAGTTCTACTATATTCATATGATTCAAATGCACAATAATCTATTGGGAGTTTTTGATGTGCACCTTACGGCTATAAAGAGCCAACAACAAACAACTAGGAATTAGGCCAAACTTTACTTGCGAAACATGTAGAATCATTGAAGATTAGACCAATAGACGAAACATAGTTAAAACCTAGTGTTCTACTAGATTAATAAGATTCAAAGGCAATAGAATCTATTAAGAGTTTTTGATGTGCACCTTACGGCTAGAAGGAGCCAACAACACACAACAAGCAACTTGTCCAAATTTGACTTGCGAAACAAGTACAATCAGGGAAGATTAGACCAATGGATGAAGCATCATCACAACATAGAGTTATAGTAGATTAATAAGATTGAAAGGCAGTGCAATGTATAAGAAGTTTTTCATGTGCACCTTACGGCTAGAAGGAGCCAACAACACACAACAAGCAACTAGGCCAAATTTAACTTGCGAAACAAGTAGAATCAGAGAAGATTAGACCAATGGATGAAACATCGTCACAACCTAGCGTTCTACTAGATTAATAACACTCGAACGCACTTGAATGTATTAGGAGTTTTTGTTGTGCACCGTACGGCTATTAGGAGCCAAGAACACACAACAAGTAATTAGGCCAAACTTAACTTGCAAAACTAGTTGAATCAGGGAAAATTAGACCAATGGATGCAGCATCGTTACAATCTGGAGTTCTACTAGATTATTAAGATTTGAATCCACTAGAATCTTTTGGGAGTTTTTGATGCACACCTTACGACTAGAGGGAGGCAACAACAGTCAATAAGCAATTAGGTCATACTTAACATGCGAAACAAGTACAATAAGGGAAGATTAGACCAATTGATGAATTATCGTTACAACCTAGAGTTCTACTAGATTAATAAGATTCAAAGAAACTCGAATCTATTAGGAGTTTTTGATGTGCACCTTACGGCTAGAAGGAGCCAACAACACACAACAAGCAACTTGTCCAAATTTAACTTTCGAAAAAAGTACAATCGGGTAAGTTGAGACCAATGGATAAAGCATCGTCACAACATAGAGTTTTAGTATATTAATACGACTGAAAGGCAGTAGAATGTATAAGAAGTTTTTCATGTGCACCTTATGGCGATAAGGAGCCAACAACACACAACTAGCAACTTGGCCAAACTTACTTGCGAAACAAATAGAAGTAGAGAAAACAAATGCAGATGGAACTAAAACATTTGTTACAGAAAAACAATCAGATGCAGTAGATCAATTGATAGTTACAATTTCAGTTCATTTCATAGGTAACCCAAAAGAAACTTTAGCTAGTTCAAAGATTATGTTAAGTAATTTAAGATGTCCAACCTTGTCAGATTTTAGATGGTATAAAGACGTATTTCTTACTCAAGTATTAAAAAGAAATTATGCTAATTCTCCTTTTTGGAAAGAAAAATTCATTACAGGATTACCAACTTTATTTTGGCAAAGGATAATATCTAAACTACAAAAAGAGGTAGGAAATGATTACATAGATTTCAATAGAATATCTTTTGGTCAATTATTTGCTTTTATTAAAAAAGAAGGATTAGAATTATGTACAGAATTAAAGATTCAAAATAAATATGGTAGAGAAAAACAAGAAGTAGGAAACTTTTGTAAAGTTTTGGTATTAAAGGAATTAAAGCCCCTTCAACTCAAACTAGAAAGTTAGAAAAATATAAAAGACATTCAAAATTCAAGAAACATAAGAATTATGATAACAGTCAATATTACAAAAGATATAAAAAGAAGAAATATAAAGGAAATAAGAATAAAGATACTAATGAAAATACTTCAATAACTTGTTGGAAATGTGGTCGCTTCGGTCACAAGGCAAATCAATGTAAAATGAAGAAAAAGATAAATGAGATATTTCAAGAAGAAGATTTCAAAAAGAAAATGATAGCTTTATTAATAGAAGAAACAGATATAGATGAAGATAATATTCAAGATGACATAGATTCAGATTCAAGTCTAGAAAGCCTAGAAAAATGTAAGTGTATTAATGTAATTTCAAAAAGTAATAAAGAAACATTATTTGAGATGATAGAAAAAATAGATGATAAAGAATGTAGAAAAGAATATTTGAAAAAATTAAGAGATTTAATATTAGAAGAAGAAAGCCCTAAAAAGTTTGAAGAGCTATTCAGTATTTCAAAATTATTAGATAAATATCCAAATGAAGGATTATTAGGAATTAGGAAGCCAGATGAAGTCAAAGAAGATATTAAAACATTAAAAGAACAAGTTAGAAAATTACAAAAGGATTTAATAGAATTAAAAACAAAAGATTTAGAATTAGATACAAAGATAAGTCTAATTAAAAATGGGATATCCTTAGACTTAGATAGTAATTCAAAAGGAAAAGAAGTCATAACTGATATTCAAGACTTAAGTTCTATTCAAATAAATAATGAACAAGTTTCAGATAAAATGTATATTCAAACGATTAATAAGATAGAGTATCAAAAATGGTATTGTTTTGTTACCATAGGAATAAATGATTTCAAACTTACAGTACACTTTATGATAGATAATGGTGTCGCAAACTGTATTAAAACAGGAATAATTCCTACAAAATATTGTCAAAAGACTAATGAGAATTTATTAGCAGCCAATTCAAGTAGATTGCATGTCAAGCATAGAGTCATATTAAATATATCCAATGATTAATATTGTATTAAAAATTTATGTTATGTAGTTGATGATATAACTCAAGATTTAATTTTAGGATTACCATTTTTACATCAAATTAACCCTATCAAAGTAGATAATGAAGGTATTCATACAAAAATCATGGGTAGGAAGATTTCATTCAATTTTATTTCTCCCAAAAGACAAAAAGAAATAGATTTAATTCAAAAGTGTTCAATATTTAAGCAAATAAATAATATTAGTCATATTAAGAGTCAAATAGGATTTTTACAAGAAGAACATTCATCTGACTCTAAGTTTCAGAAAGAAATTTTATCCATTGTTTTATGCATTTCACAATTTCATGTTCAATCAGTTCTATTACATATTTTTGCAAGAACACAGAATTTTGCAAAAGGGCAAGCTAGCCTATCTATATTCAATTTTGCTATTGAATATCTCAAAGGTGAGGAGAGTTGTTTGCCTAATTTTAAACTTGTGAATTTTAGCAGGAATTTCAAAATGAGTTCAATCAAGAAAGAAGGTGATTCCAAAAAACTTCCACTTATTCATTTAACCTCATCAAATAGATTTCAATCCCTTTCTGATTACCCTCCATTAAATTTTGCTCAAGCTTTAGAGGCCCCTTATCAAAAGAATGCCATTCAAAGGAACACTCCACCAAGTCAAACTCAATCTCCACGACCACTTCAAGCTCAATCTTACCTATTTTACTAAAAATAATTGAGCCTCTTTACCTTACTCGTTTTATACAAAATCCAGACTTCCAAATCTTTTCAAAATACAATGAACAAATCATTCATCAGTTATGATCGGATACCATTCAATGCTGAAAAGGATATTTCATTCTATCTTCTGGTTTTGATTGATTCAGGATCAGTAGATATCAAGCATAATTTAGATCCAAAAGATTCCAATAGAGTTGCCTATTCAAAAGCCATTATCAAAAAGATTTGTTCTTTTGATGAGTGGGGAAGTCATTCTCTGCTTAAATCATTTACAACAGATACTCAATTTAGAGGATACACGTACCAAGATTACTTAGAGGCTTGGTACAAAGCTTTTTACCTTAGACCATTCAATCATTCATGGTTTTTTACTTTTCATAAAACCTTTTCAACTCAAGTACCTTCTATTCCAATTTGGTTTTATAATTGGTGGATATATCTCGGATGCACTGAAGATATTTATCCCCCAGAAACTCAAATGGCCTACAAATTATTCATTCGAAAAACTGAAGGAAGAATCCAGACTACATGCAACCCATTCAATTTCATATTATGTTCAAAGTCCCATGGATATTTTGCTGGAGTTACAAAATTCATTCATTCCATCCCAAACCATATCCCATGTCCTTGGTTCGGGAATTCAAATCAAATGGTGGACTCAAGTTTCAATTACTCAAGAAACGGTGGCGGCACAATTTTAGTGCGCGCATCGATTCCACAGACGGAATAAAGATTCAATCACCAAAGCAGCTCAAGGACCACCTTGGCGGTACCGGTAACTATTGCAAAAGCAAATGAGACAATTCAAAAACATGAAAAGAAAAAGGAAAAATTACGAGCCAAATTCCATCATTGCGGAACTAGTCCAAAAGGATAAAGAGATGGTGAAGGGCACAATATCAAGAATTCGTGCAGTTTATGCAATTCAAAGAAAAAGCAAAATCAATGTCTATCAATAGCAAGGCCTCATCGGAAGGATCATTCACAGATCCATTCGGCGGTCCCTTAGCTCAAGACCCCTTTGATTTACAAACTCACAAATTTTCTGTTTTGCAGAATTCAATGAAGAAAGTTACTCAAACAGATGTATACTGGGAAATCTCAGAATGTTCAGATTCAGAAGAATCAGCAGATTCAAAGTATGAAATCAAAAGAATCCCCAGAATTTCAAGTATTTACAATGTTGCTCAAACCATTCAAAATCAAGAGATTGGATCATTTCAACCAGCCAATTTATCCAAATGCATTTACCCTTTCGGTGACGAATCTCAAAAGAAGCAAAATCGAGACTATGTTCAAAGATTAAGAAGAGCAATCAAAGAAGACAATCAATGGCAAGCAATTCAAGAATTCATGGAAAACTGGGTTCCAAGGCTTAGCGAAGAACCCCCAGTTTACTCTCAATCACCAATTCCAAATCAAGAAGCCTCAAGTTCTGCTATTCCAGAGGATTCAACTTCTCCAAAATCTCAAGAAAGATTTCAAAATAGATTTTACTCCAAAACCTTTATTCCAGAGGACGACTTCTTTGAAGATCAGCTTCCTTCGCCATGAAGCAATCAAGGACAGTCTTCATTCAAAAAGTCGACAACAGCAAGATGATTAAAGCTATTCAAGCACGTGAAGTGGGGACAGTCAGAAAACTCTATTTTCCAAAACGCAGAGTAGGTCCCTTGTCGGCACGTAATTACAAACAACTTTTCAACAAGAAGATAAGATCAGCTCAACAGATTCCAAGCGGATAAGATCAACCTCAACAGTATTCAGACAGGTGTCTTCATTCAAAAAGCCAGAAGTAGATAAGGATTCAAAAAGCTCAAAGACAAAGCCTGCAGGAACAAATAATGCAAGACTCAGTCAAAATCAAATGATGAAGACAAATTGAAGTTACGAGCAAGACTTAGTCATTCAAAAGCAAAAGTCTTCAAAAAGAAAAAATGTCAAAAAGGCTATCCAACCTACGCTTTAGATGTGTAAAAAGTCCAAAAGCCTAGGACAAAGATACACAGAAAATTTCCTATAAATTCATATGCAAGCTTCGGAGGAAGACACAGCAAATCACAGAGCAAATCCCAGAACACTGCAAATCTTAGTCAAGCTTAGACAATTCCATCCTCAAGTCCCAATTCCTTTCAAGTCTTTGTAATTTCCTTAGAATTCCAACGTCCCAACTTCCTCAGAATACAAAATCTTGTACTATTCATATTTTCCACTTTCATTTCAAGGATCTTTTCTGTAATCAGATTTCAATATCAAAGATCAATAAAGTAAGTGTTTTATTCATGACGATTTGTTGATCATTTTGAGTACCATATTCATTATTTTTCACTATTCACGTTTTACTATTCACGCAGTTACTACTCACAATTACTATTCATGATTACTATTCACGTTACTATTCACGTCATATACTAATTAAGCTACAGTGATTGTTAAATTTTGAGAATTAATGAACAGTAAAAATGAATAGTAAAAATGAATAGTAATCATGAATAGTAAACGTGAATAGTAACGATGAATAGTAAAAACGTGAATAGTGGAAAGTATTGAATATGGTACTTAAAATGATCAGCAAATCGAGATTAATAAAACACTTACTTTATTGAACTTTGATATTGAAATCTGAATACAGAAAAGATCCTTGAAATGGAAGTGGAAAATATGAATAGTACAAGATTTTGTATTATGAGGAAGTTGGGACGTTGGAATTCTAAGGAAATTACAAAGGCTTGAAAGGAATTGGGGCTTGAGGATGGAATTGTCTAAGCTTGACTAAGATTTGCTGTATTCTGGGATTTGCTGTGTGATTTGCTGTCTGATTTGCTGTGTCTTCCTCCTAAGCTTGCATCTGAATTTATAGGAATTTTTCTGTCTATCTTTGTCCTAGGCTTTTGGACTTTTTTCACATCTAAAGCTTAGGTTGGATAGCCTTTTTGACATTTTTTCTTTTTTGAAGACTTTTGCTTTTGAATGACTAAGTCTTGCCCGTAACTTCAATTTGTCTTCATCACTTGATTTTGACTGAGTCTTGCATTATTTGTTCCTGCAGGCTTTGTCTTTGAACTTTTTGAATCCTTATCTACTTCCGGATTTTTGAATGAAGACACTTGTCTGAATACTGTTGAGGTTGATCTTATCCGCTTGGAATCTGTTGAGCTGATCTTATCTTCTTGTTGAAAAGTTGTTTGTAATTACGTGCCGACAAGGGACCTACTCTGGGTTTTGGAAAACAGAGTTTTCTGACTGTCCCCACTTCACGTGCTTGAATAGCTTTAATCATCTTGCCGTTGCCGACTTTTTGAATGAAGACTGTCTTTGATTGCTTCATGGCGAAGGAAGCTGATCTTCAAAGAAGTCGTCCTCTGGAATAAAGGTTTTGGAGTAAAATCTATTTTGAAATCTTTCTTGAGATCTTGGAGAAGTTGAATCCTCTGGAGTAGCAGAACTTGAGGCTTCTTGATCTGGAATTGGTGATTGAGAGTAAACTGGGGGTTCTTCGCTAAGCCTTGGAACCCAGTTTTCCATGATTTCTTGAATTGCTTGCCATTGATTGTCTTCTTTGATTGCTCTTCTTAATCTTTGAACATAGTCTCGATTTTGCTTCTTTTGAGATTCGTCACCGAAAGGGTAAATGCATTTGGATAAATTGGCTGGTTGAAATGATCCAATCTCTCGATTTTGAATGGTTTGAGCAACATTGTAAACACTTGAAATTCTGGGGATTCTTTTGATTTCATACTTTGAATCACGATTATTCGAATCAACATTCTGAGATTTCCCAGTATACATCTGTTTGAGTAACTTTCTTCATTGAATCCTGCAAAACAGAAAATTTGTGAGTTTATAAATCAAAGGGGTCTTGAGCTAAGGGACCGCCGAATGGATCTGTGGATGATCCTTCCGATGAGGCCTTGCTATTGATAGACATTGATTTTGCTTTTTCTTTGAATTGCATAAACTGCATGAATTCTTGATATTGTGCCCAGCCCTCAGCCATCTCTTTATCCTTTTGGACTAGTTCTGGCACAGATGGAATTTGGCTTTCTGTAATTTTTCCTTTTTTCTTTTCATGTTTTTGAATTGTCTCATTTGCTTTTGCAATAGTTACTGGTACCGCCAAGGGTGGTCCTTGAGCCTGCTTTGGTGATTGAATCTTTATTCCGTCAGAATCGATGCACTGGAAAATTGTGCCGCCACCGTTTCTTGAGTAATTGAAACTTGAGTCCACCATTTGATTTGGAATTCCGGAAGCAAGGACATGGGATATGGTTTGGGATGAAATGAATGAATTTTGTAACTCCAAAGAAAATATCCATGGGACTTTGAACATAATATGAAATTGAATGGGTTGCATGTAGTCTGGAATTCTTCCTTCAGTTTTTCGAATGAATAATTTGTAGGCCATTTGAGTTTCTGGGGGATAAATATCTTTAGTGCATCTGAGATATATCCACCAATTATAAAACCAAATTGGAATAGAAGGTACTTGAGTTGAAAAGGTTTTATGAAAAGTAAAAAACCATGAATGATTGAATGGTCTAAGGTAAAAAGCTTTGTACCAAGCCTCTAAGTAATCTTGGTACGTGTATCCTCTAAATTGAGTATCTGTTGTAAATGATTTAAGCAGAGAATGACTTCCCCACTCATCAAAAGAACAAATCTTTTTGATAATGGCTTTTGAATAGGCAACTCTATTGGAATCTTTTGGATCTAAATTATGCTTGATATTTACTGATCCTGAATCAATCAAAACCAGAAGATAGAATGAAATATCCTTTTCAGCATTGAATGGTATCCAGTTGCAATCTGGATCAATGATTTGTTCAATGTATTTTGAAGAGGTTTGGAAGTCTGGATTTTGAATAAAACGAGTAAGGTAAAGAGGCTCAATTATTTTTTTAGTAAAATAGGTAAGATTGGAGCTTGAAGTGGCAGTGAGATTGAGTTTGACTTGGTGGAGTGTTCCTTTGAATGGCATTCTTTTGATAAGGCCTCTAAAGCTTGAGCAAAATTTAATGGAGGGTAATCGTAAAGGGATTGAAATCTATTTGATGAGGTTAAATGAATAAGTGGAAGTTTTTTGGAATCACCTTCTTTCTTGATTGAACTCATTTTGAAATTCCTGCTAAAATTCACAAGTTTAAAATTTGGCAAACAACTCTCCTCACCTTTGAGATATTCAATAGCAAAATTGAATATAGATAGGATAGCTTGCCCTTTGTAAAATTCTGTTCTTGCAAAAATATGTAATAGAGTGATTGAACATGAAATTGTGAAATGCATAAAACAATGGATAAAATTTCTTTCAAACTTAGAGTCGATGAATGTTCTTCTTGTAAAATCCTATTTGACTCTTAATATGACTAATATTATTTATTTGCTTAAATATTGAACACTTTTGAATTAAATCTATTTCTTTTTGTCTTTTGGGAGAAATAAAATTGAATGAAATCTTCCTACCCATGATTTTTGTATGAATACCTTCATTATCTACTTTGATAGGGTTAATTTGATGTAAAAATGGTAATCCTAAAATTAAATCTTGAGTTATATCATCAACTACATAACATAAATTTTTAATACAATATTCATCATTGCATATATTTAATATGACTCTATGCTTGACATGCAATCTACTTGAATTGGCTGCTAATAAATTCTCATTAGTCTTTTGACAATATTTTGTAGGAATTATTCCTGTTTTAATACAGTTTGCATCAGCACCACTATCTATCATAGCGTGTACTGTGAGTTTGAAATCATTTATTCCTATGGTAACAAAACAATACCATTTTTGATACTCTATCTTATTAATCATTTGAATATACATTTTATCTGAAACTTGTTCATTATTTACTTGAATAGAACTTAAGTCTTGAATATCAATTGCAATTTCTTTGCCTTTTGAATTACTATCTAAGTCTAAGGATATGCCATTTTTAATTAGACTTATCTTTGTATCTAATTCTAAATCTTTTGTTTTTAATTCTATTAAATCCTTTTGTAATTTTCTAACTTGTTCTTTTAATGTTTTAATATCTTCTTTGACTTCGTCTGGCTTCCTAATTCCTAATAATCCTTCATTTGGATATTTTTCTAATAATTTTGAAATACTAAATGGTTCTTCAAACTTTTTAGGACTTTCTTCTTCTAATATTAAATCTCTTAATTTTTTCAAATATTCTTTTCTACATTCTTTATCATCTATTTTTTCTATCATTTCAAATAATGTTTCTTTATTACTTTTTGAAATCACATTAATACACTTACATTTTTCTATGCTTTCTAAACTTGAATCTGAATCTATGTCATCTTGAATATTATCTTCATCTATATCTGTTTCTTCTATTAATAAAGCTATCATTTTCTTTTTGAAATCTTTTTCTTGAAATATTTCATTTATCTTTTTCTTCATTTTACATTGATTTGCCTTGTGACCGAAACGACCACATTTCCAGCAAGTTATTGAATTATTTTCATTAGTATCTTTATTTTTATATCCTTTATATTTCTTCTTTTTATTTCTTTTGTAATATTGACTATTATCATAATTCTTATGTTTCTTAAATTTTGAATGTCTTTTATATTTTTCTAACTTTCTATTTTGAGTTGAAGGGGCTTTAATTCCTTTAATACCAAAAACTTCACAAAAGTTTTCTACTTCTTGTTTTTCTCTACCATATTTATTTTGAATTTTTAATTCTGTACATAATTCTACTCCTTCTTTTCTCATAAAAACAAATAAGCGATTTAAAAGATATTCTATTGAAATCTATATAATCATTTCCTACCTCTTTTGTAATTTAGATATTATTCTTTGCGAAAATAAAGTTGGTAATCCCAGAATGAATTTTTCTTTCCAAAAGGAGAATTAGCATCATTTCTTTTTAATACTTGAGTAAGAAATACGTCTTTATACCATCTAAAATCTGACAAGGTTGGACATCTTAAATTACTTAACATAATCTTTGAACTAGCTAAAGTTTCTTTTGGGTTACCTATGAAATGAACTAAAATTGTAACTATCAATTGATCTACTGCATCTGATTGTTTTTCTGTAACAAATGTTTTAGTTCCATCTTCATTTGTTTTCTCTACTTCTACTTCTGTTGAATGATTTAATATTTGTTGTTTTTCTTCTAAAGTTAACAAATTATCCCACCAATTGGTTAATTGTCACAAAATCCTACAATTAATGCATTGCAGTATTAACTTCTGTTAATCCTAATGTTTTGTAGGCTGTCTTAGCCATTCCCATTTCTTGCAATGTATTTAATATTTCATACTCTGATTTACCATCTATGTTCCATTCATAGACAGAGTTTCCATCATATGAACTTGTTTTAAATTGTTTTCTTTCTTCGTATTGAATATCTGGGGGAGTAGGTCTAGGATAATAATTTCTTGTATTCATTGAATTCCAATTTCTATAATTTTTCTGTCTTTTTATTCTATTAATTTCTACTTCTGAATTATCTTTAAATTCTTGTTCTACATTATTAATCTTTTGTATCTCTGAATTATCTGAATCTTCACTTGAATTATCATCTAATTCTGATTCTGTCATTTTTCTTTCTGTTTCTAAACAATTAATTCTATTTTCTGAAGTACTTGCTTTATCAGCTTGAATACTTTGAGTTATTCTATTTATCAAACTAGTTTGCATTTTATTTTTAATCAAATCTTCTTCTAATTCATGAGAAACACTTCTTGTTTTGAAATGAGGACTAGCTATTTCATTTGGAAATCTAGGGGTTTCTTTAGGAATTGAATCTATCTTCGTAGACAAATGTTCTACTTGATTAGCTATAGTGTATAATATCTGATTTGAATAATTATTTTGTTGATAAACTTTTTTAATATCATCTAATACAACATTTGAATTTCCGTCTTCTCTACCTATCTTAAAAGGACTAGCTTCTATTTCCTGTTGGTCAACTTGAATTTTTATTGGTTGTAAGGGTGGATGGATTGAAGTAATAACTTGATAATCATTAATCTTCCATTTTCTATATAAATTGCTTTGAACATTAATATAACTTTCTTTAAAAACATTGGAAATGCCTTCATTTTTTGAAAACCAGTATTCTAACCATGAAAGTAAAAGAATATTACATTTCATCTCTTTCATATATGAAATCCATTCTTCTTTTAATTTCTCTTGAATAACTTCATTTAATGCTATAAACCAGAATTTCTTTTTACTATTTTCATTTTCAAAAGCTTCATTTAAATATTTAAAATCTATTTGAAATTCTTTCTTTTCAAAAGTAATAACATTAATTCCCATTTGTGACCTTGTAGGTGACATAGGGGGTGAATTGACTATTTCTGGAATAGGAGATTTGAAAACATATTTTGAAGGGTTTTCTGATACTATAGAGGGCGATGGTTCAGAAAATGATCTTCTAGGTAAATTGAAATTATTTGAAGAACTTGTTCCTTCTCTGAATGAATTAAATCTTAATAAGATTGTTCCATCTTCTTTTTCTATAATATTATTGATTTCTCTTCTAATTATGTTTTTAGAAGGTTGAGCATTTTGAATTTCAAATTGTTCAGGAATTAGACGAATGGATGAAGCATCGTCACAACATAGAGTTATAGTAGATTAATAAGATTGAAAGGTAGTGCAATGTATAAGAAGTTTTTCATGTGCACCTTACGGCTAGAAGGAGCCAACAACATACAACATACAACAAACAACTAGGCCAAACTTAACTTGCGAAACAAGTAGAATCAGGGAAGATTAGACCAATGGATGAAACATCGTCACAACCTAGGGTTCTACTAGATTAATAAGATTCGAAGGCACTTGAATGTATTAGGTGTTTTTGTTGTGCACCGTACGACTATAAGGAGCCAAGAACACACAACAAGTAATTAGGCCAAACTTAACTTGCAAAACTAGTTGAATCAGGGAAAATTAGACCAATGGATGCAGCATCGTTACAATCTGGAGTTCTACTAGATTAATAAGATTCGAATCCACTAGAATCTTTTAGGAGTTTTGGATGTAAACCTTACGACTAGAATGAGACAACAACACACGATAAGCAATTAGGCCATACTTAATTTGCGAAAGAAGTACAATAAGGGAAGATTAGACCAATCGATGAATTATCGTTACAACCTAGAGTTCTACTAGATTAATAAGATTCAAAGGAAATAGAATCTATTAGGAGTTTTTGATGTGCAACTTACGGCTAGAAGGAGCCAACAACACACAATAAGCAACTTGGCCAAATTTAACTTGCGAAACAAGTACAATCAGGGAAGATTAGACCAATGGATAAAGCACTGTGACAACCTCGAGTTCTTCTATATTAATATGATTAAACGACAGTAGAATGTATTAGGAGTTTTTGATGCGCACCTTACGGCCATAAATAGCCAACAACACACAACAAGCAACTAGGCCAAAGATAACTTGCGAAACAAGTAGAATCGGAGAAGATTAGACCAATGGATGAAGCATCCTCAGAACCAAGAGTTCTACTCTATTAATAAGATTCAAATGCACCATAATCTATTGGGAGTTTTTGATGTGCACCTTACGGCTATAAAGAGCCAACAACAAACAACAAGGAACTGGGCTAAACTTTACTTTCGAAACTTGTAGAATCATTTAAGCGTAGACCAATGGATGAAACATCATTAAAATCTATTGTTCTACTAGATTAATAAGAATCAAAGGCACTAGAATCCATTAGGAGTTTTTGATGTAAACCTAACGGCTTGAAGGAGCCAACAACACACAACAAGCAACTAGGCCAAACTTTACTTGCGAAAGAAGTAGAACCATGGAAGATTAGCCCAATGGATTAAACATCGTCACAACCTAGGGATCTACTAGATTAATAAGATTCGAAGTGATGAGCTCCAAAGATCCCATCATGATAACAACAAAGACAAGAACAATGAAGATCAAGTTGTGAATAATGCTTCTCAAAATGAGACTCCTTCTCCACCTCATGCACTTGATGGCATGGCTGGTCCTATGACTCGTTTAAGGAAGAAAAGGATGGAAGAATCTTTGTCTAATTTGACCAATGCTACCAAAGTTCAGCCCACTTGTTACAACATTTTGCAAGTCTTGGACCTAGATTCAAAAGGGGCTAATTAAGTGAGTTGTTGCTGATTCTTAACCACTTTATTTGGTCCAAAATAATGCAATTTTCGTTCAGCCCAAGTCCCAAAAGTCAGTCAACAAATCTGCCCAAAACATTTCACATTTCAAGTCCAAATTCAACTCACCAAGTGATAAATTTTCAAGACAATTCAAGAAGCTTCTAAGGATCAAAAGCATGGTGAAATGGACGAAATTATCGAGTATTTTGAAGGTCTCATCTGATTTCCTTGGTCAAAATTCAACTAGCAAGTGAAGGAGTGAAGACTAGTCAAAGAATTAAATTAAAAGTTTAAAGGTCATTTTGGGAGCTGAATTTTTGGACGAATTTCCAGCTATTTTTTGAAGACTTTTTAAGTTGTTTTCTGCATTTTTAATGTTCAGATTAAGTGTTTTAATTTTAAGAGTCTTTTTGGGTCATAGAGCTTTTCTTGGTCAAAGAGAAGATTTAATGCTAGTCTTGACCAAAAAGTTCAGATTTACTACTTTAATCCTTTGTAATTTTCAACCTTGGTCCCTCTTGAAACACTATAAATAGGGGCCTTGGTTAAGCATTTTCAATTAGATTTAAGTAATAAACTTTTAAGGATTTTTCCTTTCTTTACTAGTTTCTTAGTGAGCTAGTTTGAGTCTTGCAAAATTGCTTGCAAAACTTGTAAGGCTTATCAACTAAAACTCTTCCTTTTAGTTGTGGCGCCTCTACTCAGCCTTTTCTTTTCCTTTCATAATCCAAAGGTGTTAGGTTCATCCTAGTGTTGTTGGATTTGAAGATTAGAGGGGTTGGGAATAGTGAATTCAATTTAGCCATATTATGATTCGAAGGTGATAGGTTTCATCCTATTGTTGTTGGGTCTAGTTTGGTTAGGTTGTTTTTGCTTGGAAGAATTCAAGACTTTTTCTCCAAGTATGATTCAAAGGTGATAGGTTCATCCTATTGTTGTTGGGTTCATTTGAGATTGGCGTTTTGCACTAGATCATTCGGGGACGATTCTACAATTAAATTGAGTCCTCCCTGATTCACATCAATAAGATTCAAAGGAACTAGAATCTATTAGGAGTTTTTGATGTGCACCATACGGATAGAAGGAGCCA
Source organism: Gynochthodes officinalis (assembly GCA_020080225.1). Classification (NCBI taxonomy): domain Eukaryota; kingdom Viridiplantae; phylum Streptophyta; class Magnoliopsida; order Gentianales; family Rubiaceae; genus Gynochthodes; species Gynochthodes officinalis. The sequence continues at coordinate 41,684,383 of CM034618.1, read as the reverse complement.
ACAACACAAAACAAGCAACTTGTCCAAGTTTAACTTGCGAAACAAGTACAATCAGGGAAGACTAGTCCAATGGATGAAGCATCGTCACAACATAGAGTTATAGTATATTAATAAGATTGAAAGGCAGTAGAATGTATAAGAATTTTTTCATGTGCACCTTACGGCTAGAAGGAGCCAACAACACACAACAAACAACTAGGCCAAACTTAACTTGCGAATCAAGAAGAATCAGGGAAGATTAGGCCAATGGATGAAACATCGTCACAACCTAGGGTTCTACTAGATTAATAAGAATCAAAGGCACTTGAATGCATTAGGAGTTTTTGTTGTGAACCGCACGGCTATAAGGAGCCAAGAACACACAACAAGCAACTACACCAAACTTAACACGCGAAACAATTAGACTCAGAGAAGATTAGGCCAATGGATGAAGCATTCTCACAACCAAGAGTTCTACTATATTAATAAGATTCAAATGCACTATAACCTATTGAGAGTTTTTCATGTGCACCTTACAGCTATAAGGAGCCAACAACAAACAACAAGGAACTAGGCCAAACTTTACTTGCGAAATATGTAGAATCGAAGAAAATTAGACCAATGGCTGAAGCATCCCCACAACGAAGATTTCTACTATATTATAAAGATTCTAATGCACTATAATCTATTAGGAATTTTTGATGTTCACCTTTCTGCTATAACGAGCCAACAACAAAAAACAGGGAACTAGACCAACTTTTCTTGCGAAACAAGTAGAATCATGGAAGATTCGACCAATGGATAAAACGTCGTCATAACCGGCTGTTCTACTAGATTAATATGATTCAGAGGTACCAGAATGTATTAGGAGTTTTTGATGTTCAACTTACGGTTAGAAGGGGCCAACAAGACACAACAAGCAACTAAGCCAAAACTAACTTGCGAAACATGTAGGATCAGGGAAGATTAGACCAATGGATGAAATATCGTTAAAACCTAGTGTTCTACTAGATTAATAAGATTCAAAGGAACTAGAATATATTAGGAGTTTTTGATGTGCACCTAACGGCTAGAAGGAGCCAACAACACGAAACAAGCAACTAGGACAAACTTAACTTGCGAAACAATTAAAATCAGAGAATATTAGACCAATTAACGAAGCATCGTCACAACCTAGAGTTCTACTATATTAATATGATTCAAAGGCAATTGAATTTATTAGGAGTTTTTGATGTGCACCTTAGGGCTGTAAGGAGGCATCAACAGGCAACAAGCAACATGGCCAAACTTAACTTGCAAAATAAGTAGAATCAGGAATGATTAGCCCAATCGATGAGGCATCGTCACAATCTAGGGTTCTACAAGACAAATAAGATTAGACCAATGGGTGAATCATCGTTAAAACCTAGAGTTCTACTAGATTAATAAGATTGAAAGGCACTAGAATCTATTACGAGTTTTTGATGTGCATCTAAATGATAGAAGTAGCCAATAACACCCAAGAAGCAACTAGGCCAAGCTTAACTTGCGAAACAAGTACAATAAGGGAAGATTTGACCAATGGTTGCAGCATCGTCACAACTTAGAGTTCTAGTAGATTAATAAGATTCAAAGGCAGTACAATGTATTAGGACTTTTTGATGTTCACCTTACGACTAGAAGGAGCCAACAAGACACAACAAGCAACAAGGCCAAACTTAACTTACGGAACAAGTAGAATCAGGAAAGATTAGACCAATGGATGAAACGTGGTCATAATCAAGGGTTCTACAAGACTAATTGATGTGAATCCGGGAGGACTCAATTTAATTGTAGAATCGTCCCCGAATGATCTAGTGCAAAACGCCAATCTCAAATGAACCCAACAACAATAGGATGAACCTATCACCTTTGAATCATACTTGGATAAAGAAGTCTTGAAATCTTCCAAGCAAAAACAACCTAACCAAACTAGACCCAACAACAATAGGATGAAACCTATCACCTTCGAATCATAATAAGGCTAAATTGAATTCACTATTCCCAACCCCTCTAATCTTCAAATCCAACAACACTAGGATGAACTTAACACCTTTGGATTATGAAAGGAAAAGAAAAAGTTGAGTAGAGGCGCCACAACTAAAAGGAAGAGTTTTAGTTGATAAGCCATGTAAGTTTTGAAAGCAATTTTGCAAGACTCAAACTAGCTCACTAAGAAACTAGTAAAGAAAGGAAAAATCCTTAAAAGTTTATTACTTCAATCTAATTGAAAATGCTTAACCAAGGCCCCTATTTATAGTGTTTCAAGTGGGACCAAGGTTGAAAATTACAAAAGGATTAAAGTAGTAAATCTGAACTTTTTGGTCAAGACTAGCATTAAATCTTCTCTTTGACCAAGAAAAGCTCTATGACCCAAAAAGACTCTTAAACTTAAAAACACTTAATCTGAACGTTAAAAATGCAGAAAACAACTTAAAAAGTCTTCAAAAAATAGCTGGAAATTCGTCCAAAAATTCAGCTCCCAAAATGACCTTCAAACTTCTAATTTAATTCTCTGACTAGTCTTCACTCCTTCACTTGCTAGTTGAATTTTGACCAAGGAAATCAGATGAGACCTTCAAAATACTCCATAATTTCGTCCATTTTACCATGCTTTTGATCCTTAGAAGCTTCTTGAATTGTCTTGAAAATTTATCACTTGGTGAGTTGAATTTGGACTTGAAATGTGGGCTGTTTTTGGGCAGATTTGTTGACTGACTTTTGGGACTTGGGCTGAACGAAAATTGAATTATTTTGGACCAAATAAAGTGGTTAAGAATCAGCAACAACTCACTTAATTAGCCCCTTTTGAATCTAGGTCCAAGACTTGCAAAATATTGTAACAAGTGGGCTGAACTTTGGTAGCATTGGTCCTTTCTTTGTCATGGACTTGAATGATCAAATTAGACAAAGATTCTTCCTTCCTTTTCTTCCTTAAACGAGTCATAGGACCAGCCATGCCATCAAGTGCATGAGGTGGAGAAGGAGTCTCATTTTGAGAAGCATGATTCACAACTTGATCTTCATTGTTCTTGTCTTTGTTGTTATCATGATAGGATCTTTGGAGCTCATCATCCCCTCTCTCTTGGAAAGGATTCGTCCTCGAATCCAAAGGATCTGCATCAAAGTCAAAAGGAGATAAATCAGAGACATTAAAAGTAGAACTTATGCCATAGTCTCCGGGAAGATCAAGCTTGTAGGCATTATCATTGACTTGTGCCACAACTTGGAATGGTCCATCTCCACGATGGTGTAATTTAGTTCTTCTTGAGGTTGGAAATCTCTCTTTCCTCATGTGTATCCAAACCCAATCACCAGGCTTAAATACAACCTTCTTACGCCCTTTGTTAGCATTCTTGGCATTTTGCTCATTTTTCTTTTCAATGTTTGCACGAGCTTGCTCATGCAACTTCTTCACAACTTCAGCTTTCTTTTTGCCATCCAAACTCACTTGATCCTATATAGGTAAAGGAGATAAGTCTAATGGAGTCAAAGGATTAAAACATACACCAATTCAAAAGGAGAAAAATTGGTAGAAGTGTGTAGTGTGCGATTGTATGCAAATTCAGCAATTGGTAAACACTCCTCCCAACTCTTCAAGTTCTTCTCAATTATGGCTCTTAGTAAAACACCCAAAGTTCTATTAGTTACTTCCGTTTGGCCATCAGTTTGTGGGTGACTTGTAGTTGAAAACAAAAGTTTTGTTCCCAATTTTCCCCAAAGTGTTTTCCAGAAATAACTCAAAAACTTCACATCCCTATCAGAAACAATGGTCCTAGGGACTCCATGCAGACGGACAACTTCCTTGAAGAACAAATCAGCCACATGCTTTGCATCATCGTTTTTTCTACAAGCAATAAAATGAGCCATCTTTGAGAATCTGTCAACAACAACAAAAATTGAGTCCATTCCTCTTTGAGACCTAGGCAAACCAAGAACAAAATCCATAGAAATGTCAGTCCAAGGAGATTGAGGAACAGGGAGTGGAGTGTACAATCCATGAGGAAGAGATTTAGATTTTGCTTTCTCACAATCAAGACAAGTTGCACAAATTTTCTCAACATCCCTTTTCATGTTAGGCCAATAAAAATGTTCATTTAGAATATCCAAAGACTTTAAAACACCAAAATGGCCCATCAAACCTCCACAATGTGCTTCACGCACCAAAAGCTCTCTAAGTGAACAATAAGGAATACACATTTTATGTTCTTTGAACAGAAATCCTTCATGCCGATAAAACTTATTAAAAGAACCCTTTTCACATGCAGCAAATACAATGGAAAAATCATGATCCTTATCATACAACTCCTTAATGTACTCAAATCCCATGATAGAAGCATTGGCAGTAGTAATCAGAGTGTACCTTCGAGAGAATGCATCAGCCACAATGTTCTCTTTACCTTTCTTGTATTTTACCACGTATGGAAAAGTTTCAATGAATGAAATCCACTTGGCATGTCTCTTGTGCAAATTCTTTTGTCCCCTGAGATACTTGATAGATTCATGATCGGTGTGGATCACAAACTCTCTTGGAAGAAGGTAGTGCTGCCATGTCTCCAAAGCTCTCACAACGGCATAAAGCTCTTTGTCATATGTTGGGTAATTCAAAGTTGCTCCATTCAGCTTCTCACTAAAGTAGGAAATAGGTCGGCCTTCTTGAAGTAACACCGCTCCAATCCCAATTCCTGAAGCATCACATTCAACTTCAAAAGTTTTAGAAAAATCAGGCAATGCTAAAACTAGAGCATTAGTTAAATCATGCTTCAATTGTTCAAAAGCCTTTTGTTGAGAATCTCCCCATTCAAATTTCACATTTTTCTTTACCAATTCATTAAGCGGGGCTGCCTTTGTTGAGAAATCTCTAACAAACCTCCTATAAAAACTTGCAAGCCCATGGAAAGATCTTACCTCAGTCACATTTGTGGGAATTGGCCATTCAAGAATTGCTGTCACCTTTGCTTCATCAACTTGTAGACCATTAGAATTCACAATATAGCCAAGAAAGATAACTTCTTCAACACAAAAAGTACACTTTTTCAAGTTTGCAAATAGTTTTTCCTAACGCAAAGTAGCAAGAACAAGCTTAAGATGTTCAACATGTTCATCCATGCTCTTACTATAAATCAAGATATCATCAAAATAGACAACAACAAATTTTCCAATGAAACGTCTCAAAACATGATTCATTAGTCTCATAAAAGTGCTAGGAGCATTAGTTAATCCAAAAGGCATAACAAGCCACTCATAAAGACCAAATTTTGTTTTGAAGGCCGTTTTCCATTCATCACCCTCTTTTATTCTTATTTGATGATAACCAGATTTCAAATCAATTTTTGTGAAGAACTTAGCACCATGCAACTCATCAAGCATATCATCCAATCTAGGAATAGGATGGCGATACTTAATGGTGATTTTGTTCACAGCCCTACAATCAATACACATGCGCCATGAACCATCTTTTTTAGGAACTAAAATCACAGAACAAAGACAAGGGCTAAGAGACTCACGAATATGTCCTATGCTTAGCAACTCATCAACTTGCCTTTGAAGTTCCTTGGTTTCCTCTGGATTTGCACGATATGCTTGTCTATTTGGGATGGTAGCTCCAGGCAGGAAATCAATTTGATGTTCAATCCCTCGAATTGGAGGCAATCCTTTAGGTGCTTCATCAGTCAGCACATCAGCAAATTCATTCAAAACAGCAACAATTTCTAAAGGCAAATTGTTAGGTAACTCATCAAGGACAAGACATTCATCATCAGACAAAAGCATGATGATTGGCTTGTGAGAATTCAGGGCCCTATCTACATCTCTCATGCTTGCAAAAAAGGTGCCTTTTGTCTCACTTGCCTTCGGCTTTTCCTTTGTTTTCCCACTCTCACTCACTTTGCTTTTAGCCTTTTCATCTCTTGCTTTTTCACTCTCACTTGGCCTTTTCATCTCACGCTTCTCTTTTAGCCTTTTCTCTCTCATTCTCATTTGTTCTTGGTACACTTGTTGTGGAGAAAGTGGAACAAGAGTAAAAGCTTTATGATTATGAACAATATGATACTTGTTGGACTTTCCCTTGTGATCGGCATCATGATCAAACTCCCATGGTCGGCCAAGAAGAATATGGCCAGCATGCATTGGTACTACATCACACAAAACTTCATCCTCATATTTTCCAATTGAGAATTTTACCTTAGCTTGCCGATTCACCCTTAGCTCACCACTATCATTGAGCCATTGCAAACGGTAGGGACTAGGATGTACTATCATAGGCAATCCAAGCTTATCTACAAGATAAGAGCTAACACAATTAGTACAACTTCCACTATCAATGATGAGCATGCATACCTTATCTTGAACCTTGCATCTTGTGTGGAAAATAGTACTCCTTTGCTCTTTATCATCCAATCCAACTTGTGCATTCAATGCCCTCATAGTGACTAGAATCTAATCATCACTTGATTCAAATTGTTCACCTTCATTTTCAATAGTCGGCTCCTCCACTTCTCCTTCACTTTGGCTCAAATAGGAACCATCTTCTTGCATAACCATGGTTCTGGAATTAGGACATTGAGAGGCTATGTGTCCCTTCCCAAAACACTTAAAACAAGTGAGCTTAGAAGTAGAAGAAGAGGTTTTACTTGAATCACCATTTTCAAACTTCTTAGAATCAAATTTCTTTGGTTCTTCTTTCTTTTTACCAACATCCTTTTTATTCCAACTATTGCTTTTCCAAGATGATTGGTTAGAAGAAAACTTACTTGAGCCTTCTTTTCTTTTCAATTGCTTTTCTACCTTTTCTGCCATATGCATCATTTCTTCCAAATCCATATAATGTTGTAACTCAACAACATCAGCTATCTCTTTCTTGAGACCACCTAAGAATCGTGCCATGGTAGCTTCTTCATCTTTCTCAATATTAACTCTTGTCATAGCCACTTCCATCTCTTGGTAGTATTTTGCCACTGTTTTGGATCCTTGGGTAATTCCCTGCAATTTTTTGTATAAATCTCGATAGAAATGTGAGGGAATAAACCTTTTCCTCATGATAGACTTCATGTCCTCCCAAGTCTCAATAGGCCTTTCTCGATTCCTTCTCCTAGAAGACACCAACTTATCCCACCATGTTAGAGCATAAGACTGAAACTCAAGTGAAACAATTTTTACCTTCTTTTCCTCGGAGTAATCATGAATGGAAAAGATTTTCTCCACCTTTGTCTCCCATTCCAAATAAGCTTCAGGATCACTTTTGCCATAAAATTCAGGAACCTTCATCTTAAGACCCATGAGATTGTTATCCATGCCACCTCTATGATTTCCTCTCCTTTCTCTTATTGGTGATGCATTTCCTACAGCATTTCTCCTTCGCCTCATTAAGGATGATGCTTCTGATGATTGAGAACCTTCTTCATCACTATGGACCGATGGTGGTGGTTTCCCTCCAAGCTCTTGGAATCTAGTTTCCATAAGTGCCATGCGTGCCATAACTGCTTCCATTGATCTATTGAATTGAGCAGTAATTTCTTCACCAATTGCTTTCAACTGTGCAGTTTGATCAACTTGATCTGCCATAGTAATCTATGAATCAAAAAAAAAACTTTGAAGAAAGATTAGTAATTCCTCACACCCTTGTACCCCTTTTTCCAATATGTCTCAACCCAAATTTGAATGTTGTACACTTGTTTTTGGCTAAATATAGTGGGGTAGATACACTCTTTTCTTACCACTCTTTTCCTTTCACTAGCTTTTGGTGAGAATTGTTCAAACCTTACAAGATGCTCAACAAATGACTTACTTGGCAACAAAGAAATTAAGAGGTCAAAGAAAAGATAGCATGCAAAGATCATATAGAGAAACAAGTAGAAGAGAGAATAGGAGTAGAAAGGAACAAATGGTGTTAGGACTATCGTCAATTTTTTTTTTTTTATAAGCAACACCTTCAAAGCTCTGGCAAACTTTAACCTTCAAAGACAAAACAAAGGAATTTAATAGCAAGAATTATGATGAATAGTAAATGGAGAAACGAAGATAAAAAAAAATATGATCAATTCAAGGAGACTAGCTCTGATACCAAACTGATGTGAATCCGGGAGGACTCAATTTAATTGTAGAATCGTCCCCGAATGATCTAGTGCAAAACGCCAATCTCAAATGAACCCAACAACAATAGGATGAACTTATCACCTTTGAATCATACTTGGAGAAAGAAGTCTTGAAATCTTCCAAGCAAAAACAACCTAACCAAAATAGACCCAACAACAATAGGATGAAACCTATCACATTCGAATCATAATAAGGCTAAATTGAATTCACTATTCCCAACCCCTCTAATCTTCAAATCCAACAACACTAGGATGAACCTAACACCTTTGGATTATGAAAGGAAAAGAAAAAGTTGAGTAGAGGCGCCACAGCTAAAAGGAAGAGTTTTAGTTGATAAGCCTTGTAAGTTTTGCAAGCAATTTTGCAAGACTCAAACTAGCTCACCAAGAAACTAGTAAAGAAAGGAAAAATCCTTAAAAGTTTATTACTTCAATCTAATTGAAAATGCTTAACCAAGGCCCCTATTTATAGTGTTTCAAGAGGACCAAGGTTGAAAATTACAAAAGGATTAAAGTAATAAATCTGAACTTTTTGGTCAAGACTAGCATTAAATCTTCTCTTTGACCAAGAAAAGGTCTACGACCCAAAAGACTCTTAAACTTAAAAACACTTAATCTGAACATTAAAAATGCAGAAAACAACTTAAAAATTTTTCAAAAAATAGCTGGAAATTCGTCCAAAAATTCAGCTCCCAAAATGACTTTCAAACTTCTAATTTAATTGTTTGACTAGTCTTCACTCCTTCACTTGCTAGTTGAATTTTGACCAAGGAAATCAGATGAGACCTTCAAAATACTCCATAATTTCGTCCATTTCACCATGCTTTTGATCCTTAGAAGCTTCTTGAATTGTCTTGAAAATTTATCACTTGGTGAGTTGAATTTAGACTTGAAATGTGGGCTGTTTTTGGGCAGATTTGTTGACTGACTTTTGGGACTTGGGCTGAACGAAAATTGCATTATTTTGGACCAAATAAAGTGGTTAAGAATCAGCAACAACTAACTTAATTAGCCCCTTTTGAATCTAGGTCCAAGACTTGCAAAATGTTGTAACAAGTGGGCTGAACTTTGGTAGCATTGGTCCTTTCTTTGTCATGGACTTGAATGATCAAATTAGACAAAGATTCTTCCATCCTTTTCTTCCTTAAACGAGTCATAGGACCAGCCATGCCATCAAGTGCATGAGGTGGAGAAGGAGTCTCATTTTGAGAAGCATTATTCACAGCTTGATCTTCATTGTTCTTGTCTTTGTTGTTATCATGATGGGATCTTGGGAGCTCATCACTAATAAGATTGAAAGGTACTAGAATGTATTAGAAGTTTGTGATGTGCACTGTACGGCTATAAGGAGCCAACAACACACAACAAGCAACTAGGCCAAACTTAACTTGCGAAACAAATAAAATTGGGGAAGATTAGACCAATTGATGAAGCATCGTCCCAACCTAGAGTTGTACGATATTAATAACATTGAAAGGCACCAGAATGTATTAGGAGTTTTTGATAAACACCTTACGGCCACAAGGAGCCAACAACACACAACAAGCAACTAGGCCAAACTTAACTTGCAAAACTAGTTGAATCAGGGAAAATTAGACCAATGGAGGAAGCATCGTTACAAAGCAAAGTTCTACTAGATCAATAAGATTTGAATCCACTAGAATCTATTAGGACTTTCTGATGTACACCTTACGACTAGAATGAGACAACAACACACAATAAGCAATTAGGCCATACTTAACTTGCGAAACAAGTACGATGAGGAAGATTAGACCAATCGATGAAGTATCGTTACAACCTAGAGTTCTACTAGATTAATAAGATTCAAAGGAACTAGAATCTATTAGGAGTTTTTGATTTGCACCTTCCGGCTAGAAGGTGCCAACAACAACAAAAAGCAACTTGTCCAAATTTAACTTGAAACAAGTACAATCGGGGAAGATTAGACCAATGGATAAAGCACTGTGACAACCTCGAGTTCTACTATATTAATATGATTCAAAGGCATTAGAATGTATTAGGAGTTTTTGATGCGCACCTTATGGCTATAAGGAGCCAACAACAAACAACAAGCAACTAGTCCAAAGATAACTTGCGAAACAAGTAGAATCGGAGAAGATTAGACCAATGGATGAAGCATCCTCGGAACCAAGAGTTCTACTATATTGATAAGATTCAAATGCACTATAATCTATTAGGGTTTTTGATGTGCACCTTACGGCTATAATGAGCCAACAACAAACAACAAGGAACTAGGCTAAACTTTACTTGCGAAAATGTAGAATCATTTAAGAGCAGACCAATGGATGAAACATCGTTAAAACCTAGTGTTCTACTAGATTAATAAGTTTCAAAGGCACTAGAATCTATTAGGAGTTTTGATGTAAACCTAACGGCTAGAAGGAGCCAACAACACACAACAAGCAACGAAGACAAACTTAACTTGCAAACAAGTACAATCAGGGAAAATTAGACCATTGGATGAAGCATCGCCACAACATAGAGTTATAGTAGATTAATAAGATTGAAAGGCAGTGCAATGTATAAGAAGTTTTTCATGTGCACCCTACGGCAAGAAGGAGCCAACAACACACAACAAGCAACTAGGCCAAACTTAACTTGCGAAACAAGTAGAATCAGGGAAGATTAGACCAATGGATGAAACATCGTCACAATCTAGGGTTCTACTAGATTAATAAGATTCGAAGGCACTTGAATGTATTAGGAGTTTTTGTTGTGCACCGTACGGCTATAAGGAGCCAAGAACACACAACAAGCAATTAGGCCAAACTTAACTTGCAAAACTAGTTGAATCAAGGAAAATTAGACCAACGGATGCAGCATCGTTACAATCTGGAGTTCTACTAGATTAATAAGATTCGAATCCACTAGAATCTTTTAGGAGTTTTTCATGTACACCTTACGACTAGAAGGAGCCAACAACAGACAATAAGCAATTAGGCCGTACTTAACTTGCGAAACAAGTACAATAAGGGAAGATTAGACCAATTGATGAATTATTGTTACAACCTAGAGTTCTACTAGATTAATAAGATTAAAAGGAACTAGAATCTATTAGGAGTTTTTGATGTGCACCTTACGGCTAGAAGGAGACAACAACACACAACAAGCAACTTGTCCAAATTTAACTTGCGAAACAAGTACGATCAGGGAAGATTAGACCAATGGATGAAGCATCGTCACAACATAGAGTTATAGTATATTAATATGATTGAAAGGCAGTAGAATGTATAAGAATTTTTTCATGTGCACCTTACGGCTAGAAGGAGCCAACAACACACAACAAGCAACTAGGCCAAACTTAACTTGCGAAACAAGTAGAATCAGGGAAGATTAGGCCAATGGATGAAACATCGTGACAACCTAGGGTTCTACTAGATTAATAAGAATCAAAGGCACTTGAATGTATTAGGAGTTTTTGTTGTGGACTGTACGGCTATAAGGAGCCAAGAACACACAACAAGCAACTAGGCCAAACTTAACTCGCCAAACAATTAGACTCAGAGAAAATTAGACCAATGGATGAAGCATTTTCACAACCAAGAGTTCTACTATATTAATAAGTTCAAATGCACTATAATCTATTGGGAGTTTTTGATGTGCACCCTACAGCTATAAGGAGCCAACAACAAACAAAAAGGAACTATGCCAAACTTTACTTGCGAAACATGTAGAATCGAAGAAAATTAGACCAATGGCTGAAGCATCCTCACAACCAAGAGTTCTACTGTATTAAAAAGATTCTAATGCACTTTAATCTATTAGGAGTTTTTGATGTTCACCTTACTGCTATAACATGCCAACAACAAACAACAGGGAACTAGGCCAACTTTACTTGCGAAACAAGTAGAATCATGGAAGATTTGACCAATGGATAAAATGTCATCATAACCGGCTGTTCTACTAGATTAATATGATTCAGAGGTAGCAGAATGTATTAGGAGTTTTTGATGTTCAACTTGCGGCTAGAAGGGGCCAACAAGACACAACAAGCAACTAGGCGAAAATTAACTTGCGAAACATGTAGGATCAGGGAAGATTAGACCAATGGATGAAATATCGTTAAAACCTAGTGTTCTACTAGATTAATAAGATTCAAAGGAACTAGAATCTATTAGGAGTTTTTGATGTGCACCTAACGGCTAGAGGGAGCCAATAACACTAAACAAGCAACTAGGCCAAACTTAACTTGCGAAACAATTACAATCAGAGAAGATTAGACCAATTGACAAAGCATCGTCACAACCTAGAGAGTTCTACTATATTAATATGATTCAAAGGCAATTGAATTTATTAGGAGTTTTGATGTGCACCTTAGGGCTGTAAGGAGGCATCAACAGCAACAAGCAACATAGCCAAACTTAACTTGCAAAACAAGTAGAATCAGGTAAGATTAGCCCAATCGATGAGGCATCGTCACAATCTAGGGTTCTACAAACAAATAAGATTATACCAATGGGTGAATCATCGTTAAAACCTAGAGTTCTACTAGATTAGTAAGATTGAAAGGCACTAGAATCTATTAGGAGTTTTTGATGTGCACCTAATTGCTAGAAGTAGCCAACAACACACAAGAAGCAACTAGGCCAAGCTTAACTTGCAAAACAAGTACAATAAGGGAAGATTAGACCAATGGATGAAGCATCGTCACAACATAGAGTTATAGTAGATTAATAAGATTCAAAGGCACTACAATGTATTAGGACTTTTTGATGTTCACCTTACGACTAGAAGGAGCCAACAACACACAACAAGCTACGAGGCCAAACTTAACTTACGGAATAAGTAGAATCTGGAAAGATTAGACTAATTGATGAAACGTTATCATAATCTCAGGTTCTACCCGACTAATAAGATTGAAAGGTACTAGAATGTACTAGGAGTTTTTGATAAACACCTTACGGCCACAAGGAGCTAACAACACGCAACAAGCAGCTAGGCCAAATTTAACTTTCGAAACAAGTACAATCAGGGAAGAGTAGACCAATGGATGAAGCATCGTCACAATCTAGGGTTCTACTAGATTAATAAGATTCAAAGGCACTTGAATGTATAGGAGTTTTTGTTGTGGACTGTACGGCTATAAGGAGCCAAGAACTCACAACAAGCAACTAGGCCAAACTTAACTTGCAAAACTAGTTGAATTAGGGAAAATTAGACTAATAGTTGAAGCGTCGTTACAATCTGGAGTTCTACAAGATTAATAAGATTCGAATCCACTTGAATCTATTAGGAGTTTTTGATGTACACCTTACGATTAGAAGGAGCCAACAACAGATAATAAGCAATTAGGCCATATTTAACTTGCGAGACAAGTACAATAAGGGAAAATTAGACCAATAGATGAAGCATCGTTACAATCTGGAGTTCTACTAGGTTAATAAGATTCGAATTCACTAGAATCTATTAGTAGTTTTTGATGTACACCTTATGACTACAAGGAGCCAACAACAGACAAAAAGCAATTAGGCCATATTTAACTTGCGAAACAAGTACAATAAGGGAGGATTAGACCAATCGATGAAGTATCGTTACAACCTAGAGTTCTACTAGATTAATAAGATTCAAAGGAACTAGATTCTATCGAGTTTTGATGTGCAAATGCGACTAGAAGGAGCCAACAACACACAACAAGCAACTTGTCCAAATTTAACTTGAAACAAGTACAATGCAGGAAGATTAGACCAATGGATAGAGCACCGTGACAACCTCGAGTTATACTATATTAATAAGATTCAAAGGCATTAGAATGTAAGAGTTTTTGATGCGCACCTTACGACTATAAGGAGTCAACAACAAACAACAAGCAACTAGGCCAAAGATAACTCGCGAAACAAGTAGAATCGGAGAAAATTAGACCAATGGATGAAGGATCCGCAACCAAGAGTTCTACTATATTAATAAAAATCAAATGCACTATAATCTATTGGGAGTTTTTTATGTGCACCTTACGGCTATAAGCAGCCAACAACAAACAACAAGGAACTAGGCCAAACTTTACTTCCGAAACATGTAGAATCATTGATGAATAAACCAATGGATGAAACATCGTCACAACCTAGGGTTCTACTAGATTAATAAGATTCAAAGGCATCAGAATGTATTAGGAGTTTTTATTGTGGACCGTACGGCTATAAGGAGCCAAGAACACACAACAAACAACTAGGTCAAACTTAACTTGCAAAACTAGTTGAATCAGGGAAAATTAGAGAAATGGATGAAGCATCGTTACAATCTGGAGTTCTACAAGATTAATAAGATTCGAATGCTCTAGAATCTATTAGGAGTTTTTGAGGTACACCTTACGACTAGAAGGAACCAATAACAGATAATAAGCAATTAGGCAATACTTAACTTGAGAAACAAGTACAATAAGGGAAGATTAGACCAATCGATGAATTATCGTTACAACCTAGAGTTCTACTAGATTAATAAGATTCAAAGCAACTAGAATCTATTTGGAGTTTTTGATGTGCACCTTACGGCTAGAAGGAGCCAACAACACACAACAAGCAACTTGTCCAAATTTAACTTGCGAAACAAGTACAATCAGGGAAGATTAGACCAATGGACGAAGCATCGTCACAACATAGAGTTATAGTATATTAATACGATTGAAAGGCAGTAGAATGTAGAAGAAGTTTTTCATGTGCACATCACAGCTAGAAGGAGCCAACAACACACAACAAGCAACTAGGCCAAACTTACCTTGCGAAACAAGTAGAATCAGAAAAGATTAGACCAATGGATGAAACGTCGTCATAATCTAGGGTTCTACAAGATTAATAAGATTCAAAGGCACATGAATGTATTAGGAGTTTTTGTTATAGACCGTCCGGCTACAAAGAGCCAAGAACACACAACAACCAACTAGGCCAAACTTAACTCGCAAAACAATTAGAGTCGGAGAATATTAGACCAATGGATGAAGCATCATCACAACCTAGAGTTCTACTATATTAATATGATTCAAAGGCACTGGAATGTCTTAGGAGTTTTTGATGTTTAGCTTTCGGCTATAAGGAGCCAACAAAACACAACAAGCAACTAAGCCAAACTTAACTTGCGAAACAAGTACAATCAGAGAATATTAGACCGAGGGATGAAGCATTCTCACAACCAAGAGTTCTACTATACTAATAAGATTCAAATGCACTATAGTCGATTGGTAGTTTTTGATGTGCACCTTACGGCTATAAGGAGCCAACAACAAACAACAAGGAACGAGGCCAAACTTTATTTGCGAAACACGTAGAATCGAAGAAGATTATACCAATGGCTGAAGCATCCTCACAACCACGAGCTCTACTATATTAACAAGATTCTAATGCACCATAATTTATTAGGAGTTTTTTATGTTCACTTTACTGCTATAACAAGCCAGCAACAAACAACAGGGAACTCGGCCAACTTTACTTGCGAAACAAGTAAAATCATGGAATATTCGACCAATGGATAAAATGTCGTAATAACAAACTATTCTACTAGATTAATATGATTCAGAGGTAGCAGAATGTATTAGGAGTTTTTGATGTGCAACTTACGACTAGAAGGGGCGAACAAGACACAACAAGCAACTAGGATCAGAGAAGATTACACCAATGGATGAAATATCGTTAAAACCTATAGTTCTACTATACTAGGCAAACTTAACTTGCGAAACAATTACAATCAGAGAAGATTAGACCAATTGACGAAGCATTGTCACGACTTAGAGTTCTACTATATTAATATGATTCAAAGGCAATTGAATGTATTAGGAGTTTTTGATGTGAACCTTACGGCTGTAAGGAGGCATCAACAGACAACAAGCAACATGGCCAAACTTAATTTGCAAAACAAATAGAATCAAGTAAGATTAGCCCAATCGATGTGGCATCGTCACAATCTAGGGTTCTACAAGACGAATAAGATTAGACCATTGGGTGAATCATCGTTAAAATCTAGAGTTCTACTAGATTAATAAGATTCAAAGGCACTTGAATCTATTAGGAGTTTTTGATGTGCCCCTAACAGTTAGAAGGAGCCAACAACACACAAGAAGCAACTAGGCCAAGTTTAACTTGCGAAAGAAGTACAATTAGAGAAGATTTGACAAATGGTTGAAGCATCGTCACAGCTTAGAGTTCTAGTAGATTAATAAGATTCAAAGGTACTACAATGTATTAGGACTTTTTGATGTTCACCTTACGACTAGAATGAACCAACAACACTCAACAAGCAACAAGGCCAAACTTAACTTACGGAACAAGTAGAATCAGGAAAGATTAGACCAATGGAATAAACGTCGTCATAATCTAGGGTTCTACAAGACTAATAAGATTGAAAGGTACTAGAATGTCTTAGAAGTTTGTTATGTGCACCATACGGCTATAAGGAGCCAAAAACACAGAACAAGCAACTAGGCCAAACTTAACTTGCGAAACAAATAAAATCGGGGAAGATTAGACCAATGGATGAAGCATCGTCACAACCTAGAGTTGTACGATATTAATAACATACAAAGGCACCAGAATGTATTAGGAGTTTTTGATAAACACCTTACGGCCACAAGGAGCCAACAACACACAACAAGCAACTAGGCCAAACTTAACTTGCAAAATTAGTTGAATCAGGGAAAATTTCACCAATGGATGAAGCGTCGTTCCAATCTAGAGTTCTTCTAGGTTAATAAGGTTCGAATGCTAGAATCTATTAGGAGTTTTTGATGTACACCTTGTGACTAGAATGAGCCAGCAACACACAATAAGCAATTAGGCCATACTTAGCTTGCGAATCAAGTACTATAAGGGAAGATTAGACCAATCGATGAACTATCGTTACAACCTAGAGTTCTACGAGATTAATAAGATTCAAAGGAACTTGAATATATTAGGAGTATTTGATGTGCACCTTACGGCTTGAAGGAGCCAACAACACACAACAAGCAACTAGGCCAAACTTAACTTGCGAAACAAATAGAATCAAGGAAGATTAGGCCAATGGATGAAACATCGTCACAACCTAGGGTTCTACTAGATTAATAAGATTCGAAGGAACTTGAATGTATTAGGAGTTTTTGTTGTGGACCATACGGTTATATGGAGCCAAGAACACACAACAAGCAACAAGGCCAAACTTAACTCATGAAACAATTAGACTCGGAGAATATTAGACCAATGGATAAAGCATCATCACTACCTAGAGTTCTGCTATGCTAATATGGTTCAAAGGCACTAAAATGTCTTAGGAGTATATGATGTGCACCTTACGGCTATAAGGAGTCATCAATACACAACAAGCAACTAAGCCTAACCTAACTTGAAACAAGTAGAATGGAGAAGATTAGACCAATGGATTAAGCATTCTCAAAACCGAGACATCTACTATATTAATAAGATTCAAAGGCACTCTAATCAATTAGGAGTTTTTGATGTGGGCCTTACGGCATAAGAAGCCAACAACACACACCAAACAACTAAGCCAAACTTAACTTGCGAAACAAGTAGAATCGAAGAAGATTAGACCAATCGCTGAAACATCCTCACAACCAAGAGTTCTATTATATTAACAAGATTCTATTGCACTATAATCTATTATGAGTTTTTGACGTTCACCTTACTGCTATAACGAGCCAACAATAAACAACAAGGAACTAGGCCAAACTGTACTTGCAAAGCAAGTAGAATCTTGGAAGATTCAACCAATGGATAAAACGTCGTCATAACCCGTTGTTCTGCAAGATTAATATGATTCAAGGGTACCAGAATGTATTGGAAGTTTTTGATGTGCAACTTATGGCTAGAAGGGCCAACAAGAGACGACAAGCAACTAGGCCAAAATTAACTTGCGAAACTTGTAGGATAAGGGAAGATTAGACAAATGGATGAAATATCGTTAAAACCTAAAGTTCTACTAGATTAATAAGATTCAAAGGAACTAGAATCTATTAGGATTTTTTGTTGTGCAACTAACGGCTAGAATGAGTCAACAACAGACAACAAGCAACTAGGCAAACTTAACTTGCGAAGCAATTACAATCAGAGAAGATTAGACCAATTGACGAAGCATCGTTACGACCTAGAGTTCTACTATATTAACATGATTCAAAGGCAATTGAATGTACTCGGAGTTTTTGATGTGAACCTTACGGCTGTAAGGAGGCATCAACAGACAACAAGCAACATAGCCAAACTTAATTTGCAAAACAAGTAGAATCAGGTAAGATTAGCCTAATCGATGTGGCATCGTCACAATCTGGGGTTCTACAAGACAAATAAGATTCGACCAATGGGTGAATCATCGTTAAAACCTAGAGTTCTACTAGATTAATAAGATTCAAAGGCACTAGAATCTATTAGGAGTTTTTGATGTGCACTTAACAGCTAGAAGGAGCGAACAACACACAAGAAGCAACTAGGCCAAGCTTAACTTGCGAAATAAGTACAATTAGAGAAGATTTGACAAATGGTTGAAGCATCGTCACAGCTTAGAGTTCTAGTAGATTAATAAGATTCAAAGGCACTACAATGTATTAGGACTTTTTTATGTTCACCTCACGACTAGAAGGAGCCAACAACATACAACAAGTAAAAAGGCCAAACTTAACTTACGGAACAAGTAGAATCCGGAAAAGATTAGACCAATGGATTAAACGTCGTCATAATCTAGGGTTGTACAAGTCTAATAAGATTGAAAGGTACTAGAATGTATTAGAAGTTTGTTATGTGCACCATACAGCTATAAGGAGCCAAAAACAGAACAAGCAACTAGGCCAAACTTAACTTGAAACAAATAAAATCGGGAAGATTAGACCAATGGATGAAGCATCTACACAACTTAGAGTAGTATGATATTAATAACATACAAAGGCACCAGAATGTATTAGGAGTTTTTGATAAACATCTTACGGCCACAAGGAGCCAACAACACACAACAAGCAACTAAGCCAAACTTAACTTGCAAAACTAGTTGAATCAGGGAAAATTACACCAATGGATGAAGCGTCGTTACAATCTAGAGTTCTACTAGATTAATAAGATTCGAATCCACTAGAATCTATTAGGAGTTTTGATGTACACCATACGACTAGAATAAGCCAACAAAACACAATAAGCAATTAGGCCATACTTAACTTGCGAATCAAGTACTATAAGGGAAGATTAGACCAATCGATGAACTATCGTTACAACCTAGAGTTCTACTAGATTAATAAGATTCAAAGGAACTAGAATATATTAGGAGTATTTGATGTGCACCTTACGGCTATAAGGAGTCAACAACACACAACAAGCAACTAAGCCTAACCTAACTTGCGAAACAAGTAGAACTGGAGAAGATTAGACCAATGGATGAAGCATCCTCAAAACCGAGACATCTACTAAATTAATAAGATTCAAAGGCACTATAATCAATTAGGAGTTTTTGATGTGCACCTGACGGCATAAGAAGCCAACAACACACACCAAACAACTAAGCCAAACTTAACTTGCGAAACAAGTAGAATCGAAGAAGATTAGACCAATCGCTGAAGCATCCTCACAACCAAGAGTTCTATTATATTAACAAGATTCTATTCCACTATAATCTATTATGAGTTTTTGACGTTCACCTTACTGCTATAACGAGCTAACAATAAACAACAAGAAACTAGGCCAAACTTTACTTGCGAAGCAAGTAGAATCATGGAAGATTAGACCAATGGATAAAACGTCGTCATAACCCGCTGTTCTACTAGATTAATATGATTCAAAGGTACCAGAATGTATTGGGGGTTTTTGATGTGCAACTTATGGCTAGAAGGGCCAACAAGAGACGACAAGCAACTAGGCCAAAATTAACTTGCGAAACTTGTAGGATAAGGGAAGATTAGACAAATGGATGAAATATCGCTAAAACCTAGAGTTCTAATAGATTAATAAGATTCAAAGGAACTAGAATCTATTAGGAGTATTTGATGTGCACCTTACGGCTATAAGGAGTCAACAACACACAACAAGCAACTAAGCCTAACCTAACTTGCGAAACAAGTAGAAGCGAGAAGATTAGACCAATGGATGAAACATCCTCAAAACCGAGACATCTACTATATTAATAAGATTCAAAGGCACTATAATCAATTAGGAGTTTTTGATGTGCACCTGACGGCATAAGAAGCCAACAACACACACCAAACAACTAAGCCAAACTTAACTTGCGAAACAAGTAGAATCGAAGAAGATTAGACCAATCGCTGAACCATCCTCACAACCAAGAGTTCTATTATATTAACAAGATTCTATTCCACTATAATCTATTATGAGTTTTTGACGTTCACCTTACTGCTATAACGAGCCAACAATAAACAACAAGGAACTAGGCCAAACTTTACTTGCGAAGCAAGTAGAATCATGGAAGATTCGACCAATGGATAAAACGTCGTCATAACCCACTGTTCTGCAAGATTGATATGATTCAAAGGTACCAGAATGTATTGGGAGTTTTTGATGTGCAACTTATGGCTAGAAGGGCCAACAAGAGACGACAAGCAACTAGGCCAAAATTAACTTGCGAAACTTGTAGGAAAAGGAAAGATTAGACAAATGGATGAAATATCGCTAAACCCTAGAGTTCTACTAGATTAATAAGATTCAAAGGAACTAGAATCTATTAGGAGTTTTTGTTGTGCAACTAACGGCTAGAATGAGTCAACAACAGACAACAAGCAACTAGGCAAACTTAACTTGCGAAGCAATTACAATCAGAGAAGATTAGACCAATTGACGAAGCATCGTCACGACCTAGAGTTCTACTATATTAACATGATTCAAAGGCAATTGAATGTACTGAATTTTTATGTGAACCTTACTGTATGGAGGCATCAACAGACAACAAGCAACATGGCCAAACTTAATTTGCAAAACAAGTAGAATCAAGTAAGATTTGCCTAATCGATGTGGCATCGCCACAATCTAGGGTTCTACGACAAATAAGATTAGACCAATGGGTGATTCATCGTTAAAACCTAGAGTTCCACTAGATTAGTAAGATTCAACGGCACTTGAATGTATTAGGAGTTTTCGATTTGCAAATTGGGGCTATAAGGAGCCAACAACACAAAACAAGCAACTAGGCCAAACTTAACTTGCGAAACAAGTGGAATAATGGAATATTAGACGAATAGATGAAGCACCGTTACAACCTTAGGTTCTACAAGATTAGTAAGATTCAACGGCACTTGAATGTATTAGCAGTTTTCGATTTGCAACTTGGGGCTATAAGGAGCCAATAACACACAACTAGCAACTAGAGCAAATTTAACTTGAGAATCAAGTAGAATCTTTGAGGATAAGACCACCGGATGGACCATCGTCATAACCCACGGCTCCACTTGATTAAGAAGATTCAAAAACGAACAACAAGCAACTCGGCCAAATTTATCTTGTCAAACAAGTAGAATAACGGAATATTAGACCAATGGATGAAGCTTCGTCACAACCATGGGTCTACTAGATTAGTAAGATTCAACGGCACTTCAATGTATTAGGAGTTTTCGATTTGCAACTTGGGGCTACAAGGAGCCAACAACACACAACAAATACCTAGGCCAAATTTAACTTGCTTTACAAGCAGAATCATAGAACATAAGTCCAACGAATTGACCATCGTCATAACCTAGGGTTCCACTTGATTAATAAGATTCAAAAGCAATTGAATGTATTAGGAGTTTTCGATTTGCCAATTTGGGTTACAAGGAGCTAACAACACACAAGAAGCAACATGGCGAAATTTAAATTGTGACATAAATAGAATCATGGAAGATTAGACCAATGGATGGTGCATCGTCACAACCTAGAGTTCTACTACATTAATAAGGTTCAAAGGCTCTTGAATGTATTAGGAGTTTTCGATTTGCAAATTGGGGCTATAAGGAGCCAAAAACACACAACAAGCCACTAGGCCAAACTTAACTTGCGAAACAAGTGAAATAAAGGAATATTAGACAATAGTTGAAGCATCGTTACAACCTTGGGTTCTACTAGATTAGTAAGATTCAACGGCACTTGAATGTATTAGGAGTTTTCGATTTGCAACTTGAGGCTATAAGGACCCAATAACACACAACAAGCAACTAGAGCAAATTTAACTTGAGAAACAAGTAGTATCATTAGACGATAAGACCAACGGATGGACCATCGTCATAACCTACGGTTCCACTTGATTAAGAAGATTCAAAAACAATTGAATGTATTAGGAGTTTTTGAATAGAAGAACTAACATTAGAACTACTTGAACTGGACGAAGGTTTAGGGTTACTTACCTTTGAAGAAGTTTGTGGTGTAAACTTCTTCCCATTTGCTGGCTTGGATGCTTCCTTTGCGGAGGCAACTTGAGCCTTTGAGACTTCCATTCGATCAATACTCCTATGGATTGATTCTAGAGCCGAAGCTATGGCCTTACGGTAGTCTTTTATGTCTTTGTCTTGTTCTCTTGGATTTGAGACCATCTCTGCATAAGTAATGTTAGGAATAGAAATTTCCTACCTCACTTCCCTCTAACCAATTGCCCAATGTATGAGACTCTCACCAATGTAGGCTAAACTCTCTTTTTACAGTGAATGGGTTGTTGAGTAGGTTCACTCGCACTCAATCACTTTTCTAAGAGTTCTAATCAAAAGATACTTCAAAAGTCTCACAGAAATAGACAATTAAATTCAAGTTAAAGCAAGAATAAAATCTTTAGAGGTCAAAGAAAGACAAGAAACGAAGATTAACGCTGAAAACAAAAAACAAATATGAGGTCAACAAAGAAGAACAAAGACTTTGAATAAAGAAGACTATTTGCGGCTGAAATTTTCAAAGGATGGGAAAACTGAATTTTGGCCGAAGGAATATGTAAACGATGGTTCTTTATGTGCTTGTAGATGAATGGAATTTGTGAATATGAATTGGCTTTGCTCAGTATATCAAACCATATGCAACAATAAAGCAACTTCCAAATTCTGGATCAAATCCAATTCCAAACAGGATTTACCTTCAAGTTTCTGGCAGAAATCTTGTACAAGAAGGATCCAAAAATTCCAGAAACTAATTCACAACTTAGAACACATTATTGGAAACACAATTCAACAACAATTGGCAGCCTTTTACTCCAAAATTTGATGCAAAACCGAAGCTAGAACAAATCAGAAATTCGGTTTGAGATTTTCGGTTTTCCTTCTTTTCTGTTTTTTCTTTCTCAAGGAGTTGCTAAATTTCGAATGGGTTTTGTGACTTTGAAACACACCTTTGGCAACAAATTGAAGCCTTTTTTATCATAAAATAATCACAAAAACAGTCGGATCAAGATCAAAATAAGGGCGGACAGAATTCAGAAAATTGGATTCAGGTTTCTGAATTTTTTTTTTCTTCAGCTACGGGTTTGGGTTTATTGCACTAGTTTGCTTCACTTTTGTAGCACAAATTGATAGTAAATTGCAAGAAGAAGATACAACACAAAAATCTAGGCAGAACTGAAACAAAAGTCAGGTTTCTGTGAGGGTTTCTTGTAGCTACGGGTTTTGGAACTTCCCACACACTTTTGCAGCAGCAATTCAACAACCAAGGTTTCCTCTTTATCAAGCAATATTCACAAAGCAATTTCGAGCACAGAACCAAGGTTTTTTTACGCAAGAAAATAGATAATGGAAACAACTGAACAGTGACGGGAACAAGAATAAAACTGGACAGAATTTCGGCAGAACTAGAGCAGAATTTTGTGACTGAAGTTTAACAATTTGGCTGGAGTTTTATTTCGTTTTTAAGCACGAAAATAAGAAGAGAATTAAGGATAGATTTATGGTTAGAACAAGGACACAGATATGCAAAACAGACGCAAAAAGAATCAAAGAAACAGACACAACATAGGTGATGAAAAACTGAGATAGAATTCGGGCAGAACTTTGTACAATCGGTTGGAACTTTTTCTTTTGGTGTTTGAGCACGGAATTAAGAAGAATTTGAACAAGTATTCACAAGGACAACACAATACTTACAGCACACAAGAGCAGTAAGTTGGAAAGAAATCAAATATATACAAAAAGATATGAACAACTTCAAGGAGCAACCCAAAGCGACTCGATGCAAATTGATACGAATTCTTACACCAAAGGATAAGAAACCGAACCTATATCAGAGTGTTGGTCATAGTATCGTCCTTTAGGCTGAACTAAGTCTTCCTTTAGCAAGACACCAACTCCAACTTGTGAAGAAGAACCTTGCTTTTGTCCACTTGACAACCGAAGGAATTATCAAAGACCCAATATATGAACTTTGACTATCCCTGGAACCAAGAAGCACACTCAAATTGTTGAGGGAAAGAAACTCAACAAGATAGTTTAAACATGAACCTAAGAGGCTATCCTCAAAGACTCAAAGCAAGTTCTAAACTAGAACTCAAAGAAAAGCTACAAAGCTCTCAAGTTTGTATTGTCAAAATTCTTCCTCTTTCATTGTGGCTGAATGCCTCTATTTATAGTTTACAAGTTGTAAGAATTAAGAAAGCCATTCCCTAGTTGGATTAGCTTTTTAGGAAACTAACTAAAGAAACTATTACTTAAAAGAAACAATTAATATAAGAAAAGGAAATAAAACAACAAGTAGTTGCCTAAAACTAATCCAAGTGTGTTGGCTGAATTCTGCTTGAGCAGAATTTCCTATTCAGCTTTGTGGATTTGGTAATTCTTTTAATCATCTTGCCTTGGCCAAATTAGAGCTTCTTTACTCCAATTTGGAAGCTTCTCTAATTGCTTTGGCAGAATGGAGCTCTCCACTTTTGACTTAGAATTCCCGAAATTGCAACTCCAAGTGTTGGCTGGATTTTGAGCTTCCTAAATCAACATCCAAGTGTGGAATGGAATTGCCTAAACCAATATCCAAGTGCTGAATGGAATTGAGCTAAATTGAGTTGGAATTAGGCTGGTCTTGAGCTGCCAAACACGTCCATGTGAGCTTCTAAAAATCAGCCAAAAAGCTGAAACCTTCCAAGGCCATATGCTGAAATCTTCCAAGGCCGAATTGGATTCTTTACCCTAGCTGGATTCATGTTTTGCTTCTTGCTGAATTAGAACCTTCCAAAGTTAAATTTGGATTGTGATGAGAAGTGGTCTAAGGATCTTAATTACACAAGTGAAAATCAACCACACTTGATCCTTCATTCTTGATTCTTCATGGATGACTAGATGACAAATGATGAGCTAAGTTCGGAAGTCTTCCTTGCTACCTTAGTTTCGATTTCCATGGGTTCATTTATGAAAGAGATTGAGGCAGCTTGCATTTTCTTAGTCATTGACCTTGTAATAGGACCACCAATCCCTTGCAAAGAATCTAAGTGTGGATGCCTAGCTTCATGGTCGGCTTCATATGGAGTTGTAGTTGTTTCGGCCCTTAGGATTTCATCAGTCATAACCTAGGGTTCCACTTGATTAATAAGATTCAAAAGCAATTGAATATATTAGGAGTTTTCGATTTGCAACTTGGGGCTACAAGGAGCCAACAACACACAACAAACAACTAGGCCAAATTTAACTTGCTTAACAAGCAGAATCATAGAAGATAAGTCCAACGAATGGACCATCGTCAGAACCTAGGGTTCCACTTGATTAATAAGATTCAAAAGCAATTGAATATATTAGGAGTTTTCGATTTGCAAATTTGGGCTACAAGGAGCCAACAACAAACTACAAGCAACTCGGCCAAATTTAACTTGTGAAACAAATAGAATAAGGGAATATTAGACCAATGGATGAATCATCGTCACAAGCTTGGGTTCTACTAGATTAGTAGGATTCAACGGCACTTGAATGCATAAGGAGTTTTCGATTTGCAAATTGGGGCTATATGGAGCCAACAACACACAACAAGCAACTAGGCGAAACTTAACTTGCGAAACTAGTGGAACAAGAGAATATTAGACCAATAGATGAAGTACCGTTACAACCTTGGGTTCTACTAGATTAGTAAGATTCAACGGCACTTGAATGTATTAGGAGTTTTCGATTTGCAACTTGGGGCTATAAGGAGCCAATAACAGACAACAAGTAACTAGAGCAAATTTAACTGGACCAACAAGTAGAATCATAGAGGATAAGACCAACGGATTGACCATCGTCATAACCTACGGTTCCACTTGATTAAGAAGATTCAAAAACAATTGAATGTATTAGGAGTTTTCGATTTGCTAATTTGGGCTACAAGGAGCCAACAACGAACAACAAGAAACTCGGCCAAATTTATCTTGTGAAACAAGTAGAATAACGGAATATTAGACCAATGGATGAAGCATCGTCACAACCATGGGTCTACTAGATTAGTAAGATTCAACGGCACTTGAATGCATAAGGAGTTTTCGATTTGCAAATTGGGGCTATAAGAAGCCAACAACACACAACAAGCATCTATGCGAAACTTAACTTGCGAAACAAGTGGAATAAAGGAATATTAGACCAATAGATGAAGCATCGTTACAACCTTGGGTTCTACTAGATTAGTAAGATTCAACGGCACTTGAATGTATTAGGTGTTTTCGATTTGCAACTTGGGGCTATAAGGAGCCAATAACACACAACAAGCAACTAGAGCAAATTTAACTGACAAACAAGTAGAATCATAGAGGATAAGACCAACGGATGGACCATCGTCATAACCTACGGTTCCACTTGATTAAGAAGATTAAAAAACAATTGAATGTATTAGGAGTTTTCGATTTGCAAATTGGGGCTATAAGGAGCCAACAACACACAACAAGCAACTAGGCCAAACTTAACTTGCGAAACAAGTGGAATAATGGAATATTAGACGAATAGATGAAGCACCGTTACAACCTTAGGTTCTACAAGATTAGTAAGATTCAACGGCACTTGAATGTATTAGGAGTTTTCGATTTGCAACTTGGGGCTATAAGGAGCCAATAACACACAACTAGCAACTAGAGCAAATTTAACTTGAGAAACAAGTAGAATCTTAGAGGATAAGACCAACGGATGGACCATCGTCATAACCCACGGCTCCACTTGATTAAGAAGATTCAAAAACAATTGAATGTATTAGGAGTTTTCGATTTGCTAATTTGGGCTACAAGGAGCCAACAACGAACAACAAGCAACTCGGCCAAATTTATCTTGTGAAACAAGTAGAATAACGGAATATTAGACCAATGGATGAAGCATCGTCACAACCATGGGTCTACTAGATTAGTAAGATTCAACGGCACTTGAATGTATTAGGAGTTTTCGATTTGCAACTTGGGGCTACAAGGAGCCAACAACACACAACAAACAACTAGGCCAAATTTAACTTGCTTTACAAGCAGAATCATAGAACATAAGTCCAACGAATGGACCATCGTCATAACCTAGGGTTCCACTTGATTAATAAGATTCAAAAGCAATTGAATGTATTAGGAGTTTTCGATTTGCCAATTTGGGTTACAAGGAGCTAACAACACACGACAAGCAACTAGGCCAAATTTAACTTGCGAAACAAGTAGAAATCATGGAAGATTAGACCAATGGATGGTGCATCGTCACAACCTAGAGTTGTAGTACATTAATAAGGTTCAAAGGCTCTTGAATGTATTAGGAGTTTTCGATTTGCAAATTGGGGCTATAGGGAGCCAACAACACACAACAAGCAACTAGGCGAAACTTAACTTGCGAAACAAGTGGAATAAAGGAATATTAGACCAATAGATGAAGCATCGTTACAACCTTGGGTTCTACTAGATTAGTAAGATTCAACGGCACTTGAATGTATTAGGAGTTTTCGATTTGCAACTTGGGGCTATAAGGAGCCAATAACACACAACAAGCAACTAGAGCAAATTTAACTTGAGAAACAAGTAGAATCATAGAGGATAAGACCAACGGATGGACCATCGTCATAACCTACGGTTCCACTTGATTAAGAAGATTCAAAAACAATTGAATGTATTAGGAGTTTTTGATTTGCAAATTTGGGCTACAAGGAGCCAACAACAAACAACAAGCAACTCGGCCAAATTGAACTTGTGAAACAAGTAGAATAAGGAATATTAGACCAATGGATGAATCATCGTCACAAGCTTGGGTTCTACTAGATTAGTATGATTCAACTGCACTTGAATGCATAAGGAGTTTTCGATTTGCAATTTAGGGCTACAAGGAGCCAACAACACACAACAAGCAACTAGGCCAAATTTAACTTGCGAAACGAGTAGAATCATAGAGGATAAGTCGAACGAATTGACCATCGTCATAACCTAGGGTTCCACTTGATTAATAAGATTCAAAAGCAATTGAATATATTAGGAGTTTTCGATTTGCAACTTGGGGCTACAAGGAGCCAACAACACACAACAAACAACTAGGCCAAATTTAACTTGCTTAACAAGCAGAATCATAGAAGATAAGTCCAACGAATGGACCATCGTCATAACCTAGGGTTCCACTTGATTAATAAGATTCAAAAGCAATTGAATATATTAGGAATTTTCGATTTGCAAATTTGGGCTACAAGGAGCCAACAACAAACTACAAGCAACTCGGCGAAATTTAACTTGTGAAACACGTAGAATAAGGGAATTTGAGACCAATGGATGAATCATCGTCACAAGCTTTGGTTCTACTAGATTAGTAGGATTCAACGGCACTTGAATGGATAAGGAGTTTTCGATTTGTAAATTGGGGCTATATGGAGCCAACAACACACAACAAGCAACTAGGCCAAACTTAACTTGCGAAACAAGTGGAATAAAGGAATATTAGACCAATAGATTAAGCATCGTTACTACCTTGGGTTCTACTACATTAGTAAGATTCAACGGCACTCGAATGTATTAGGAGTTTTCGATTTGCAACTTGGGGCTACAAGGAGCCAACAACACACAACAAACAACTAGGCCAAATTTAACTTGCTTAACAAGCCGAATCATAGAAGATAAGTCCAACGAATGGACCATCGTCATAACCTAGGGTTCCACTTGATTAATAAGATTCAAAAGCAATTGAATATATTAGGAGTTTTCGATTTGCAAATTTGGGCTACAAGGAGCCAACAACAAACAACAAGCAACTCGGCCAAATTTAACTTGAGAAACAAATAGAATAAGGGAATATTAGACCAATGGATGAATCATCGTCAGAAGCTTGGGTTCTACTAGATTAGTAGGATTCAACGGCACTTGAATGCATAAGGAGTTTTCGATTTGCAAATTGGGGCTATAAGGAGCCAACAACACAAAACAAGCAACTAGGCCAAACTTAACTTGCGAAACAAGTGGAATAATGGAATATTAGGCGAATAGATGAAGCACCGTTACAACCTTAGGTTCTACAAGATTAGTAAGATTCAACGGCACTTGAATGTATTAGGAGTTTTCGATTTGCAACTTGGGGCTATAAGGAGCCAATAACACACAACTAGCAACTAGAGCAAATTTAACTTGAGAATCAAGTAGAATCTTAGAGGATAAGACCAACGGATGGACCATCGTCATAACCCACGGCTCCACTTGATTAAGAAGATTCAAAAACAATTGAATGTATTAGGAGTTTTCGATTTGCTAATTTGGGCTACAAGGAGCCAACAACGAACAACAAGCAACTCGGCCAAATTTATCTTGTGAAACAAGTAGAATAACGGAATATTAGACCAATGGATGAAGCTTCGTCACAACCATGGGTCTACTAGATTAGTAAGATTCAACGGCACTTGAATGTATTAGGAGTTTTCGATTTGCAACTTTGGGCTACAAGGAGCCAACAACACACAACAAACAACTAGGCCAAATTTAACTTGCTTTACAAGCAGAATCATAGAACATAAGTCCAACGAATGGACCATCGTCATAACCTAGGGTTCCACTTGATTAATAAGATTCAAAAGCAATTGAATGTATTAGGAGTTTTCGATTTGACAATTTGGGTTACAAGGAGCTAACAACACACAAGAAGCAACATGGCGAAATTTAAATTGTGACATAAATAGAATCATGGAAGATTAGACCAATGGATGGTGCATCGTCACAACCTAGAGTTCTACTACATTAATAAGGTTCAAAGGCTCTTGAATGTATTAGGAGTTTTCGATTTGCAAATTGGGGCTATAAGGAGCCAAAAACACACAACAAGCAACTAGGCCAAACTTAACTTGCGAAACAAGTGAAATAAAGGAATATTAGACCAATAGATGAAGCATCGTTACAACCTTGGGTTCTACTAGATTAGTAAGATTCAACGGCACTTGAATGTATTAGGAGTTTTCGATTTGCAACTTGGGGCTATAAGGAGCCAATAACACACAACAAGCAACTAGAGCAAATTTAACTTGAGAAACAAGTAGAATCATAGAGGATAAGACCAACGGATGGACCATCGTCATAACCTACGGTTCCACTTGATTAAGAAGATTCAAAAACAATTGAATGTATTAGGAGTTTTTGATTTGCAAATTTGGGCTACAAGGAGCCAACAACAAACAACAAGCAACTCGGCCAAATTTAACTTGTGAAACAAGTAGAATAAGGAATATTAGACCAATGGATGAATCATCGTCACAAGCTTGGGTTCTACTAGATTAGTAGGATTCAACTGCACTTGAATGCATAAGTAGTTTTCGATTTGCAATTTAGGGCTACAAGGAGCCAACAACACACAACAAGCAACTAGGCCAAATTTAACTTGCGAAACGAGTAGAATCATAGAGGATAAGTCGAACGAATTGACCATCGTCATAACCTAGGGTTCCACTTGATTAATAAGATGAAAAGCAATTGAATATATTAGGAGTTTTCGATTTGCAACTTGGGGCTACAAGGAGCCAATAACACACAACAAACAACTAGGCCAAATTTAACTTGCTTAACAAGCAGAATTATAGAAGATAAGTCCAACGAATGGACCATCGTCATAACCTAGGGTTCCACTTGATTAATAAGATTCAAAAGCAATTGAATATATTAGGAGTTTTCGATTTGCAAATTTGGGCTACAAGGAGCCAACAACAAACAACAAGCAACTCGGCCAAATTGAACTTGTGAAACAAGTAGAATAAGGAATATTAGACCAATGGATGAATCATCGTCACAAGCTTGGGTTCTACTAGATTAGTAGGATTCAACTGCACTTGAATGCATAAGTAGTTTTCGATTTGCAATTTAGGGCTACAAGGAGCCAACAACACACAACAAGCAACTAGGCCAAATTTAACTTGCGAAACGAGTAGAATCATAGAGGATAAGTCGAACGAATTGACCATCGTCATAACCTAGGGTTCCACTTGATTAATAAGATTCAAAAGCAATTGAATATATTAGGAGTTTTCGATTTGCAACTTGGGGCTACAAGGAGCCAACAACACACAACAAACAACTAGGCCAAATTTAACTTGCTTAACAAGCAGAATCATAGAAGATAAGTCCAACGAATGGACCATCGTCATAACCTAGGGTTCCACTTGATTAATAAGATTCAAAAGCAATTGAATATATTAGGAGTTTTCGATTTGCAAATTTGGGCTACAAGGAGCCAACAACAAACAACAAGCAACTCGGCCAAATTGAACTTGTGAAACAAGTAGAATAAGGAATATTAGACCAATGGATGAATCATCGTCACAAGCTTGGGTTCTACTAGATTAGTAGGATTCAACTGCACTTGAATGCATAAGTAGTTTTCGATTTGCAATTTAGGGCTACAAGGAGCCAACAACACACAACAAGCAACTAGGCCAAACTTAACTTGCGAAACAAGTAGAATAACGGAATATTAGACCAATGCATGAAACCTCGTCACAACCATAGGTTCTACTAGATTAGTAAGATTCAACGGCACTTGAATGTATTAGGAGTTTTCGATTTGCAACTTGGGGCTATAAGGAGCCAATAACACACAACAAGCAACTAGAGCAAATTTAACTTGACAAACAAGTAGAATCATAGAGGATAAGACCAACGGATGGACCATCGTCATAACCTACGGTTCCACTTGATTAAGAAGATTAAAAAACAATTGAATGTATTAGGAGTTTTCGATTTGCAAATTTGGGCTACAAGGAGCCAACAACGAACAACAAGAAACTCGGCCAAATTTATCTTGTGAAACAAGTAGAATAACGGAATATTAGACCAATGGATGAAGCATCGTCACAACCATGGGTTCTACTACATTAGTAAGATTCAACGGCACTTGAATGTATTAGGAGTTTTCGATTTGCAACTTGGGGCTACAAGGAGCCAACAACACACAACAAACAACTAGGCCAAATTTAACTTGCTTAACAAGCAGAATCATAGAAGATAAGTCCAACGAATGGACCATCGTCTTAAACTAGGGTTCCACTTGATTAATAAGATTCAAAAGCAATTGAATATATTAGGAGTTTTCGATTTGCAAATTTGGGCTACAAGGAGCCAACAACAAACAACAAGCAACTCGGCCAAATTTAACTTGTGAAACAAGTAGAATAAGGGAATATTAGACCAATGGATGAATCATCGTCACAAGCTTGGGTTCTACTAGATTAGTAGGATTCAACGGCACTTGAATGGATAAGGAGTTTTCGATTTGTAAATTGGGGCTATATGGAGCCAACAACACACAACAAGCAACTAGGCCAAACTTAACTTGCGAAACAAGTGGAATAAAGGAATATTAGACCAATAGATTAAGCATCGTTACTACCTTGGGTCCTACTACATTAGTAAGATTCAACGGCACTTGAATGTATTAGGAGTTTTCGATTTGCAACTTGGGGCTACAAGGAGCCAACAACACACAACAAACAACTACGCCAAATTTCACTTGCTTAACAAGCAGAATCATAGAAGATAAGTCCAACGAATGGACCATCGTCATAACCTAGGGTTCCACTTGATTAATAAGATTCAAAAGCAATTGAATATATTAGGAATTTTCGATTTGCAAATTTGGGCTACAAGGAGCCAACAACAAACTACAAGCAACTCGGCGAAATTTAACTTGTGAAACACGTAGAATAAGGGAATTTGAGACCAATGGATGAATCATCGTCACAAGCTTGGGTTCTACTAGATTAGTAGGATTCAACGGCACTTGAATGGATAAGGAGTTTTCGATTTGTAAATTGGGGCTATAAGGAGCCAACAACACACAACAAGCAACTAGGCCAAACTTAACTTGCGAAACAAGTGGAATAAAGGAATATTAGACCAATAGATGAAGCATCGTTACTACCTTGGGTTCTACTAGATTAGTAAGATTCAAAGGCACTTGAATGTATTAGGAGTTTTCGATTTGCAACTTGGGGCTATAAGGAGCCAATAACACACAACAAGCAACTAGAGCAAATTTAATTTGAGAAACAAGTAGAATCAAAGAGGATAAGACCAACGGATGGACCATCGTCATAACCTACGGTTCCACTTGATTAAGAAGATTCAAAAACAATTGAATATATTAGGAGTTTTCGATTTGCAAATTTGGGCTACAAGGAGCCAACAACAAACAACAAGCAACTCGGCCAAATTTAACTTGTGAAACAAGTAGAATAAGGGAATATTAGACCAATGGATGAAGCATCGTCACAAGCTTGGGTTCTACTAGATTAGTAGGATTCAACGGCACTTGAATGCATAAGGAGTTTTCGTTTTGGAAATTGGGGCTATAAGGAGCCAAGAACACACAACAAGCAACTAGGCCAAACTTAACTTGCAAAACAAGTGGAATAAAGGAATATTAGACCAATAGATGAAGCATCGTTACTACCTTGGGTTCTACTAGATTAGTAAGATTCAACGGCACTTGAATGTATTAGGAGTTTTCGATTTGCAACTTGGGGCTACAAGGAGCCAACAACACACAACAAACAACTAGGCCAAATTTAACCTGTTTAACAAGCAGAATCATAGAAGATAAGTCCAACGAATGGACCATCGTCTTAACCTAGGGTTCCACTTGATTAATAAGAATCAAAAGCAATTGAATATATTAGGAGTTTTCGATTTGCAAATTTGGGCTACAAGGAGCCAACAACAAACAACAAGCAACTCGGCCAAATTGAACTTGTGAAACAAGTAGAATAAGGAATATTAGACCAATGGATGAATCATCGTCACAAGCTTGGGTTCTACTAGATTAGTAGGATTCAACGGCACTTGAATGCATAAGGAGTTTTCGATTTGTAAATTGGGGCTATATGGAGCCAACAACACACAACAAGCAACTAGGCCAAACTTAAC
This sequence comes from Gynochthodes officinalis, assembly GCA_020080225.1. NCBI lineage: Eukaryota > Viridiplantae > Streptophyta > Magnoliopsida > Gentianales > Rubiaceae > Gynochthodes > Gynochthodes officinalis. The sequence continues at coordinate 41,650,085 of CM034618.1, read as the reverse complement.
TTGCGAAACAAGTGGAATAAAGGAATATTAGACCAATAGATTAAGCATCGTTACTACCTTGGGTTCTACTACATCAGTAAGATTCAACGGCACTTGAATGTATTAGGAGTTTTCGATTTGCAACTTGGGGCTACAAGGAGCCAACAACACACAACAAACAACTACGCCAAATTTCACTTGCTTAACAAGCAGAATCATAGAAGATAAGTCCAACGAATGGACCATCGTCATAACCTAGGGTTTCACTTGATTAATAAGATTCAAAAGCAATTGAATATATTAGGAGTTTTCGATTTGCAAATTTGGGCTACAAGGAGCCAACAACAAACAACAAGCAACTCGGCCAAATTTAACTTGTGAAACAAGTAGAATAAGGGAATATTAGACCAATGGATGAAGCATCGTCACAAGCTTGGGTTCTACTAGATTAGTAGGATTCAACGGCACTTGAATGCATAAGGAGTTTTCGATTTGCAAATTGGGGCTATAAGGAGCCAACAACACACAACAAGCAACTAGGCCAAACTTAACTTGCGAAACAAGTGGAATAATGGAATATTAGACGAATAGATAAAGCACCGTTACAACCTTAGGTTCTACTAGATTAGTAAGATTCAATGGCACTTGAATGTATTAGGAGTTTTCGATTTGCAACTTGGGGCTATAAGGAGCCAATAACACACAACAAGCAACTACAGCAAATTTAACTAGACAAACAAGTAGAATCATAGAGGATAAGACCAACGGATGGACCATCGTCATAACCTACGGTTCCACTTGATTAAGAAGATTAAAAAACAATTGAATGTATTAGGAGTTTTCGATTTGCAAATTTGGGCTACAGGGAGCCAACAACAAACTACAAGCAACTCGGCGAAATTTAACTTGTGAAACACGTAGAATATGGAATATGAGACCAATGGATGAATCATCGTCACAAGCTTGGGTTCTACTAGATTAGTAGGATTCAACGGCACTTGAATGGATAAGGAGTTTTCGATTTGTAAATTGGGGCTATAAGGAGCCAACAACACACAACAAGCAACTAGGCCAAACTTAACTTGCGAAACAAGTGGAATAAAGGAATATTAGACCAATAGATGAAGCATCGTTACAACCTTGGGTTCTACTAGATTAGTAAGATTCAACGGCACTTGAATGTATTAGGAGTTTTCGATTTGCAACTTGGGGCTATAAGGAGCCAATAACACACAACAAGCAACTAGAGCAAATTTAACTTGAGAAACAAGTAGAATCATAGAGGATAAGACCAACGGATGGACCATCGTCATAACCTACGGTTCCACTTGATTAAGAAGATTCAAAAACAATTGAATGTATTAGGAGTTTTTGATTTGCAAATTTGGGCTACAAGGAGCCAACAACAAACTACAAGCAACTCGGCGAAATTTAACTTGTGAAACACGTAGAATATGGAATATGAGACCAATGGATGAATCATCGTCACAAGCTTGGGTTCTACTAGATTAGTAGGATTCAACGGCACTTGAATGGATAAGGAGTTTTCGATTTGTAAACTGGGGCTATAAGGAGCCAACAACACACAACAAGCAACTAGGCCAAACTTAACTTGCAAAACAAGTGGAATAAAGGAATGTTAGACCAATAGATGAAGTATCGTTACTACCTTGGGTTCTACTAGATTAGTAAGATTCAACGGCACTTGAATGTATTAGGAGTTTTCGATTTGCAACTTGGGGCTACAAGGAGCCAACAACACACAACAAACAACTAGGCCAAATTTAACCTGTTTAACAAGCAGAATCATAGAAGATAAGTCCAACGAATGGACCATCGTCTTAACCTAGGGTTCCACTTGATTAATAAGATTCAAAAGCAATTGAATATATTAGGAGTTTTCGATTTGCAAATTTGGGCTACAAGGAGCCAACAACAAACAACAAGCAACTCGGCCAAATTGAACTTGTGAAACAAGTAGAATAAGGAATATTAGACCAATGGATGAATCATCGTCACAAGCTTGGGTTCTACTAGATTAGTAGGATTCAACTGCACTTGAATGCATAAGTAGTTTTCGATTTGCAATTTAGGGCTACAAGGAGCCAACAACACACAACAAGCAACTAGGCCAAATTTAACTTGCGAAACGAGTAGAATCATAGAGGATAAGTAGAACAAATTGACCATCGTCATAACCTAGGGTTCCACTTGATTAATAAGATTCAAAAGCAATTGAATATATTAGGAGTTTTCGATTTGCAACTTGGGGCTACAAGGAGCCAATAACACACAACAAACAACTAGGCCAAATTTAACTTGCTTAACAAGCAGAATTATAGAAGATAAGTCCAACGAATGGACCATCGTCATAACCTAGGGTTCCACTTGATTAATAAGAATCAAAAGCAATTGAATATATTAGGAGTTTTTGATTTGCAAATTTGGGCTACAAGGAGCCAACAACAAACAACAAGCAACTCGGCCAAATTTAACTTGAGAAACAAATAGAATAAGGGAATATTAGACCAATGGATGAATCATCGTCAGAAGCTTGGGTTCTACTAGATTAGTAGGATTCAATGGCATTTGAATGCATAACGAGTTTTCGATTTGCAAATTGGGCCTATAAGGAGCCAAAAACACACAACAAGCAACTAGGCCAAACTTAACTTGCGAAACAGGTGAAATAAAGGAATATTAGACCAATAGATGAAGCATCGTTACAACCTTGGGTTCTACTAGATTAGTAAGATTCAACGGCACTTGAATGTATTAGGAGTTTTCGATTTGCAACTTGGGGCTATAAGGAGCCAATAACACACAACAAGCAACTAGAGCAAATTTAACTTGAGAAACAAGTAGAATCATAGAGGATAAGACCAACGGATGGACCATCGTCATAACCTACGGTTCCACTTGATTAAGAAGATTCAAAAACAATTGAATGTATTAGGAGTTTTTGATTTGCAAATTTGGGCTACAAGGAGCCAACAACAAACAACAAGCAACTCGGCCAAATTTAACTTGTGAAACAAGTAGAATAAGGGAATATTAGACCAATGGATGAATCATCGTCACAAGCTTGGTTTCTACTAGATTAGTAGGATTCAACGGCACTTGAATGCATAAGGAGTTTTCGATTTGCAAATTGGGGCTATAAGGAGCCAACAACACACAACAATCAACTAGGCCAAACTTAACTTGCGAAACAAGTGGAATAAAGGAATATTAGACTATTAGATGAAGCATCGTTACAACCTTGGGTTCTACTAGATTAGTAAGATTCAATGGCACTTGAATGTATTAGGAGTTTTCGATTTGCAACTTGGGGCTATAAGGAGCGAATAACACACAACTAGCAACTAGAGCAAATTTAACATGAGAATCAAGTAGAATCTTAGAGGATAAGACCAACGGATGGACCATCGTCACAACCTAGGGTTCCACTTGATTAATAAGATTCAAAAGCAATTGAATATATTAGGAGTTTTCGATTTGCAACTTGGGGCTACAAGGAGCCAACAACACACAACAAACAACTAGGCCAAATTTAACTTGCTTAACAAGCAGAATCATAGAAGATAAGTCCAACGAATGGACCATCGTCATAACCTAGGGTTCCACTTGATTAATAAGATTCAAAAGCAATTGAATATATTAGGAGTTTTCGATTTGCAAATTTGGGCTACAAGGAGCCAACAACAAACAACAAGCAACTCGGCCAAATTTAACTTGTGAAACAAGTAGAATAAGGGAATATTAGACCAATGGATGAATCATCGTCACAAGCTTGGGTTCTACTAGATTAGTAGGATTCAACGGCACTTGAATGCATAAGGAGTTTTCGATTTGCAAATTGGGGCTATAAGGAGCCAACAACACACAACAAGCAACTAGGCCAAACTTAACTTGCGAAACAAGTGGAATAAAGGAATATTAGACCAATAGATGAAGCATCGTTACAACCTTGGGTTCTACTAGATTAGTAAGATTCAACGGCACTTGAATGTATTAGGAGTTTCGATTTGCAACTTGGGGCTACAAGGAGCCAACAACACACAACAAACAACTAGGCCAAATTTAACTTGCTTAACAAGCAGAATCATAGAAGATAAGTCCAACGAATGGACCATCGTCATAACCTAGGGTTCCACTTGATTAATAAGATTCAAAAGCAATTGAATATATTAGGAGTTTTCGATTTGCAAATTTGGGCTACAAGGAGCCAACAACAAACAACAAGCAACTCGGCCAAATTTAACTTGTGAAACAAGTAGAATAAGGGAATATTAGACCAATGGATGAAGCATCGTCACAAGCTTGGGTTCTACTAGATTAGTAGGATTCAACGGCACTTGAATGCATAAGGAGTTTTCGATTTGCAAATTGGGGCTATAAGGAGCCAACAACACACAACAAGCAACTAGGCCAAACTTAACTTGCGAAACAAGTGGAATAATGGAATATTAGACGAATAGATGAAGCACCGTTACAACCTTAGGTTCTACAAGATTAGTAAGATTCAACGGCACTTGAATGTATTAGGAGTTTTCGATTTGCAACTTGGGGCTATAAGGAGCCAATAACACACAACAAGCAACTAGAGCAAATTTAACTTGAGAAACAAGTAGAATCATAGAGGATAAGACCAACGGATGGACCATCGTCATAACCTACGGTTCCACTTGATTAAGAAGATTCAAAAACAATTGAATGTATTAGGAGTTTTCGATTTGCTAATTTGGGCTACAAGGAGCCAACAACGAACAACAAGCAACTCGGCCAAATTTATCTTGTGAAACAAGTAGAATAACGGAATATTAGACCAATGGATGAAGCATCGTCACAACCATGGGTTCTACTAGATTAGTAAGATTCAACGGCACTTGAATGTATTAGGAGTTTTCGATTTGCAACTTGGGGCTACAAGGAGCCAACAACACACAACAAACAACTAGGCCAAATTTAACTTGCTTAACAAGCAGAATCATAGAAGATAAGTCCAACGAATGGACCATCGTCATAACCTAGGGTTCCACTTGATTAATAAGATTCAAAAGCAATTGAATATATTAGGAGTTTTCGATTTGCAAATTTGGGCTACAAGGAGCCAACAACAAACAACAAGCAACTCGGCCAAATTTAACTTGTGAAACAAGTAGAATAAGGGAATATTAGACCAATGGATGAATCATCGTCACAAGCTTGGGTTCTACTAGATTAGTAGGATTCAACGGCACTTGAATGCATAAGGAGTTTCGATTTGCAAATTGGGGCTATAGGGAGCCAACAACACACAACAAGCAACTAGGCGAAACTTAACTTGCGAAACAAGTGGAATAAAGGAATATTAGACCAATAGATGAAGCATCGTTACTACCTTCGGTTCTACTAGATTAGTAAGATTCAACGGCACTTGAATGTATTAGGAGTTTTCGATTTGCAACTTGGGGCTATAAGGAGCCAATAACACACAACAAGCAACTAGAGCAAATTTAACTTGAGAAACAAGTAGAATCATAGAGGATAAGACCAACGGATGGACCATCGTCATAACCTACGGTTCCACTTGATTAAGAAGATTCAAAAACAATTGAATGTATTAGGAGTTTTTGATTTGCAAATTTGGGCTACAAGGAGCCAACAACAAACAACAAGCAACTCGGCCAAATTGAACTTGTGAAACAAGTAGAATAAGGAATATTAGACCAATGGATGAATCATCGTCACAAGCTTGGGTTCTACTAGATTAGTAGGATTCAACGGCACTTGAATGCATAAGGAGTTTTCGATTTGCAAATTGGGGCTATAAGGAGCCAACAACACACAACAAGCAACTAGGCCAAACTTAACTTGCGAAACAAGTGGAATAAAGGAATATTAGACCAATAGATGAAGCATCGTTACAACCTTGGGTTCTACTAGATTAGTAAGATTCAACGGCACTTGAATGTATTAGGAGTTTTCGATTTGCAACTTGGGGCTATAAGGAGCCAACAACACACAACAAGCAACTAAAGCAAATTTAACTTGAGAAACAAGTAGGATCATAGAGGATAAGACCAACGGATGGACCATCGTCTTAAACTAGGGTTCCACTTGATTAATAAGATTCAAAAGCAATTGAATATATAAGGAGTTTTCGATTTGCAAATTTGGGCTACAAGGAGCCAACAACAAACAACAAGCAACTCGGCCAAATTTAACTTGCTTAACAAGCAGAATCATAGAAGATAAGTCCAACGAATGGACCATCGTCATAACCTAGGGTTCCACTTGATTAATAAGATTCAAAAGCAATTGAATATATTAGGAGTTTTCGATTTGCAAATTTGGGCTACAAGGAGCCAACAACAAACAACAAGCAACTCGGCCAAATTTAACTTGAGAAACAAGTAGAATAAGGGAATATTAGACCAATGAATGAATCATCGTCACAAGCTTGGGTTCTACTAGATTAGTAGGATTCAACGGCACTTGAATGGATAAGGAGTTTTCGATTTGTAAATTGGGGCTATATGGAGCCAACAACACACAACAAGCAACTAGGCCAAACTTAACTTGCGAAACAAGTGGAATAAAGGAATATTAGACCAATAGATTAAGCATCGTTACTACCTTGGGTTCTACTAGATTAGTAAGATTCAACGGCACTTGAATGTATTAGGAGTTTTCGATTTGCAACTTGGGGCTACAAGGAGCCAACAACACACAACAAACAACTAGGCCAAATTTAACTTGCTTAACAAGCAGAATCATAGAAGATAAGTCCAACGAATGGACCATCGTCTTAACCTAGGGTTCCACTTGATTAATAAGATTCAAAAGCAATTGAATATATTAGGAGTTTTCGATTTGCAAATTTGGGCTACAAGGAGCCAACAACAAACAACAAGCAACTCGGCCAAATTTAACTTGTGAAACAAGTAGAATAAGGGAATATTAGACCAATGGATGAAGCATCGTCACAAGCTTGGGTTCTACTAGATTAGTAGGATTCAACGGCACTTGAATGCATAAGGAGTTTTCGATTTGCAAATTGGGGCTATAAGGAGCCAACAACACACAACAAGCAACTAGGCCAAACTTAACTTGCGAAACAAGTGGAATAATGGAATATTAGACGAATAGATGAAGCACCGTTACAACCTTAGGTTCTACAAGATTAGTAAGATTCAACGGCACTTGAATGTATTAGGAGTTTTCGATTTGCAACTTGGGGCTATAAGGAGCCAATAACACACAACTAGCAACTAGAGCAAATTTAACTTGAGAAACAAGTAGAATCTTAGAGGATAAGACCAACGGATGGACCATCGTCATAACCCACGGCTCCACTTGATTAAGAAGATTCAAAAACAAATGAATGTATTAGGAGTTTTCGATTTGCTAATTTGGGCTACAAGGAGCCAACAACGAACAACAACCAACTCGGCCAAATTTATCTTGTGAAACAAGTAGAATAACGGAATATTAGACCAATGGATGAAGCATCGTCACAACCATGGGTTCTACTTCATTAGTAAGATTCAACGGCACTTGAATGTATTAGGAGTTTTCGATTTGCAACTTGGGGCTACAAGGAGCCAACAACACACAACAAACAACTAGGCCAAATTTAACTTGCTTAACAAGCAGAATCATAGAAGATAAGTCTAACGAATGGACCATCGTCAAAACCTACGGTTCCACTTGATTAAGAACATTCAAAAACAATTGAATATATTAGGAGTTTTCGATTTGCAAATTTGGGCTACAAGGAGCCAACAAAAAACAACAAGCAACTCGGCCAAATTTAACTTGTGAAACATGTAGAATAAGGGAATATTAGACCAATGGATGAAGCATCGTCACAAGCTTGGGTTCTACTAGATTAGTAGGATTCAACGGCGCTTGAATGCATAAGAAGTTTTCGATTTGCAAATTGGGGCTATAAGGAGCCAACAACACACAAAAAGCAACTAGGCCAAACTTAACTTGCGAAATAAGTGGAATAATGGAATATTAGACGAATAGATGAAGCACCGTTACAACCTTAGGTTCTACAAGATTAGTAAGATTCAACGGCACTTGAAATTATTAGGAGTTTTCGATTTGCAACTTGGGGCTATAAGGAGCCAATAACACACAACAAGCAACTAGAGCAAATTTAACTTGAGAAACAAGTAGAATCATAGAGGATAAGACCAACGGATGGACCATCGTCATAACCTACGGTTCCACTTGATTAAGAAGATTCAAAAACAATTGAATGTATTAGGAGTTTTTGATTTGCAAATTTGGGCTACAAGGAGCCAACAACAAACAACAAGCAACTCGGCCAAATTTAACTTGTGAAAAACAAGTAGAATAAGGGAATATTAGACCAATGGATGAATCATCGCCACAAGCTTGGGTTCTACTAGATTAGTAGGATTCAACGGCACTTGAATGCATAAGGAGTTTTCGTTTTGGAAATTGGGGCTATAAGGAGCCAAGAACACACAACAAGCAACTAGGCCAAACTTAACTTGCAAAACAAGTGGAATAAAGGAATATTAGACCAATAGATGAAGCATCGTTACTACCTTGGGTTCTACTAGATTAGTAAGATTCAACGGCACTTGAATGTATTAGGAGTTTTCGATTTGCAACTTGGGGCTATAAGGAGCCAATAACACACAACAAGCAACTAGAGCAAATTTAACTTGAGAAACAAGTAGAATCATAGAGGATAAGACCAACGGATGGACCATCGTCATAACCTAGGGTTCCACTTGATTAATAAGATTCAAAAGCAATTGAATATATTAGGAGTTTTCGATTTGCAACTTGGGGCTACAAGGAGCCAACAACACACAACAAACAACTAGGCCAAATTTAACTTGCTTAACAAGCAGAATCATAGAAGATAAGTCCAACGAATGGACCATCGTCTTAAACTAGGGTTCCACTTGATTAATAAGATTCAAAAGCAATTGAATATATTAGGAGTTTTCGATTTGCAAATTTGGGCTACAAAGAGCCAACAACAAACAACAAGCAACTCGGCCAAATTTAACTTGAGAAACAAATAGAATAAGAGAATATTAGACCAATGGATGAATCATCGTCAGAAGCTTGGGTTCTACTAGATTAGTAGGATTCAACGGCACTTGAATGGATAAGGAGTTTTCGATTTGTAAATTGGGGCTATAAGGAGCCAACAACACACAACAAGCAACTAGGCCAAACATAACTTGCGAAACAAGTGGAATAAAGGAATGTTAGACCAATAGATGAAGCATCGTTACTACCTTGGGTTCTACTAGATTAGTAAGATTCAACGGCACTTGAATGTTTTAGGAGTTTTCGATTTGCAACTTGGGGCTACAAGGAGCCAACAACACACAACAAACAACTAGGCCAAATTTAACTTGCTTAACAAGCAGAATCATAGAAGATAAGTCCAACGAATGGACCATCGTCATAACCTAGGGTTCCACTTGATTAATAAGATTCAAAAGCAATTGAATATATTAGGAGTTTTCGATTTGCAAATTTGGGCTACAAGGAGCCAACAACAAACAACAAGCAACTCGGCCAAATTTAACTTGTGAAACAAGTAGAATAAGGGAATATTAGACCAATGGATGAATCATCGTCACAAGCTTGGGTTCTACTAGATTAGTAGGATTCAACGGCACTTGAATGCATAAGGAGTTTTCGATTTGCAAATTGGGGCTATAAGGAGCCAACAACACAAAACAAGCAACTAGGCCAAACTTAACTTGCGAAACAAGTGGAATAATGGAATATTAGACGAATAGATGAAGCACCGTTACAACCTTAGGTTCTACAAGATTAGTAAGATTCAACGGCACTTGAATGTATTAGGAGTTTTCGATTTGCAACTTGGGGCTATAAGGAGCCAATAACACACAACTAGCAACTAGAGCAAATTTAACTTGAGAATCAAGTAGAATCTTAGAGGATAAGACCAACGGATGGACCATCGTCATAACCCACGGCTCCACTTGATTAAGAAGATTCAAAAACAATTGAATGTATTAGGAGTTTTCGATTTGCTAATTTGGGCTACAAGGAGCCAACAACGAACAACAAGCAACTCGGCCAAATTTATCTTGTGAAACAAGTAGAATAACGGAATATTAGACCAATGGATGAAGCTTCGTCACAACCATGGGTCTACTAGATTAGTAAGATTCAACGGCACTTGAATGTATTAGGAGTTTTCGATTTGCAACTTGGGGCTACAAGGAGCCAACAACACACAACAAACAACTAGGCCAAATTTAACTTGCTTTACAAGCAGAATCATAGAACATAAGTCCTACGAATGGACCATCGTCATAACCTTGGGTTCTACAAGATTAGTAAGATTCAACGGCACTTGAATGTATTAGGAGTTTTCGATTTGCCAATTTGGGTTACACGGAGCTAACAACACACAACAAGCAACATGGCGAAATTTAAATTGTGACATAAATAGAATCATGGAAGATTAGACCAATGGATGGTGCATCGTCACAACCTAGAGTTCTAGTACATTAATAAGGTTCAAAGGCTCTTGAATGTATTAGGAGTTTTTGATTTGCAAATTGGGGCTATAGGGAGCCAACAACACACAACAAGCAACTAGGCGAAACTTAACTTGCGAAACAAGTGGAATAAAGGAATATTAGACCAATAGATGAAGCATCGTTACTACCTTGGGTTCTACTAGATTAGTAAGATTCAACGGCACTTGAATGTATTAGGAGTTTTCGATTTGCAACTTGGGGCTATAAGGAGCCAATAACACACAACAAGCAACTAGAGCAAATTTAACTTGAGAAACAAGTAGAATCATAGAGGATAAGACCAACGGATGGACCATCGTCATAACCTACGGTTCCACTTGATTAAGAAGATTCAAAAACAATTGAATGTATTAGGAGTTTTTGATTTGCAAATTTGGGCTACAAGGAGCCAACAACAAACAACAAGCAACTCGGCCAAATTTAACTTGTGAAAAACAAGTAGAATAGGGGAATATTAGAGCAATGGATGAATCATCGCCACAAGCTTGGGTTCTACTAGATTAGTAGGATTCAACGGCACTTGAATGGATAAGGAGTTTTCGATTTGTAAATTGGGGCTATAAGGAGCCAACAACACACAACAAGCAACTAGGCCAAACTTAACTTGCAAAACAAGTGGAATAAAGGAATGTTAGACCAATAGATGAAGCATCGTTACTACCTTGGGTTCTACTAGATTAGTAAGATTCAACGGCACTTGAATGTATTAGGAGTTTTCGATTTGCAACTTGGGGCTACAAGGAGCCAACAACACACAACAAACAACTAGGCCAAATTTAACCTGTTTAACAAGCAGAATCATAGAAGATAAGTCCAACGAATGGACCATCGTCTTAACCTAGGGTTCCACTTGATTAATAAGATTCAAAAGCAATTGAATATATTAGGAGTTTTCGATTTGCAAATTTGGGCTACAAGGAGCCAACAACAAACAACAAGCAACTCGGCCAAATTGAACTTGTGAAACAAGTAGAATATGGAATATTAGACCAACGGATGAATCATCGTCACAAGCTTGGGTTCTACTAGATTAGTAGGATTCAACTGCACGTGAATGCATAAGGAGTTTTCGATTTGCAATTTAGGGCTACAAGGAGCCAACAACACACAACAAGCAACTAGGCCAAATTTAACTTGCGAAACGAGTAGAATCATAGAGGATAAGTCGAACGAATTGACCATCGTCATAACCTAGGGTTCCACTTGATTAATAAGATTCAAAAGCAATTGAATATATTAGGAGTTTTCGATTTGCAACTTGGGGCTACAAGGAGCCAACAACACACAACAAACAACTAGGCCAAATTTAACTTGCTTAACAAGCAGAATCATAGAAGATAAGTCCAACGAATGGACCATCGTCAGAACCTAGGGTTCCACTTGATTAATAAGATTCAAAAGCAATTGAATATATTAGGAGTTTTCGATTTGCAAATTTGGGCTACAAGGAGCCAACAACAAACAACAAGCAACTCGGCCAAATTTAACTTGTGAAACATGTAGAATAAGGGAATATTAGACCAATGGATGAAGCATCGTCACAAGCTTGGGTTCTACTAGATTAGTAGGATTCAACGGCACTTGAATGCATAAAGAGTTTTCGATTTGCAAATTGGGGCTATAAGGAGCCAACAACACACAACAAGCAACTAGGCCAAACTTAACTTGCGAAACAAGTGGAATAATGGAATATTAGACGAATAGATAAAGCACCGTTACAACCTTAGGTTCTACTAGATTAGTAAGATTCAATGGCACTTGAATTTATTAAGAGTTTTCGATTTGCAACTTGGGGCTATAAGGAGCCAATAACACACGACAAGCAACTAGAGCAAATTTAACCTGAGAAACAAGTGGAATAAAGGAATATTAGACCAATAGATGAAGCATCGTTACAACCTTGGGTTCTACTAGATTAGTAAAATTCAAGGGCAGTTGAATGTATTAGGAGTGTTCGATTTGCAACTTGGGGCTATAAGGAGCCAACAACACACAACAAGCAACTAGGGCAAATTTAACTTGAGAAACAAGTAGAATCAAAGAGGATAAGACCAACGGATGGACCATCGTCAAAACCTACGGTTCCACTTGATTAAGAACATTCAAAAACAATTGAATATATTAGGAGTTTTCGATTTGCAAATTTGGGCTACAAGGAGCCAACAACAAACAACAAGCAACTCGGCCAAATTTAACTTGTGAAACAAGTAGAATAAGGGAATATTAGACCAATGGATGAAGCATCGTCACAAGCTTGGGTTCTACTAGATTAGTAGGATTCAACGGCACTTGAATGCATAAGGAGTTTTCGATTTGCAAATTGGGGCTATAAGGAGCCAACAACACACAACAAGCAACTAGGCCAAACTTAACTTGCGAAACAAGTGGAATAATGGAATATTAGACGAATAGATGAAGCACCGTTACAACCTTAGGTTCTACAAGATTAGTAAGATTCAACGGCACTTGAATGTATTAGGAGTTTTCGATTTGCAACTTGGGGCTATAAGGAGCCAATAACACACAACAAGCAACTAGAGCAAATTTAACTTGAGAAACAAGTAGAATCATAGAGGATAAGACCAACGGATGGACCATCGTCATAACCTACGGTTCCACTTGATTAAGAAGATTCAAAAACAATTGAATGTATTAGGAGTTTTCGATTTGCTAATTTGGGCTACAAGGAGCCAACAACGAACAACAAGAAACTCGGCCAAATTTATCTTGTGAAACAAGTAGAATAACGGAATATTAGACCAATGGATGAAGCATCGTCACAACCATGGGTTCTACTACATTAGTAAGATTCAACGGCACTTGAATGTATTAGGAGTTTTCGATTTGCAACTTGGGGCTACAAGGAGCCAACAACACACAACAAACAACTAGGCCAAATTTAACTTGCTTAACAAGCAGAATCATAGAAGATAAGTCCAACGAATGGACCATCGTCTTAAACTAGGGTTCCACTTGATTAATAAGATTCAAAAGCAATTGAATATATTAGGAGTTTTCGATTTGCAAATTTGGGCTACAAGGAGCCAACAACAAACAACAAGCAACTCGGCCAAATTTAACTTGAGAAACAAGTAGAATAAGGGAATATTAGACCAATGGATGAATCATCGCCACAAGCTTGGGTTCTACTAGATTAGTAGGATTCAACGGCACTTGAATGCATAAGGAGTTTTCGATTTGCAAATTGGGGCTATAAGGAGCCAACAACACAAAAGAAGCAACTAGGGCAAACTTAACTTGCGAAACATGTGGAATAATGGAATATTAGACGAATAGATGAAGCACCGTTACAACCTTAGGTTCTACAAGATTAGTAAGATTCAATGGCACTTGAATGTATTAGCAGTTTTCGATTTCCAACTTGGGGCTATAAGGAGCGAATAACACACAACTAGCAACTAGAGCAAATTTAACTTGAGAATCAAGTAGAATCTTAGAGGATAAGACCAACGGATGGACCATCGTCATAACCCACGGCTCCACTTGATTAAGAAGATTCAAAAACAATTGAATGTATTAGAAGTTTTCGATTTGCTAATTTGGGCTACAAGGAGCCAACAACGAACAACAAGCAATTCGGCCAAATTTATCTTGTGAAACAAGTAGAATAACAGAATATTAGACCAATGGATGAAGCTTCGTCACAACCATGGGTCTACTAGATTAGTAAGATTCAACAGCACTTGAATGTATTAGGAGTTTTCGATTTGCAAATTTAGGCTACAAGGAGCCAACAACACACAACAAACAACTAGGCCAAATTTAACTTGCTTTACAAGCAGAATCATAGAACAAAAGTCCAACGAATTGACCATCGTCATAACCTAGGGTTCCACTTGATTAATAAGATTCAAAAGCAATTGAATGTATTAGGAGTTTTCGATTTGCCCATTTGGGTTACAAGGACCTAACAACACACAAGAAGCAACATGGCGAAATTTAAATTGTGACATAAATAGAATAATGGAAGATTAGACCAATGGATGGTGCATCGTCACAACCTAGAGTTCTACTACATTAATAAGGTTCAAAAGCTCTTGAATGTATTAGGAGTTTTCGATTTGCAAATTGGGGCTATAAGGAGACAAAAACACACAACAAGCAACTAGGCCAAACTTAACTTGCAAAACAGGTGAAATAAAGGAATATTAGACCAATAGATGAAGCATCGTTACAACCTTGGGTTCTACTAGATTAGTAAGATTCAACGGCACTTGAATGTATTAGGAGTTTTTGATTTGCAAAATGGGGCTATAAGGAGCCAACAACACAAAACAAGCAACTAGGCCAAACTTAACTTGCGAAACGAGTGGAATAATGGAATATTAGACGAATAGATGAAGCACCGTTACAACCTTAGGTTCTACAAGATTAGTAAGATTCAACGGCACTTGAATGGATAAGGAGTTTTCGATTTGTAAATTGGGGCTATATGGAGCCAACAACACACAACAAGCAACTAGGCCAAACTTAACTTGCGAAACAAGTGGAATAAAGGAATATTAGACCAATAGATTAAGCATCGTTACTACCTTGGGTTCTACTACATTAGTAAGATTCAACGGCACTCGAATGTATTAGGAGTTTTCGATTTGCAACTTGGGGCTACAAGGAGCCAACAACACACAACAAACAACTAGGCCAAATTTAACCTGTTTAACAAGCAGAATCATAGAAGATAAGTCCAACGAATGGACCATCGTCTTAACCTAGGGTTCCACTTGATTAATAAGAATCAAAAGCAATTGAATATATTAGGAGTTTTCGATTTGCAAATTTGGGCTACAAGGAGCCAACAACAAACAACAAGCAACTCGGCCAAATTGAACTTGTGAAACAAGTAGAATAAGGAATATTAGACCAATGGATGAATCATCGTCACAAGCTTGGGTTCTACTAGATTAGTAGGATTCAACTGCACTTGAATGCATAAGGAGTTTTCGATTTGCAAATTGGGACTATAAGGAGCCAACAACACACAACAAGCAACTAGACCAAACTTAACTTGCGAAACAAGTGGAATAACGGAATATTAGACCAATAGATGAAGCACCGTTACAACCTTAGGTTCTACAAGATTAGTAAGATTCAACGGCACTTGAATGTATTAGGAGTTTTCGATTTGCAACTTGGGGCTATAAGGAGCCAATAACACACAACAAACAACTAGAGCAAATTTAACGGATGGACCATCGTCATAACCTACGGTTCCACTTGATTAAGAAGATTCAAAAACAATTGAATGTATTAGGAGTTTTCGATTTGCTAATTTGGGCTACAAGGAGCCAACAACGAACAACAAGAAACTCGGCCAAATTTATCTTGTGAAACAAGTAGAATAACGGAATATTAGACCAATGGATGAAGCATCGTCACAACCATGGGTTCTACTTCATTAGTAAGATTCAACGGCACTTGAATGTATTAGGAGTTTTCGATTTGCAACTTGGGGCTACAAGGAGCCAACAACACACAACAAACAACTAGGCCAAATTTAACTTGCTTAACAAGCAGAATCATAGAAGATAAGTCTAACGAATGGACCATCGTCTTAAACTAGGGTTCCACTTGATTAATAAGATTCAAAAGCAATTGAATATATTAGGAGTTTTCGATTTGCAAATTTGGGCTACAAGGAGCCAACAACAAACAACAAGCAACTCGGCCAAATTTAACTTGAGAAACAAGTAGAATAAGGGAATATTAGACCAATGGATGAATCATCGCCACAAGCTTGGGTTCTACTAGATTAGTAGGATTCAACGGCACTTGAATGCATAAGGAGTTTTCGATTTGCAAATTGGGGCTATAAGGAGCCAACAACACAAAACAAGCAACTAGGCCAAACTTAACTTGCGAAACAAGTGGAATAATGGAATATTAGACGAATAGATGAAGCACCGTTACAACCTTAGGTTCTACAAGATTAGTAAGATTCAACGGCACTTGAATGTATTAGCAGTTTTCGATTTGCAACTTGGGGCTATAAGGAGCCAATAACACACAACTAGAGCAAATTTAACTTGAGAATCAAGTAGAATCTTAGAGGATAAGACCAACGGATGGACCATCGTCATAACCCACGGCTCCACTTGATTAAGAAGATTCAAAAACAATTGAATGTATTAGGAGTTTTCGATTTGCTAATTTGGGCTACAAGGAGCCAACAACGAACAACAAGCAACTCGGCCAAATTTATCTTGTGAAACAAGTAGAATAACGGAATATTAGACCAATGGATGAAGCTTCGTCACAACCATGGGTCTACTAGATTAGTAAGATTCAACGGCACTTGAATGTATTAGGAGTTTTCGATTTGCAACTTTGGGCTACAAGGAGCCAACAACACACAACAAACAACTAGGCCAAATTTAACTTGCTTTACAAGCAGAATCATAGAACATAAGTCCAACGAATTGACCATCGTCATAACCTAGGGTTCCACTTGATTAATAAGATTCAAAAGCAATTGAATGTATTAGGAGTTTTCGATTTGCCCATTTGGGTTACAAGGACCTAACAACACACAAGAAGCAACATGGCGAAATTTAAATTGTGACATAAATAGAATCATGGAAGATTAGACCAATGGATGGTGCATCGTCACAACCTAGAGTTCTACTACATTAATAAGGTTCAAAGGCTCTTGAATGTATTAGGAGTTTTCGATTTGCAAATTGGGGCTATAAGGAGCCAAAAACACACAACAAGCAACTAGGCCAAACTTAACTTGCGAAACAAGTGAAATAAAGGAATATTAGACCAATAGATGAAGCATCGTTACAACCTTGGGTTCTACTAGATTAGTAAGATTCAACGGCACTTGAATGTATTAGGAGTTTTTGATTTGCAAAATGGGGCTATAAGGAGCCAACAACACAAAACAAGCAACTAGGCCAAACTTAACTTGCGAAACGAGTGGAATAATGGAATATTAGACGAATAGATGAAGCACCGTTACAACCTTAGGTTCTACAAGATTAGTAAGATTCAACGGCACTTGAATGGATAAGGAGTTTTCGATTTGTAAATTGGGGCTAGATAGAGCCAACAACACACAACAAGCAACTAGGCCAAACTTAACTTGCGAAAGAAGTGGAATAAAGGAATATTAGACCAATAGATTAAGCATCGTTACTACCTTGGGTTCTACTACATTAGTAAGATTCAACGGCACTCGAATGTATTAGGAGTTTTCGATTTGCAACTTGGGGCTACAAGGAGCCAACAACACACAACAAACAACTAGGCCAAATTTAACCTGTTTAACAAGCAGAATCATAGAAGATAAGTCCAACGAATGGACCATCGTCTTAAACTAGGGTTCCACTTGATTAATAAGATTCAAAAGCAATTGAATATATTAGGAGTTTTCGATTTGCAAATTTGGGCTACAAGGAGCCAACAACAAACAACAAGCAACTCGGCCAAATTTAACTTGAGAAACAAATAGAATAAGGGAATATTAGACCAATGGATGAATCATCGTCACAAGCTTGGGTTCTACTAGATTAGTAGGATTCAACGGCACTTGAATGCATAAGGAGTTTTCGATTTGCAAATTGGGGCTATAAGGAGCCAACAACACAAAACAAGCAACTAGGCCAAACTTAACTTGCGAAACAAGTGGAATAATGGAATATTAGACGAATAGATGAAGCACCGTTACAACCTTAGGTTCTACAAGATTAGTAAGATTCAACGGCACTTGAATGTATTAGGAGTTTTCGATTTGCAACTTTGGGTTATAAGGAGCCAATAACAGACAACAAGTAACTAGAGCAAATTTAACTGGACCAACAAGTAGAATCATAGAGGATAAGACCAACGGATTGACCATCGTCATAACCTACGGTTCCACTTGATTAAGAAGATTCAAAAACAATTGAAAGTATTAGGAGTTTTCGATTTGCTAATTTGGGCTACAAGGAGCCAACAACGAACAACAAGAAACTCGGCCAAATTTATCTTGTGAAACAAGTAGAATAACGGAATATTAGACCAATGGATGAAGCATCGTCACAACCATGGGTTCTACTTCATTAGTAAGATTCAACGGCACTTGAATGTATTAGGAGTTTTCGATTTGCAACTTGGGGCTACAAGGAGCCAACAACACACAACAAACAACTAGGCCAAATTTAACTTGCTTAACAAGCAGAATCATAGAAGATAAGTCCAACGAATGGACCATCGTCTTAACCTAGGGTTCCACTTGATTAATAAGATTCAAAAGCAATTGAATATATTAGGAGTTTTCGATTTGCAAATTTGGGCTACAAGGAGCCAACAAGCAACTCGGCCAAATTGAACTTGTGAAACAAGTAGAAGAAGGAATATTAGACCAATGGATGAATCATCGTCACAAGCTTGGGTTCTACTAGATTAGTAGGATTCAACTGCACTTGAATGCATAAGTAGTTTCGATTTGCAAATTGGGGCTATAAGGAGCCACCACAAAACAAGCAACTAGGTCAAACTTAACTTGCGAAACAAGTGGAATAATGGAATATTAGACGAATAGATGAAGCACCGTTACAACCTTAGGTTCTACAAGATTAGTAAGATTCAACGGCACTTGAATGTATTAGGAGTTTTCGATTTGCAACTTGGGGCTATAAGGAGCCAATAACACACAACTAGCAACTAGAGCAAATTTAACTTGAGAATCAAGTAGAATCTTAGAGGATAAGACCAACGGATGGACCATCGTCATAACCCACGGCTCCACTTGATTAAGAAGATTCAAAAACAATTGAATGTATTAGGAGTTTTCGATTTGCTAATTTGGGCTACAAGGAGCCAACAACGAACAACAAGCAACTCGGCCAAATTTATCTTGTGAAACAAGTAGAATAACGGAATATTAGACCAATGGATGAAGCATCGTCACAACCATGGGTTCTACTTCATTAGTAAGATTCAACGGCACTTGAATGTATTAGGAGTTTTCGATTTGCAACTTGGGGCTACAAGGAGCCAACAACACACAACAAACAACTAGGCCAAATTTAACTTGCTTTACAAGCAGAATCATAGAACATAAGTCCAACGAATTGACCATCGTCATAACCTAGGGTTCCACTTGATTAATAAGATTCAAAAGCAATTGAATGTATTAGGAGTTTTCGATTTGCCAATTTGGGTTACAAGGAGCTAACAACACACAAGAAGCAACATGGCGAAATTTAAATTGTGACATAAATAGAATCATGGAAGATTAGACCAATGGATGGTGCATCGTCACAACCTAGAGTTCTACTACATTAATAAGGTTCAAAGGCTCTTGAATGTATTAGGAGTTTTCGATTTGCAAATTGGGGCTATAAGGAGCCAAAAACACACAACAAGCAACTAGGCCAAACTTAACTTGCGAAACAAGTGAAATAAAGGAATATTAGACCAATAGATGAAGCATCGTTACAACCTTGGGTTCTACTAGATTAGTAAGATTCAACGGCACTTGAATGTATTAGGAGTTTTCGATTTGCAAATTGGGGCTATAAGGAGCCAAAAACACACAACAAGCCACTAGGCCAAACTTAACTTGCGAAACAAGTGAAATAAAGGAATATTAGACCAATAGATGAAGCATCGTTACTACCTTCGGTTCTACTAGATTAGTAAGATTCAACGGCACTTGAATGTATTAGGAGTTTTCGATTTGCAAATTTGGGCTACAAGGAGCCAACAACAAACAACAAGCAACTCGGCCAAATTTAACTTGTGAAACAAGTAGAATAAGGGAATATTAGACCAATAGATGAAGCATCGTTACAACCTTGGGTTCTACTAGATTAGTAAGATTCAACGGCACTTGAATGTATTAGGAGTTTTCGATTTGCAACTTGGGGCTACAAGGAGCCAACAACACACAACAAACAACTAGGCCAAATTTAACTTGCTTAACAAGCAGAATCATAGAAGATAAGTCCAACGAATGGACCATCGTCTTAAACTAGGGTTCCACTTGATTAAGAAGATTAAAAAACAATTGAATGTATTAGGAGTTTTTGATTTGCAAATTTGGGCTACAAGGAGCCAACAACAAACAACAAGCAACTCGTCCAAATTTAACTTGTGAAACAAGTAGAATAAGGGAATATTATACCAACGGATGAATCATCGTCACAAGCTTGGTATCTACTAGATTAGTAGGATTCAACGGCACTTGAATGCATAAGGAGTTTTCGATTTGCAAATTGGGGCTATAAGGAGCCAACAACACACAACAAGCAACTAGGTCAAACTTAACTTGCGAAACAAGTGGAATAAAGGAATATTAGACCAATAGATGAAGCATCGTTACAACCTTGGGTTCTACTAGATTAGTAAGATTCAACGGCACTTGAATGTATTAGGAGTTTTCAATTTGCAACTTGGGGCTATAAGGAGCCAATAACACACAACTAGCAACTAGAGCCAATTTAACTTGAAAAACAAGTAGAATCTTAGAGGATAAGACCAACGGATGGACCATCGTCATAACCTAGGGTTCCGATTGATTAAAAAGATTCAAAACAATTGAATGTATTAGGAGTTTTGATTTGCAAATTTGGGCTACAAGGAGCCAACAACAAACAACAAGCAACTCGTGGTTTGCGAATATTCTTTATTGGCGCAGGTTGCGATGATCCGACTCATTCTTATCTCAATGATTCTGAATCAGTTAAATTTGCTCAAGATTTTTATTGTCTGTTATTGACTTTCATATAGCCCAGAAAGTTGCGATCGAAAACTCCCAATACATTCAGGGTGCGTTGAATGCACTATTGTAGAGACGAATTTATGTGATGGCTTTCATCTATTAGGTCTAATAATCCATTGTTCCAACTTTGTTTGCATGAATTGAACTGGCCTGGTTGCTTTGTTTTTCTTGTTGGCTCCTTATCCCCGATTTACTGAAATCGAAAAACTCACTGTAGCTAGTTGAATCCCTACTAATCCTAGTGGGGGCAGCTTCGACGATGATTCATCCATTGATTTAATATTCCTTATTGTTGTTTTCAAGTTAAATTTGGCAGTTACTTGTTGTTATTGTTGGCGACTTGTAGCAAATTTAGGTAATAACTCTTCAGTACTTTGAATCTTAGTAATCAAGTGGAACCCTAGTTTTAGGCGATAGTCCATTCGTTGAACCTCTTCTATGATTGGCTTGTTAGCTGAGATTAGAACTGGCCTGATTATTTGTTGTGTGTTATTGGCTCCTTGCTGGCAGAAGTAAAACTCCTAATGCGTTATGTAGTAAGAACGAGTAATAACGATGCTTAATCTATTGGTCTAATATTCCTTTATTCCACTTCTTTACTGAGATGAATTTGGCTACAATTTGTTGTGTGTTATTATCTATCTGTATTTGCAAATAGAAACTCCTTATCCATTCGAAGTGCGTTGAATGCTGTCTTGTAGAACCTGAGACTATGGCAGTGCTAAACTCTGGCCGTCTAATATTCCATTATTCCCGCCGTTTGCAGATTGGGCTGACTGGTGCTGACTGGCCCAATACTTACTAACCCCATTTTACAAATCAAAACTCCTAGCCAAGTGCCCGCATTGAATAACACTAATCTAGTAGAACGAGTTGTAACGATAACTAAATGATGATGCAATATTCCTTTTATTTCACTGTTTTACAATTGAATTTAACTAATTTACTTTTTGTTGTGGCTGTTTTGTCTTCCTTATAACCCCAATTTGCAAATCGAAACTCCCAATACATTCAAGAGCTTTGAACCTTATTAATAACAGTAGAAACTTTCTGGAGATGTGACGATACTGCATCCAAATGATACATGTCACAATTTAGAGAACTAGCCATCTTGTGTGTGATGTTAGGCCATGGCAAATGGTTTGAAATAAAACTCTAATACATTCAATTCTTTAGTCTTATTAATGAAGTGAACACAAATTGGCGATAATCCCACCAGACTTTGTTTATGATACAACTGTGCGAATTAAGCTGGCTCAGTTATTTGTTGGCTGTGTTGTCGCAACCTAAATTTACAGATGAAAATACAACATTCGAAATGGCTGACCGAATCTTGCAACAACCAGACCCGTGGTTATTGACGGCTTCGTCCAATGATCAGCTGTTGTTATTTTGTTTCTGAATGAACGGCGAATTACTTGTTGTTTCGTTAACAACCCAAGAGTAGCAAATGAAAACTTCTATTACATTCGGTGGTTTTTAGTCTTCTTGTCGAAATGAGCCGAAATGGTGATAGTCAGTAAGATTACTTGATTTCTCAAGTTAAATTTGCTCTGAATTACTGGTTATGTTATGCGCGCTATAACTTGAGTTGAAATAAAGCTGCTAACCTAAAGTGCCCATTAACTGTAGAACAAGGAATTCAGCTCATCTAACCGTCTAATATTCCATTATTCCCATGTTTAAACTGGTGCTGGCTTTTCTGCAGCCTGATAGAAAACTCCTTATGCACTAGTTGAATCTACTGTCTAGTACGGCTTCACGTGTATTCCGCATTACTTGTTTCTCAAGTTGAAATTTGGCCGAGTTACTCTTTATTTCGTCCCCTAATATATTCAATTGCTGAATGTTAATGTCGGTGGGTACTCGACGATGGTCATTAGTTAGACATGATTACTATTTGTTAGCTGAAGTTAAATTGACTTTGGCCCGTGACGTTGACTCGCTATTATTTAGTTGTCAGCTTTCCTAATACATTCGAAGTGGATGAAATCTTGCTAATGAAGTAGAGACGATGATTCAGCGACAACAACTGGAAACCAGTCTGCCTGACTAGTTATTCTTGTTTCACGAATAAATTTGGCGAAGTTCTTGTTGATAGTTGACCAACTTAGCAACCCAGGTGGCAAATGCGAAGGCTCTAATACTTTCAATTGTTTTAGACTCTTCTTAATCCAAAAGTGGTAGTAGGTTATGACGATGGTCAATCGTTGATCTTATTCTCATGATTCTACTTGTTGATTACGATCATTGCTCTGATGACCAACATATAACAAGGTACCGATAAAACTCTAATACATTCAAGTGAACAGTCTGCAATGTATGGGAACAAGATACTGTGATGTAGTCTATTCCATTCCGCTGTTCACCAGTTAGCTGGCCTGGTGCGCCGCGGTTGCAAATCGAGAGCTCCTTATGCATTCAAATGTGAATTGAATCTACTAATCTAGTGGCATGACTTTGACGATATTCCATCCATTATTCTAGTATTCCGCATTTATTTGTTTCAGTTAAATTGGTGATTGACGTTATTTGTTGTTGGCGACTTGCTGTAGGCCTATGAATCGAAAAACTCTTCGTATATTCAATTGCTTCGAACTCTTATTAATCGAAGTGAACACTATTTAAATAGTCGTTGGACTGCTCTTTCTATGTTGACTGATGCTTTGGTGGTAACTTGAATTATTTGGTTGTGTATACCAGCTGATTGCAAATGAAACTCTAATACATTAAATGTACTAATCAATAGTAAATTTAGGTAACAACGATACTTAATATTGGTCTATTCTATTTATTCCAACACTTTTATGAAGTTAATGACTGAATATATTGTTATCTAGCCCCAGACTACAAATCAAAGCCTCTAACAACTCCATTCGATGCCGTTAGTCTTGCAATCTTGAACTAGGTTATGTGATACTTAAAATCGACAATATTCCATTATTCCAGCTCGTTTAAGTTTGTGTTGTTAACTCATATAACTTACATTTTACACCGTCGAAAATACGAGTGCGTTAAAATCTTGCAATAGTAAGAACGAGGTTGGCGATAACTAAATCTGACAATCACAATATTCGCTTTATTTCACCTGTTTACAGAGACCAGACTGGCCTGGTGCACGACGTATTACTAACCCCAATTTACAAATAAAACTCCTACATTCGGAAACTTTGTTGCTATTATGTAGTAGGCTTTCAAATTAACAAACAATGCACCATTATTTATGTCTGGTAAACAAGCCATGTTGATAGGCAAATGAACTGCTCATTCGGTAGCACGAATCTTGTGTCAAGTGGAGACACGGAATTACTGACGATAGTGTTCGTTGAACTTTGTTCTATGATTACGCTTGTAAGCAGATTAGAGCAGCTGGTTGTTTGTTGTGTGTTGTTAACTTTCCTTGTAACTTAAATTTAAATAAAACTCTTAGTGACTAAAGTGCTGATGATCTTGCTAATCGAAGCAGACTGAATTTGTGTAACTTACAAATCCATTGATCTGTATTTATTCTGTTTCTGAATAGACGGCGTTGCTGACCTTCCTTGTAGATGAAACTTGCGAATCTTCTTGTCAAGTGAGCATAATTATGACGATAGTTGGTCGGTATCACGAATTCTGCTTGTTCTCGAAGTTAGAGAGAATTTGCTCACAGTACTAGTTGTGTGTTGACAAGCTCTTATAGCCCAAGTTGAAATGAAAACACAATACATTCAGGGTGCCGTGAATGCTTACTAATCTTGTGAAACAGGTGCTTCGTATCTGTCGTCTAATGTTTGCATGATTGGACTGCCCACAGACCCGGCTCTTGCCTTGATTTCTGATCAAAACTCTTATGCATTCGAAGTACCGTTAGTCTACTAATCTGGTAGAACTTGAGCTTTAACAAGTGACTAATCCGTGTCTAATATTCCACTTATTATTTGTTTCAGTTAGTAACCAGATGTTTGGCTCCTTGTAACTTAGTAGGCTTTCTATATTCGGTAGCACGAATATTATTAATCGGTGAACAGTTAGGCGATGAATCCTGGGTGAACATGCTGTGATGGCGTTAAGCGCGGCTGGTTATTTGTTGTGTGTTGATAACCATGCAACGAGATTTTGAATCGAAAACTCTAATACATTCGAAGTCTGATTAATTCTTAGTAGAACCAATGGTGTATTCGTCGACGGTCTAATATTCGTTGTGCACTTGTTTCTGCGGAACAAATTTGGCAGTTTCTGACTGACCAAGATTGTTAACTACGCGGCAAATTAACTTTGAAATCGAAAACTCTAATACGAATACTTCTTAATCAGTGGGCTAAACAGACCTGACGATGATCGTCGTTGATCTTATTACTCTATGATTTGCTGTTGATTAAATTGCTTTAAATGCTTGTTTGTTGACCAATAAATATAATAGGTACAAATCAAAACTCTATTTTTGACCCAAGTGCCGTTACTAATCTTGTAGAGACAACGATCTTTCATCTATTCGTCTAATATTATTATTAACTATTTCAATGGATGAATTGGCCTGGTCTGTTTTGTTGGCTACGCTCTTGGAAATGAAAAAACTCCTTGTACGATCAAGTATGCCGTTGATCTACTGTCTAGTAGCACCCAGCTTTATGTTGACGTTCGTCGTTATTAGTATTACTTATTGTTGTTTTCTCAAAGATTGTTGGCTGAAGACGGTGACATTTGTTGTTGGCGACAGCAAATTTTGCTGATAAAACTATCATTCAATTGCTTTTGAATATATTATCGAAGTGGAACCCTAGTTTAGGCGTCCCATTAAGATTGGACACTCTTCCAGCAATTGACTGTTAACTGGTAGAGCAACCCGGATGTTGTTGTGTTGTTAACCAGCTAACAACCACAGTTGCAATCAAAACTCCTACGACCGATGCACAATCTTAATGTAGTAGAGCAGGTAATAGCGACCTTATTTCTATTGATCTAATATTCCTTTATTCCAATATTTCGCGAATTGAATTTAACTGAACCTTGTTGTGTTGACTCTGCGATTTACAGATCGAAAACTCTTATCCGTCTTGCGAATCTTACTGTCTTCAGCCAGAACTAGATTGCTGGCGAGCCAACACAAATCTGTTGATCTAATATTGTTATTCGTTATGAGATCATTTGACACAGTGCTATTTTGTGTTGTTAACTGTATAACACAAATTTTACAAATCAAGAAGCGATGAATACTACTAATCTAGTAGAACCCAGGTTTAACGTGCTTCTCTATTGATCTAATATTCCTTTATTTCACTGTTAAGTTAAGGACTGACTGGACCTTTGTGTGTTTTTGCTCATATAGCCAATTTAAAATCAAAACTACAACCGATCAGGCTTTTAATTGCTGTGGTAGAGCTGCAGGTTAACGATGCGCCTCCGATGATCTGACTCTTGGTATTCTGTTATGTCACGATTTAAACGTATGACGCTGGCATATATTGATGGTCGCTATGTAACGATGGCTGAAATCAAAACTCACTGTATGTTGCTTTTGAATCTTGTGTCAGTGGTTTCTATGACGATGGTCAATGGGTGGACTTTTGTTCTTGATTACGCGTGGCTGAAGTTGAGGCTGGCCTGAATTATTTGTTGTATTTGTTGTTGGCTCGCCTGCCAGCTGATTTGCGCGATCGAAAAACTGCAACTCGACCGGTCTTTGTTGAGTCTTACTATTCTAATAGACCCGTGGTTGTGACGGCTTCATCCGACCGGTCTGCTATTCTGTTATTCCCGCGTTTCCGCGAACAAATTTGTGGTCTTTGTTGATGATAGCTCTGTAGCCAAATTGGCAAATCGAAAACCCGCTCGTCGATTGTTTTGATCTTCTTAATCGAAGGTAGACGCGATAATTACACTGGCGATGTGCATCGCGTTGATATCCTCAGACTACTGCGATTCTCAAAGTTAGAGCCCACAACAGTTGCTGGTTGTGTTGACCAAACTCGCGCAACCCCAAGTTGAAATGCGAAAAGCTGCTAATATTCAGGTGCCATTAATCTTACTAATCTTGTAGGCACAGGTTCTGCGATGCTATCTATTCGATCTGTATTCCGTTATTCCATGTTTAACAGTTGATTGCCCTGAATGCTTCTTTTGTGTTGTCCCGCCTGTGATTTGCAAGTAAAACTCTTAATACATTCGAAGTGCCGTTGATCCTGCTAATCTGAAGCGGAACGAAGCTTGTGGCGATGATCATTGATGTTCCTTATTCTACTTGTTTCTCAAGTTAAATTTGGCGAAGAGTTGCTTCTTGTTGTTTTTGTCTTGTAGCCAGGTATGATCAAAACTCCCAATATATTCGGTGCTTTTTGAATGTTGTATGAGGTGGAACCTGGATGGTCCATTAGATGGGCTTGTCTTACGTGATTGCAGCGTTGGCACGAGGGTGAAGGCCCCGGCCACAGATGTTCGACGTGTGGTGACGGCTGTATGTTTCAAATTTTAAGTAAAACTCTAATACGGTGAGTGTAGTTGATCTTTACTAATGAAGTAGAACAATGGTGTGACGCTTTCATCGACGAATCTGTATTCGTTATTCTACTTGTTCTGGGTAAGGCAGCCGAGGATTCTTGTTGTTGGTGTTGGCTCACTGTGGCACGTAACTGATCATCTCTTCGGTGCACGAATCTTCTTTAATCAAGTAGGCCGTGAACCACTGGCGATGATCCGTTGATCCTTGACTACCCATGATTCTACTTGTTGATTTAACTACCGAATATGTTGGCGATATTGGCTCGCTTGCTGTTGAGTACAAATCGAAACTCTAATACATTCGAAATAGTTGAATCTTACTGTCTTGTGGGAGCACAAGATTGCCAGCGATGTGTCTGTCTTCAGGTATTCCAACTGTTTAAATCAGTTAAGCTAGCTTTGGTCTTGTTTGTGTTGTTGACTCTTACTAACAATTTACAGATAAAACTCCTATGCGATCTTGGTGAATCTACTAATATCTGTAGCATAACTTTAATGATCTAGTATTCCCTTATTCCTTTGTTTTCTCCAAGTTAAATTTGAGCTGAGATTACATTGGCTCACAATAGCAAATTTACAGATAAAACTCTAATATATTCAGTGCTTTGAATCTTATTAATCAGTGGAACCTAGTTTAAGGCGATGTTAAGCCATTGATTTCCTCTCCATGATTACGACTGTTAAGCTGAAATTAGAACTGGCAGTTGTTTGTTGTGTGTTGTTCATTTCCTTGCTGCCCAGTTTCCAATCGAAAACTCTAACCATTAGAATGCCCGTTAGTCTTACTAATGTAGTAGGGCAGAAGCGACTAACGTGCATAATCATTGGTCTAATATATTCCTTTATTCCAATTGTTTAAACGAGATGGACCCAACCTGAATTTACTTGTTGTGTTGTTAACTCGTACAGCGATTTGCAAATGCGAAACTCCTGTCAAGTGCCGTTGATCTTACTATTATTAAGAACCTAAGGTTGCTGAGTCGCTCTTTTAGTCTGGTACTCAATTATTAAACTTGTTTCGCAGTTAACACAATTTTTGTTTTGTTGTTGTACTGTATTTTCAGTATGTTGAATCTCTACGTCTGGTAGGGCAAGCTTCGACGATATTATTATTATTCTTTTATTCTATTTGTTTTCTAAAAGTGAGGCCCCAGTTACTTTTGTTGTTGTTGGCTTCCGTCTGTAGTTTTATGACCGAAAACTCTGTACTATTCGGTGCTTTGAATCTTAGTGTCAATTAGTAGAAGGTATGACGATAATCCCATTAAGTGAACTTAACTACGCTTTGTTAGCAGGCGGCCTGGTGTTGTGTGTTGTTGGCTCGCTAACCGAAATTTACAAATGAAAACTCTAATATATTCGGTACTTTTAGTCTTATTAATCAAGTGGAATACTAAATTACAGCATTGAATCAAAATCGATGGAAGCTTATCTGTAATTCTACTCGTTTACTGAATTGAGCAACCTATTACTGTTGTGTGTTATTGCTCTCAACATAAATGCAAATGAAAACTACCCCATGCATTCAGAAACAGTTGAATCTACAATCTATTAGAACAGTAATTATTTTGTTCTAATATTCCTTATTCTACTTGTTTCTGGTTAGCGTGTTGTTATTGACTCACCTGCTGAGGCTGAAGTAAAAACTCCCTAATATTCATTGCTGGTCTTATTGAGTGGAGACTGGAATTGGGTGATGATGTTGGTTTATCTTCTTTGTTGTTAACTGAGACCAAGCTGAATGTGTTGTTGTGATTGTTGACTTTCACTGTAACCCCAAGTTACAAATAAAACCTAATGACAAGTGCGGGTCAGTCTTACTAATCTAGTAGAACCCAGGTAATAACAATGCTTTAAATCTATTGATCTAATATTCTTTATTCCCTTGTTTACAGAGATTGTTGGCTATTCTGTTGTGGCTGTTGATGGCTCCTTGTTCTGGCTCGAAAAGTCTATCCATTCAAGTACCAGTTGAATCTACTAGTAGAGCAACATGGCGATGATCGCTCAGTGATTTAATATTCCCATATTCTTGTTTTTTCACAGGGTTAAGCTGACATGACCTGTTGTTGTTATTGGCTTTCACTGTAGCCCAAATTTTGCAAATCCAAAAACTCCTTATAATTCAATTATTTTAGTATCTTCTTGGTCGAGCGATGATCCATCGTTGATTACCATCCTGTGATTCTGCTTTGTTTCTCAAGTTGAAGACGCTCTGAATTTGTTGTATGTGTTGATGACCGCGCAATCTGAAGTTGCAAATCGAAACTCTAATACATTCAGTCATGATTAATCTTAATCTAGAGCAGGTGCAGCGATGTAATCTGAATTCCCCGACTCA
This sequence comes from Gynochthodes officinalis, assembly GCA_020080225.1. Lineage (NCBI taxonomy): Eukaryota > Viridiplantae > Streptophyta > Magnoliopsida > Gentianales > Rubiaceae > Gynochthodes > Gynochthodes officinalis. Next base: position 41,619,994 of record CM034618.1, on the reverse strand, counting down.
CTGTTTATAAGTTAGTTTGGCCTAGTGCTGTTAATTTTTGGCTCGCCTTGATTTGGCTCAATACATTCAAGGCGCGAACACAACAATGTGATGAACTCGTTGACGATACTATGGAATACAATCTCGTAATTCTATTTGTATCACCATTTAAGAGCGCCATGTTGTTAGTCGCAACCCCGAATGGCAAGCTCCCTAATACGACAAATTTGGCTTTGAATCTATTGTCAAGTGTGACTTACAGGTTGTGACGATAGTCATTCGTTGGACCTTTGTAAGCTGATTAAATTTGGCCCTGTCGAAAAACTCTAACCATTGTGGACCGAATGCTTGCTGATCTGTGAATTTAAGTAGTTTGTGACGACTTCAATCCGACAGTCTAATATTCGTTATTCTCTTGTTCCTGAAGATCATTTGGCGAGTGCCTGTTAACAGCCCAGGTAACTGGTAAACTCAAATACGACTAATTGTTTTAAATCTTCTTAATCGAAGTGGAGTAATTAGTATGAAATATCAGTTGATGCTTATCTCTGAACTACTTGTTCTCAGATTAAATTTGCTCTGGTTACTAGTTATGTGTTGTAATAACATAGCCCGGTGCAAATGAAAACTCTAAAGCACATTCAAAGTGCGTTGATCTTACTGTCTTGTAGAACAGTTGCTAACGTGCTTTTATCATTAGTCTAATATTCATTATTCCACTTGTTCCGCAAGTTAGCTGGCCTGAACCTTGTTTTGTTAACTCCCTTACTGTAATTTGCAAATAACTCTATGCACATTCAGAATGCGTTGAGCTACCTGTCTAGTAGAACCCGAGAAAGCTACGGCGATATTCATCCATTGGTCAGCTATTCCCGCCGACTATTTGTTTCCAGATTGGAAATTGGCGGTGCTGTTGTTGGCAACCCAGGTACTAGTCAAACTCCCCCTTTTGAGCTCTTATTATTGGATGGTGCGTGGATTGGACTTTAACCGACTGATGCTGAGGTGAAGGCCCTGACCTGAATTGTTTGTTAACAAGTTACAAATCGAAAACTCAGCCACATTCGAATACCGTTAATTACTAACCAGAACTTAATTAACAACGATGCTTAATATTGATCTAATATCTGTTACTTATGAGTTAAGTACTGACCATTGTGTTATTGACTCATATAACCCAATTTGCAAATGAAAACAATGTTTAGTCAGCTTTGACGAATATACTGGTAAGAACGACTTTAACGACAATATTCATCATTAGATCTCAAATTTATTCTACGTGTTTCTAAATTAAATTTAAGCGGTACTATGTTTGTTGGCTTTCCTGCTGTGTTGCAAAATAAAATTCAACCACTATTCGTATGCGTTTAGTCTTATTGTCAGGGCCACTGGAACCGATGGTCATTAGATGAACTTGCTCTTTCTGTGATTACGCTGTTAACAGTGGTGGCGTGGTGTTTGTTGTGACGTTGACAACCACTGTAGCCCAGTTGAAATCAAAACTCTAATATTCAATTGCTGAGCTCTTATTAATCAAGTGGAACCTGGTGTGACGATGATCGTCCGTTAATGCTTATCACAAAATTCTAGCATTCTCATGTTAAATTTTAACTGGATACATGTGTTAACCATTACCTAGCCCCAGAAGTTGCAAATCAAAACTCATACACGACCAGTGCCGTTGATCTTACTAATCTTCATTTAACAACGGTAACTTCGCGTCTATTGATACGTCTTCGTTATTCCAACTTTGTTCATAGTAGTTTGACTTTGGTGCTGTTTTATGTTGTTGACTTCATATAGCCCAATTTTAGTCGAAAACTCCTTATGCATTCAGTGCGTTAGTCTAATCTGACCAGAACGGCTTGTGTGATGATGGATTATAATATTCCACTTGTTCTACTTGTTTTTCTGAAATTTGGCGGGAGTGCTGTTATTTGTTGTTGACTCGCCTTAACCCCAAATCAAGCTCTATTACATTCAATTGTTTAATCTTCTTAATCGAAGTGGGCAGTGATTATGACGATGATCCATCTGTTGATATCTCAGCAATTACAGCATTCTTCAAGAGATTGGTATCTGGATATTACTAGTTGTGTGTTATTAGCATATAACCCCAGTTGCAAATCGCTCTATTGTCGAAGTGCCGTTAATTTGTCTTGTGAACTTTAGGTGCTAGCATTGCTTCATCAACCGTCACATTTCCATTATTCCACTTGTTTTAAGTTGAATTTGGCCTGGTGCTGTTTTAATGACGACCCTTACTAACCCGTTTGCAAATAAAACTCCTTACATGCATTCGAAATAACGGTTATCCTGTATCTGGTAGAACGAAGCTTCGGCGATGATTCGCTCCGATGATCTAACTGTCCGTATTGTTTCTGAGATGAAAACCGACGGCTGTTATTTGTTGGTAATATATAGCCCGATTTGCCAGTAAAACTCATTCATTGTTGCGCGAATCTTATTGTCGAAGTGGGTACAAGTATGACGATGGTCGTTGGACTGCTCTACATGATTAACTGTTCTTTGGTTAAATTTAACCTGAATTATTTGTTGTGTGATGACTCTTGTAACACTGAGGTGATAAAACTCCTAATACATTCAAAAGTGCGACGGGCGCTTACTGTCTAGTAGACGTGAGATTTGTGGCGAAACTTTCTCGTCCCATTGGTCTAATATTCGTTATTCTGTTTCACAAAGATAGAATTTGGCCAGAATTACTGACGACAAGATGTTAACTGTGGCAGCCAAAACCGGCTTTCCAAATACATTCAGTATTTTAGATCTTCTTAATCGAATGGGCCCGGGTGGGTTATCAGCGATGATCCGTCGTTGATGCTTACATCACTCAAAGATTCTGCGATTCTCCAAGTTAAGCTAACTCTGGTGCTGGTTGTGTTATTATTTCACTTACATAACTTGAAGTTACTGATAGAAATACAAAATACATTCGAAGTGCTGGATTAATCTTACTAATCTTGGCAGAACTTAAGGTTGCTCAGCGATCTTCTTCTATTGGAGTCACAATATTCATTATTCCACTTGTTCCTTGGTTAAGTTTGACACAATTACTTGTTTTGTGATATATATTTGATTTACAAATCGAAAAGAGCTCCTGTGCATTCGAAGTGCCGTTAATCCTACTAATCTAGTAAGAGACGACTTTACGTGATATTCATCGTGATCTAATATTCAGTATTTATTTGTTTTCTCAGGGTAGAATTTGACGGTTGCTTATTTGTTGTTGACTCATTAACAGCTTAAATTTGCCGTCAAACTCCTAATATATTGTTAACTTTAGTCTTATTAATCAAGTTGTTTCTAGTTTAAAACGATAATTGAACCGACTTGTTAACGGATGGAAAGCTTTATTATTTGTTGTGTGTTAACCCCAAAAGTTGCAAATCGAAAACTCTAATACGACAAAGTGCATGAATCTTGTGTAGAAGTAGAACGAATGTAGCGATAACAATATTGGTCTAATACTTTATTCCCTTTGTTTAAATGAAGTGGACGCCTGAATTTTGTTGTGTGTTGTTATTATATGCTTGATTTAAATCAAATACGCTCATTCGAAGTCTTTGTTGAATCTAGTAAGAACAGCTTTGTGACGGCCGGACTAAACCGTCTCAAATTCCCCTTGATACGTGTTTTCACGGTGGCTTTAAGCTGAGTTGCTAACAATTTATTGTTGGCTCATAGCCAGCAAATTTGCAAATGAAATTCTAATATATTCATATGTGATCTTATTAATCAAGTGGAACCTAGGTGCTGTGATGATCGACCGTTGAACTTATCTTCTATGATTCTGCACTGTTAAGCTTTAGTGAAACGGGTATTTATTGTGTTGTTAACGCCTGAGATGTCGAAAACTCTAATATATTCAATTGCTTTTGAATGCGTAATCAAAGTGGAACCACTAGGTGTGACGATGGTCTACTTATTCTCGCATTGAAATTTAACACAGACCCACTGGTGTGTGTTGTGGCTCGCCTGTTGAAGTTGCAATCGAAAGCTCGCCCTTCGAAATGTAGTTAGTCTTACTAATCTTGTATGGCTAGCGACCAGTCCAATATTCCATTATTCCTTGTTTCTGAGATTAGACTGACCTGGTGCTGATTTTAGGTATTGGCTGCCCAATTCTGTAGCTAGTCTTGGATTGATCTACTAATCTGAGGCAAGCTGGCGATGATAAACCTCCGTGATGCTACTTGTTTTCTGGGAATTAAGCCCCAGTAAGTTGCTATTGTTGTTGTTGGCTCATAACAGCCCAAATTTACAAATCAAACTCTAATACATTCAATTGTTTTGAATGCTTCTTAATCAAGTGGGCAAGCAAGTTATGACGTGGCCATCTGTTGGTCTTATCTCTATGAGACTCAAATTTAGAACTAACAGTTGCTGGTTAGCTGTGTTAACAAGCCTTACTAACAGAGTTGCAAATCAAAACTCGCGACCTCAAGTGCGTTGATCCTGTCTTCAGAACTAAGGTGCGATGCTTCGCTCTGACCGTCTAATTTTCCATTATTCAACACATTTGCTCAGAGATTGGACTGGCCTGAGCCTTACCGCTTGGTTGCAAATGAAAATATTATGCATTCGAAGTGCCGTTGAATCCCTACTATTAATGAACCCAACTTACGGCGATGATCTAATATTCCCATGTTCTTTGTTTCTCAGGATGAAACCAAACAGGTGCTGACGTTTGTTGTTAGCTCATACTATTGGAAATTTTGCGATAAAATATTATCATTGCTTTTGAACGTCTCAGTGGAACACAAGTGCGTGGTCCATTGGATGAACTTATCTTCTATGATTACCTTGTTAACAAGTTGAACTGACTGTATTTGTTGTGTGTTGTTGGCTCCTTGTAGCACGGTGCAAATCGAGAAACTTACATTCGAGAATGAATTAGTCTTACTAATCGTGAGCCCGTGGTTTATTGACGAAAACTTTAGTTATTTCTACTTGTTTCTGAATAAATTGACGTACTGTTGATAGATTGTAGCAAATTGTGATCGAAAACTCAAATACATTCATTGAGCACGAGCTCTTCTTAATCAAGGTGAACGTGAATATGGCGTCAGTCGTCGTTGTTACTATCTCTGAATTCTACTTGTTGCAATTGGCTTCTTTCTGGTGCTAATGTTTGTTATTATTTCCTTATAACTTGAAGGTACAAATCAGAAAACTTCCCAAAACATTCGAGTGCGTTGAATCTTACTAATCTTGTAGAACTGAGTTAACTATATTAGTCTGTCTCCATTATTCCCTTTTGTTCATAGTAGGATTTTGGCCTGAATGCTGTTTTTCGTTGTTGTTGTGTAATTTTGAATGAAAGCTCCTCATGCATTCGAAATGCCCGTTGAATATCTGTCTAGTAGGGCAAGCTTCGGCGATGATCCATTGATCTAATAAAGTATTATCTTTGTTTTCTCAAAGATTAAATTCGTATTTGTATTATTATAACTTAAAATTTGCGAAATCTAATATATTCGATTGCTGAATCTTATTATCGAGATTGTTTCTGATTTAAAACGATGAATCCGACCGTTGGACTTATCTTATGATTCGAGCACGTTAAGCGAGGTAGAAGGCTGACTGAGATTATTTGTTGTGTGTTAACTCTTAACAGCTTGGTTGCCGTCGAAAACTCTAACATTAGAATTGCCGTTGAATCTTGTGTAGTAAGACTTGAGGTGTAGCGATAACTGACCAATTCTGTATTCCCTTTATTCCCTTGTTTAAACAGTTAGGACTGCCCACAGATTGCTGTTGTGTTGACTCCATATAGCGATTTACAAATCGAAGCTTTCTTATCCATTGATCTTTGTTGAATCTACTGTCTAGTAGAACTGACTTCTTGATATGTTCAACCGTATACTCAAATTCCCCACTTATTCTACGTGTTTCACAAGTTAAATTATTAGAGATAACAGACATTGCTCACTTGTAACAATTTGCAAATGCGAAATTCTAATATATTATCGCGTTGAACTCTTGTGTCAAGTGGAGCACAGACCTGACGATAGTGCGTCGTTGAACCTTCTTATGGTCTAACTGTTAGCAGTGAGAACTGGCGTGAATTATTTAGACAATGATGATATAACAACCCAATTACAAATCACTCTAATATTCAGTATACAGTCTATATTCGTTATGACGATAATCCATCAAGTTGATGCTTATCCTCCAGATTACTAGCGATTATAAATATTAGAAATTTATACGGTTGCCAGTTTGTGTGTTATTAAGCGCTACTATTGAAGTTGCAAATCAAAACTCTAATACATTCGAAGTGCCAGTTGAATCTTACCCAATCTGAAGACCTGAGGATAACGATGCTTTCATCACAATATCCATTATTCCCTTGTTTAACGAGATTAGTTTGACCCTGATTCTTGTTTTGTTGTTGCTCATATAACCCCAATTTACTAAATCAAAACTTCACTTAGCCATTCGAAGTCTAATCTAGTAGAACCCAGAAACTTTAAACAATGAATGTTCATCATTGGTCTACAATATTCACTTATTCTACTTGTTTTTCACAGTAGAAATTTGGCTGAGATTACTTATTGTTGATAACTCATATGTGGGGCTGCCGTCAAAAAACTTCCTAATACATTCAATTTTGAACAATCAAGTGGTAAGTAAATTGACGATGATCCCATCTGACGATGTATCATATGATTGTTTCTGTAGAAATTTGCTGCAGTTGCTAGTTGTGTTGACCAGAATTTTAAATCGAAAACTCCTAATACATTCGAAATGCTTGAATTGAGTCTTACTGTAGAACTAAGGGTGCTTGATGCTCTTCTGTAGATACAATTTCCATTATTGCTTGTTTATAAGTTAAGACTGGCCTGAATACTTTGTTTTGTTAACTCCTTACTAACTTAAATAGAAAACTGATCCTTCTGGCTAGTAGAACTTGAACTTACGACGTGTTCAAATCGGGTGGTAATATTCCTTATTCTAAACATTTCTCGAAGACAAACAATAGAGGTATTTGTTGACTGTTGTTGTATATATTGAATTTTTGATGAAAACTTTCTAATACTCTTCGGTACTTTGAATCTTATTGTCAGAAGTAGACGAAGTATGGCGATAGTCAACCGTTGAACTTATCTTATGACCGCAACTGTGCTGAGTTAGAGCTGGCCTGAATCTGACGTATGTTGTTAGCTTTCCTTGTAGCCCAGTTAAACTCTGTATATTGTTGGCACGAACTGCTTATTGTCAAGTGGGCTACAGGTATGACGATAGTGACCGTTAGACGCTGCATGATTATAGTTCGCCAGTTAAGCTGACCTGATTCTTTTTGTTGTGTTATTTCCTTCTAGCCCTGAAATTGCAAATGAAAACTACTAGCCATTCCAGTGCGACCTCTACTGATAACTGTGATATTGATGATCTAATATTCCTTATTCTACTTGTTTCACAAGTTCGAGCAGTAGAAGTTTGTTGTTGTAGGTACTGATAAACTCTATTCGATTTGGCACGGTATCTTGACCAATGGTGACTGGGAGGCGATAGTCGTCGTTAATTTATCTTCTTTTGATTACCTTGTTATGGGCGAGCGGCCTGGGTGTTGTGTGTTGTTGCCCCAGATTGCGTCGAAAAACTAATACATTCAAAGTGCGTTGAATATTATTGAAAGACCTTCGCGATAGCTATGGTCTGTATTCTTTATCCCCTTGTTTGCCCGATTGAAGTTTGGCGTTAACTTTGTTGTGTGTCTGAATTTGCAAATCGAAAACTCGGTGCCATGAATCTCTAATCTGAGAACGAAGCTTGGCGATGATTCATCACGGTGTATTCCTGTTCATATTTCTGGGTTGAAACTTGTAGAGATTACTTTGTTGATGTGACGGCTCGCCCGCAACAGAGCGGAAATCAAGCTCCTGCTCATTTATTCTTTTAGTGCTTCTTGTCAGAAACGGAACGTAGGTGTGACAATGAACTCCATCGTTGATGCTATCTGGGTCTACTTGATTCTCATGTTAAATTTGCTCTGCTACTGGTTATGGTTATCATTTCCTTATAACCCCGAAGTTACTGAAATAGAAAACCTGTTGAAGTGCGGTTAATCTTACTAATCTTTGTAGAACTAGGTTTATGTGATGCTCATCTGACAAATCTGATATTCGTTGTTCAACGTTTGCGTATTTCAGTTGTTTCTTTTGTTGTTGGCTCCTATAACCCCAATTTGCAAATCAAAACTCCTTGCCATTCAATCTTGGTGAGAATCCTGCTGTCTATTGGAGACAGCTTACGATATTCCACTATTCTTTGTTTTCTGAGATTAAACTGAGACCTTTGTGTTTATTGTTGGCTCCTGTAACCCAAATTTACCAAATCAAAAACTCCTAATACATTCAGTTGTTTTTGAATCTTCAACAGTGGAGCAAATGGAATTATGACGATAGTCCATCAGTTGATGCTGCTCCTCTATGATCTACTTATTTCTCAGAGATTAAACTATCTGGTTCTTGGTGTGTTATTAAGCTTTCAGCTATAACCCCAGTACAAATCGAAAACTCCTAACCATTCAAAAGTGCCGTTAGTCTTACTAATCTTGTAGAACTAAAGGTTGCTCAACTGATGCTTATATTAAATGCAATATTAGTTATTCCAACTGCATGGTGGCTTTGGTGCTTGTTTTAACGTTGTTGGCTCCTTATAACCCCAATTTAAATCGAAACTCCTTAACATTCGAAATCTTGGTTGAATCACTGTCTGGTAAACCAGCTTCACGGCGATGATTCATCCGCAGTGTATTCCATATTCTATTTGTTTCTCAAGTTATTTGGTAGAGTTCTTATGTTAACTGCATTGTTAGCTCATTGTAACCCAAATTTTATGATAAAATTCTAATATGTCAATTGCTTTTGAATGTATTAATCAAATTGAACCTAATTTAGGCGATGATCCGATACCGTTGGACCTCTTCACGTGATTGACATTGAGATTAGAAACTGACTGGATATTGTTGTGTGTTGTTAACTCCTTAAGTTACAGATAAAACTCTGGCTTACATTCAGAGTGCGTTAATCTTTTGTGTAGTAGAGCAGGTAGCGCGTGCTAATCAACGGTAATATTCTTTATTCAGCTTTCACTCAATTGTTTAACCTGAATGTTGTGTTCGTGGCTCACTATATTATTTTAAAATCGAAAACTCGCAGCTCCATTCGAGGCGTTGATCCTACTGTCTAGTAAGGGCAAACTGTGACGATTCATCCATTGTCTCAAAATTCCTTATTCGTGTTTCTGAATTAAATTTGCCGTTACTATGAGCTTGTGTTAACTCATATAGCCCAAATTTGCAAATAAAAGCTGCAATAAATTGCTGATGTATTAATGCTGGGACTTCAGGTGGAAGCGATGGTCGTTTGATATCTTATGATTACAACGGTAAGTGGCCTGGTTATTTGTTATATGTTGTTGCTCACGCAGCAGTGCAAATAAAACTCGCAACATTCAAGTGCGTTGATCTTTACTATTATTAGGAAGCAAGGTAACTAGCGACCAGCTGCATATTGGTCTAATATTCCTTTATTCCACTTGTTTTGCTGAAGTCAAAAGTTTAACACAATTGCTTGTTGACAACTGAATTACTATTATTTGGCAGCTCTTATCCATTCAAGTGGGTAGTCTGCTAATCTAGTAGAACTTGAGAGCACAACAACGTATTCGATCCATTGATTAATATTCGCTGTGCATTTTCACAGAAGTTAAGCGGTACTTGTTGTTGTTGACGGCTCCTTGACCCGCCTTGCAATCAACGGCTTTCTAATAACTGTTCGGTGTTTTAATTTTCTTGTCAGATCGTTGATGCTATCTGTGATTCTACTTGTTTCTCAAGTTGAAATTTGCTCTGATTGCGTATTGTTATTAATATCAGCCCCAGTTTAAAGCGAAAACTCCTAACAAATTCAAGTGCGTTGAATCTTACTGTCTAGTAGGCAAAAGGTGCGCGATCTTCATCTGACGGTCTAATATATTCTTTATTTCACTGTTACTTGTTAGTTGGCTTTGAATTACTGATGTATGTTTGGCTCCTTACCTGGCAATTTGCAAATGCGAAACTTCGTTATGCATTCAAGTTCCATTGAACTCTGTCTAGTAGAGCAACTTCGACGATAATTCTCCATTGTCTAATATTCCTTATTCCTATTTGTTTTCTCGAAGTTAAATTTGGCGAAACACTTTGTTGTTTGTTGTTGGCTCCTTGTAACCCAAATTTACTGATAAAGCTCTAATATATTCGGTAGCACGAATCTTATTAATAAGTAAAATTTAGTTAGGCGATGATATTAGTTGGACTTACTCTTCATATTGGCTTGTTAACTGAAATTTGTCTTGGTTGTTTGTTGTGTGTTGTTGGCTCTGTATGTAGCCCCAATTTACCAAAATCGAAAACTCTAATTTGTCCATTCAAGTGCCGTTAGATCACTAATCTAGTAGAGACCTGAGGTTATAACGACGATAACTTAATCTGCGATTGGTCTATATTCCTTATTCTACTTGTTTCTGAGTTAAGTTTGGCCTGAGTTGCTTGTTGTGTGTTGTTGGCTCTTGGCCCAATTTGCACAAATCAAAACTCCTTATCCATTCAAATATGCTGAATCTGTTAATCTAGTAGAACCTAACATATGACGATGATCCATTCAGTAAATCTTATCTTCGCTATGATTATATTGTTTTCAGTTAAATTTAGCTAGTTGTTTGTTGCTTGACTGTTTGTTGACCAGCTCCTTTAGTCCCAATTTGCAAATGCAAAGCTTCCTAATATATTCAATTGCTTTACGAATCTTTTCAATCAAGTGGGAAACCCTAGGTTATAAGGCGAATTGGTCCATTACGTTAGGCTTATCTTCTGCCATTCTACGCTGTTAAGCATGTTAAATTTGGCCCTAGTTGTTTGTTTGTGTGTTGTTGGCTCCTTGGCAGCCCTAAGTGGTGCAAATAAACTCTTAATACATTCTGAAGTGCCAGTTGGATCTTTACCCCAATCTTGTAGAACCAAGATTGTGGCGATTGGATTCTGTCCATTGGTCTAATATTCCTTATTATACTTGTTTTCACAAAATAAGAGCCCCAATTGTCAGAAATTAACTTGTTGTATAGTTGTTGTGAAATAATGTATATTAAATTTTCAAATCAACTCTAATTATTCAATTGACCTTTTGGATCTTCTTCTTAATCAAGTGAGACCTAGGTGTAAGGCAGATGGTCTCACATTCGTTGGTTTATCTTCTATAATGATTCACTGTGTTGGTCAGATTAAGTTTTGGCCTACTTGCTCCACTTGTTGTGTGTTGTTGGCTCTCCTTTACTAACCCAAATTTACAAATCGCAGCTTTCTAATACATTCAAATTGCCAGTTAGATCCTGTCTAATCTAGTGAAACCAAGGTTATGATGATTGTCCATCTGTGGTCTAAACTATTCCTTTACATTCTCACTTGTAATTCACTGAGATTAAGTTCGCCTATTGAGGTTGCTTGTAGTTTGTTGTTTAAATATTGTAGCCAATTTCAAATAAAACTCCTTAAGCCATTCAATTGTGTTTTAATCTTCTTAATCTGAAGTAGAGACCGTGGCTTGTGTGATGTAGATTCATCCGTTAGTCTTATTCTCTGGATTTCTACTTGTTTATCTGAGATTAAGCTGAGATATAACAGTTTGTTGGCCAAATTCTTGCAGTTGCTTGTTGGCATATTTATTGGCTCCTTATGGCCCCAAGTTACTGCGTCGAAAACTCCTAATATATTCAATTTGCTTTTGAATCTTATTAATCTAGTGGAACCAAGGTTATAACGATAGTAAACATCTAAGATGGTCCTAATCTTCTATTTTATTACACTTGTTTGCTGAAGTTAAATTTACGGCCTAGTTGTTTGTTGTGTGTTGGTAAAGCTCCTTGCATAGCCCCGATTTGCAAATCGAAAACTCTTGCCTAATATTCAAGTGCACGTTTGAATCTTATTGTCAATCTGTAGAACCCATGGTTGTGGCGATACTTCCATCCATTGATCTAATAGTTGGAAACTGCTCATTCCTACATGATTCTACTGGAATTGCAAGCTGAATGGGTTGGCAGTGATAGTTGTTTGGCTCTTGTGGCCCAAATTTAAATCAGCTCTAATGCATTCAGAATTGCGATTGAATCTTCTTAATAGTGGAACCGTGAGCTTTGTGGCGATGATGGTCATCGTTAGGCTTGTATTCCGTGATTCTGCTTGTTTATGATTCTAAATTCCAGTGGCCAGATTGGATTGACGACTGTGTTTTGGCTCCTTGTAACCCAAATTTGCAGGTCAAAAAGCTCATATATTCAATTAACTTTTGAATCTTATTAATCAAGTGGAACCTGAAGTTACGTAACGATGATCCATTCGTTGGACTTTATCTTACATATGATTACCTGTATTAAGCAAGTTAAGCTGTAACCTGAGTTGTTTGTTGTGTGTTGGTGGCAAACTTGTATTTGCCCCAAGTTGCAAATCGAAAAGTCCTAATATATTCAATTGCTTTTCATCTTATTAATCAAGTGGAGATGCTCTAGGTTATGGCGATGTAGTCGAATTACGTTCGACTTATCTCTCATGTTCTACTCGTTTATGAAGTTAAATTTGGCCAAGTTGTACTTGTTGTGTGTTGTTGGCTCACTTGTAGCCTAAATTGCAAATCGAAAACTCCTTATGCATTCGAAGTGCAGTTGAATCCTACTAATCTAGTGGAGCCCAAAGCTTGTGACGATAGTTCAATCCATTAGTTACTAATATTCCATTATTCTACTTGTTTCACAAGTTAAATTTAATGAGTTGCTTGTGGTTTGTTGTTGGCTCCTTGCCTTTTAATTTGCAAATCAAACTCTAATACATTCAATTGTTTTTAATCTTTCTTCTTAAAATCAAGTGGAACCGTAGGTTACTGTAATGATGGATCCATCAGATTGAATGTATCTCATGATTCTACTTGTTTGTCTAGTTAAATTTTAACATAGATTTGGCATTTGTGTTATTGGCTCCTTATGGCCCCAAGTTGCAAATCGAGCTCCTAATACATTCAAGTGGAGTGAATCTTTACTAATCTAGTAGAACCCAAGGTTATGTGATGCTTTATCTATTAGTCCTAATGTTCTTTATTCCACTTGTTTAGCAAGTTAAGTTTCATATAGATGCTTATTTTGTGTGTTGTGGCTTCTTGTAGCCAATTTACTCGTCAGAAAACTCATATGCATTCAAATTGCATTGAATCTTACTAATCTAAACAATCAGGCCAATAGTTAATGATCATGCGTCAGTGGTCTAACATTCACGTTATTCTTGTTTCACAAAATAAATTTGCGGATTAGCATTGTTGAATTGTTGGCTCATGTATTTAAAATTTTGCATATCAAAGCTCACTAATACATTCCATTGTTTTTGAATCTTTATTAATCAGTGGAACCGTGGGTTACTTGTGATAGAATTATCCACGTTGAGCTTATCATCAGTGAGTTCTACTTGTTGCCAAAGTTCAAATTGTTTGAGTTGTTTTTATTGTGTCTTTTGGCTCCTTGTAGCCTAAGTTGCAAATCAAGCTCCTAATATATTTAATTCTTTTTAAATCTCTTATTAATCAAGTGGAACCCCACAGGTTAAAGCGATGGTCCATTCATTAGACATCTTACATGATTACTGCTTTGTTAGCTTAAAGTTCAGTTTTGCTTTAGTTGTTTGTTTGTGTGTTATTTGGCTCATGTTTGCCCCAAGTTGCAAATCGAAAACTCTAATATATTCAGTGCTTTTGAATCTTATTAATCATTGGAACCCTAAGGTTGTGATGCTTCATCTATTGGTCTAATATTCCTTTATTCCACTTGTTTATGAAGTTAAGTTTAGCCTAGTTGCTTGTTTGTGTTGTTGGCTCCTTATAGCCCCAATTTGCAAATCGAAAACTCCTTATGCATTCAAGTGCGTTGAATCCTACTAATCTAGTAGCTTTGTGGCGATCATTCATCCATTGGCCTAATATTCCCTTATTCTATTTGTTTATCAAGTTAAATTCGGCCGAGTTGTTTGTTGTCTGTTGTTGTCTCCATATAGCCCAAATTTGCAAATCGAAAACCTCTAATATATTCAATTGCATCTGAATCTTATTAACCATGTGGAACCATAGGTTATGGCGATGGTCCGTAGTTGGACTTATCTTCTGATTCTACATTAAGCAAGTTAAATTTGGCTAGTTGTTTGTTGTGTGTTGTTGGCTCCTTGTAGCCCCAAGTTTACAAATCAACTCCTAATACATTCAAGTGCCGTTGAATCTTACTAATCTAGTAGAACCCATGGTTGTGTGATGCTTCATCTATTGGTCTAATATTCCTTTATTCTACTTGTTTACGCAAGTTAAATTTGCCTAGTTGCTTGTTGTGTGTTGTTGGCTCCTTGTAGCCCAATTTGCAAATCGAAAACTCCTTATCATTCAGTGCATTGAATCCTAGTAATCTGATAGAACCAAGGTTGTGATGCTTCATCCATTGGTCTAATATTCTAAATTCTATTTCGTTTCTACGATTAAGTTGGCCAAGTTGTGATGCTGTTGTTGTTTCGTTGTAGCCCAAATTTGCAAATCGAAACTCTAATATATTCAATTCTTTATTTGAATATTTATTAATCAAGTGGAACCCTAGTTTGCTAGCGATGGTGATTAGTTTGACTTATCTTCTACGGATACGCGTTAAGCAAGTTGAATTTGGCCTAGTTATTTGTTTTGTATTTGTTGGCTCCTTTGTTTGATTTGCAAATACCTTTGCTAATACATTCAAGTGCCGTTCAATCTTTAATCTAGTGAACCCAAGGTTGTATGTGATGCTTCATCCATTGGTCTAATATTCCTTATTCTACTTGTTTAGAAGTTAAATTTGGCCTAGTTGCTTGTTGTGTGTTGTTGGCTCCTTGTAGCCCAAATTTAAAATCGAAAACTCTAATACATTCAATTGTTTTTGAATCTTCTTAATCTAGTAGAACCCTAGCTTATGGCGATGATTCATCATTGGTCTTATTCCCTGATTCTACTTGTTTCACAAGTTAAATTTGCTCTAGTTGCTTGTTGTTGTGTTGTTGGCTCCTTATAGCCCCAAATTGCAAATCGAAAACTCCTAATACATTCAATTGTTTTTGAATCTTCTTAATCAAGTGGAACCCTGAGTTGTAGCGATGCTTCATCTATTGGACTAATATTCCTATGATTCACTTGTTTACTCAAGTTAAATTTGGCTCTAGTTGCTTGTTTGTGTGTTGGCTCCTTATAGCCCCGAGTTGCAGATCGAAAACTCCTAATACATTCAAGTGCGTGTGAATCTTACTAATCTAGTAGAACCAAGGGTTGTGTGATGCTTCATCCATTGGTCTAATATTCCTTTATTCTACTTGTTTAAGTTAAATTTGGCCTAAGTTGCTTGTTGTGTTGTTGGCTCCTTGTAGCCCCAAATTTAGAAATCGAAAACTCCTGATAAATTCAATTGCTTTTGAATCTTTTTAATCAAGTTTTACTCTAGGTTATGTGATGGTCCATCATTGGTCTAATCTTCCTATGATTCTACTTGTGTCACAAGTTAAATTTGCCATAGTTGCTTTGTGTGTTGTTGGCTCCTTGTAAGCTAATTGCAAATCGAAAACTCCTAATACATTCAATTGCTTTTGAATCTTATTAATCAAGTGGAACCTAGGTTATGGCGATGGTCATCGTTGGTCTAATATTCTATGATTCTACTTGTTTAAAGTTAAATTTGGCCTAGTTGCTTGTTGTTGTGTTGTTGGCTCCATATAGCCCCAATTTAAAATCGAAAACTCCTAATACATTCAATTGTTTTGAATCTTACTAATCTAGTAGAACCCGTGGTTATGGCGATATCATCCATTGGTCTAATATTCCTCTTTATTCTACTTGTTTTCACAAGTTAAATTTAGTAGTTGCTTGTTGTTGTTGTTGTTGGCTCCTTATAGCCCCAAGTTGCAAATCAAAAAATCATAATACATTCAAGTGACGTTGAATCTTACTAATCAAGTAGAACCCAAGTTATGACGATGTCATCCATTGGTCTAATATTCCTTTATTCTACTTGTTTAAGTTAAAGTTTAAATTAGTTGCTTGTTGTGTGTTGTTGGCTCCTTATAGCCCCAATTTGCAAATCAAAACTCCTAATACATTCAATTGTTTTTGAATCTTACTAATCTTGTGGAACCCAGGTTATGTGATGTCATCTATTAGTCTTATCCTCTATGATTCCACTTGTTTCGAGTTAAATTTGCCTAGTTGTTGTTGTTGTTATTTGGCTCCTTATAGCCCCAATTTGCAAATCGAAAACTCTAATACATTCAAGTGCAGTTGAATCTTACTAATCTAGTAGACCCAAGTTATGATGATTCATCCATTGGTCTAATATTCCTTTATTCTACTTGTTTATAAGTTAAATTTAGCTCTAGTTGCTTGTTGTTTTGTTGTTGGCTCCTTATAAGCCCCAATTTGCAAATCGAAAACTCCTAATATGCATTCAAGTGCCGTTGAATCTTACTAATCTAGTAGAACCCAAGGTTATGTGATGCTTCATCATTGGTCTAATATTCTATGATTCTACTTGTTTCACAAGTTAAATTTGCGAGTTGCTTGTTGTGTGTTGGTTGTCCTTGTAGCCCCAATTTGCAAATCGAAAACTCCTAATACATTCAGTGCTTTTGAATCTTACTAATCAAGTAGAACCCATGGTTTGTGGCGATGCTTCATCCATTGGTCTAATATTCCTTTATTCTACTTGTTTACAAGTTAAATTTCAAATCGAAAACTCTAATATATTCAATTGCTTTTGAATCTTATTAATCAAAGTGGAACCCGAAAGGTTATGGTCCCGATGAAATCTAAAGTAGTTAAAGCTGGCAATGCTATTCTATGTTGGCCAGAGGTTAAAGGATCCAGGCCCTGGTGCTTTACCAAGGGATTGGTGGTCATATTACAGGTCAATGACTAAGAAAATGCAAGCTGCCTCAATCTCTTTCATAAAGTGCATTGAATCACTAATCTAGTAGAACCCAAGCATCTGTCGCGGAATGAAGAACAGGGTGAAGGATCCATTAGTCACATGTTTCATCACTTGTATTTAAGATCCTTGTTCTCAACAAAGTTAAATTTTGGTAGATCAAGCTTGTTGGAATCCAATTTGTTCTCCTTGTAGAAATTTGC
Organism: Gynochthodes officinalis; assembly: GCA_020080225.1. Taxonomy (NCBI): domain Eukaryota; kingdom Viridiplantae; phylum Streptophyta; class Magnoliopsida; order Gentianales; family Rubiaceae; genus Gynochthodes; species Gynochthodes officinalis. Next base: position 41,602,787 of record CM034618.1, on the reverse strand, counting down.
AAATCGAAAACCTAATATATTCAATTGCTTTGGAAAGGTTCTTATTAATTCAAGTGGAACCCTAGAGAATTGACTTTTCAGACCTTGGAAGCTCACATTCGTTGGCTGTTCAGCTTTTCATGATTACAGCCTTGATTTAGCCAGGTTAAATTTAGCCAATTGTTGTTGGATATTTGGTTTAGGCAATTCCTTGTACCCAATTTGATTTAGGAATCAAAAGCTCCTAATACATTCAATTTGCAAATCCTTTGAATTCTTAAATCAAAGTGAAGCTCATTACTGCAAAGCAAAGGTTATGATAGATGTGCTGGTCTGAACAATCCCTAGGAAATGAAAGCAGGCAGTCTTGCAATTAGTTTTGCGCAAGCTATTGGACAGACGAAGTTGCTTGTTGTTTGTGTTGGCTCTTACTTAGCCCCGGTACCAAATCAAAAACTCCTAATACATTCCAATTGTTTTTGAATCTTCTTAATCAAGTGGAAACCAGTAGGTTATAAACGACCAGTAAGTCAGATTGATGCTTATCCTCTGTGGCTCTGCTTATTTCTCAAGTTAATTGCTCTAGTTGCTTGTTGTGTGTGTTATTTCCTTTTCTTATATTAATTGTTTCTTTTAAGTAATAGTTTCTTTAGTTAGTTTCCTAAAAGCTAATCCAACTAGGGAATGGCTTTCTTAATTCTTACAACTTGTAAACTATAAATGAGGCATTCGATACAATGAAAGAGGAAGAATTTTGACAATACAAACTTGAGAGCTTTGTAGCTTTTCTTTGAGTTCTAGTTTAGAACTTGCTTTGAGTCTTTGAGGATAGCCTCTTAGGTTCATGTTTAAACTATCTTGTTGAGTTTCTTTCCCTCAACAATTTGAGTGTACTTCTTGGTTCGAGGGGATAGTCAAAGTTCATATATTGGGTCTTTGATAATTCCTTGGTTGTCAAGTGGACAAAAGCAAGGTTCTTCTTCACAAGTTGGAGTTGGTGTCTTGCTAAAGAAGACTTAGTTCAGCCTAAAGGGCGATACTATGACCAACACTCTCGATATAGGTTCGGTTTCTTATCCTTTGGTGTAAATTCGTATCAATTTAGTATCAGAGCTGCCTTTGGGTTGCTCATGAAGTTGTTCATATCTTTTTGTATATATTTGATTTCTTTCCAACTTCTTTGCTCTTGTGTGCTGTAAGTATTGTATTGTCCTTGTGAATACTTGTTCAAATTCTTCTTAATTAGTGCTCAAACACCAAAGAAAAGTTCCAACCGATTGTACAAAGTTACGCGGAATTCTATCTCGATTTTTCATCACTATGTTGTATACATTTCTTTGATTCTTTTTTAAATACTGTTTTGCATATCATGTCCTTGTTCTAACCATAAATCTATCCTTAATTCTCTTCTTATTTTCGTGCTTAAAAAGCGAAATAAAACTCCAGCAAATTGTTAAACTTGATCCACAAAATTCTGCTCTGATTACGCGAAGTCTGTCCAGATTTTATTCTTGTTCCAGTCTTTATTGATTGTTTCCATTATCTATTTTCTTGCGTAAAAAAACCTTGGTTCTGTGCTCGAAATTGCTTTGTGAATATTGCTTGATAAAGAGAAACCTTGGTTGTTGAATTCTTCTTTGCAAAGTGTGTGGGAAGTTCCAAAACAGTAGTTCTGAGAAACCCTCCACGAAAACGACTTTTGTTTGATTACGCTGAATTTTTGTATTGTATCTTCTTCTTGCAATTTACTATCAATTTGTGCTACAAAAGTGAAGCAAACTAGTGCAATAAACCCAAACCCGTAGTGAAGAAAAAAATTGAAACACAGATCCAATTTTAGATTACATCGCGCTTTATTTTGATCTTGATCACTGTTTTTGTGATTATTTTATGATAAAAAAGGCTTCAATTTGTTGCCAAGGTGTGTTTCAAAGTCACAAAACCCATTCGAAATTTAGCAACTCCTTGAGAAAGAAAAAACGATCCGAGAAAAGAAGGAAAACCTTTGAAAATCCACAGGCTAGAATTTCTGATTTGTTCTAGCTTCGGTTTTGCATCAAATTTTGGAGTAAAAGGCTGCCAATTGTTGTTGAATTGTGTTTCCAATAATGTGTTCTAAGTTGTGAATTAGTTTGGAATTTTTGGATCCTTCTTGTACAAGATTTGCGAGAAACTTGAAGGTAAATCTGTTTGGAATTGGATTTGATCCGAATTTGGAGATTGCTTTATTATTGCATATGGTTTGATATACTTAAAACAAAGCCAATTCATATTCACAAATTCCATTCATCTACAAGCACATAAAGAACCATCGTTTACATATTCCTTGGCCAAAATTCAGTTTCCCATCCTTTGAAAATTTCGCAAATAGTCTTCTTTATTCAAAGTCTTTGTTCTTCTTTGTTGACCTCATATTTGTTTTTGTTTTTGTTAATCTTCGTTTCTTGTCTTTCTTTGACCTCTAGATTTTATTCTTGCTTTAACGAATTTAATTGTCTATTTACGTGAGACTTTTGAAGTATCTTTTGATTAGAACTCTTAGAAAAGTGATTGAGTGCAGTGAACCTACTCAACAACCCATTCAACAGTAAAGAGAGTTTAGCCTACATTGGTGAGTCTCATACATTGGGCAATTGGTTAGAGAGGAAATGAGGTAGGAAATTTCTATTCCTAACATTACTTATGCGAGAGATGGTCTCAAATCCAAGAGAACAAGACAAAGACATAAAAAGACTACCGTAAGGCCATAGCGGCTCTAGAATCAATCCATAGGAGTATTGATCGAATGGAAGTCTCAAAGGCTCAAGTTGCCTCCATGAAGAGCATCAAGCCAGCAAATGGGAAGAAGTTTACACCACAAACTTCTTCAAGGTAAATAACCTAAACCTTCGTCGATTCAAGTAGTTCTAATGTTAGTTCTTCTATTCAAAAACTCCTAATACATTCAATTGTTTTGAATCTTCTTAATCCAAGTGGGAACCGTAGATTATGACGATGTCGCACCCGTTGGTCTTATCGTCTATGATACTACTTGTTTCTCAAGTTAAATTTGCTCTAGTTGCTTGTTTTGTGTTTTTGGGTCCTTATAGCCTCAAGTTGCAAATCGAAAACTCCTAATACATTCAAGTGCCGTTGAATCTTACTAATCTTGTAGAACCCAAGGTTGTAACGATGCTTCATCTATTGTCTAATATTCCTTTATTTCACTTGTTT